>BQMF02000426.1:0-380343 GCA_027922465.2 Turritopsis dohrnii
AGAAGAGTCAAAAGAGGTATATATCTTTATATCTATATAGACGTGCATGGCTTCTGTGGCACAGTCGGTTAGTACAGCAACTAATAACCCAAGGGTCGGTGGTTCGACCCCGCGTTGATCAAATTTTTAAATGTCATAAAATATTTCGATTTTGGATTTTTGCGAAAGCAAGAAATACATTACAACCGGCTTTTCACCTCCATTTTTTTCTTACTGTTTAAAGCTAGCAGTTTATACATTACAGAGACATATGTAGTTATGTGGCGCAGTTACTTGGCTGCTAACCGAAAAGTCGGTGGTTCGAGCCCACTTTGATCGTGTAACATTTTTTGTCGAATTTCATAATTGTCATAACATTTTTCATTTTTCATGCTTCAACAGATTTTGCAGAAATCTTTCTGCCCATACGGGCATCTTGTTAATTTTAATACACATCCAGAAATGTTGCATTGAATAGCGAAATTGGCCTGCATTGCATGAAAGTTCCAAAAATGTTGCTTGAGCCATTTGTAATGGACTGTTTTATAAGAGCAATCAAATTGACAGGAAAATTTGATTATAAGTTTCTAAAGAAAAAACAGTAGCTATACTGTAAGAATTAAAGCTATCACAAGTAACCAAAATATAGTAATCATTCTAAATCATTCAACTTTTCCCAAAATACTTTCATTTGAAGTTTATGGCTGATAAAGGAAAAACAGCGTACTTATAAGATATTTAGTTACTGTCTGCATAACCGACCGTGTTTCGTGGCCCATCATCAGTGTTGTTTTGTTATTCTTTCAAAGAAATTTAAGAAGTAAGCAAGCCAACTTATCATATAGAATAATAATTTAAATAATATTTAAGAACAAGAAAGCAAACAAAAGAAACTGTCAGTCACACGGACACATTCAATTTCGTTAAGAAGGGAATCCAAGAATAGTACAACTACATACCTCAATATGAAATATGTATAAATGACCAATGAAACCGACGAACCAGTGAAGTTGATGAATTATAGATGTTTCTTTTATTTAATGCGATCGTACGATCGTATTAAATAAGTTTACAATTTTTGTGATTATACAGTGTGCCTTCAAAAAAAGTATCATCAAACTTTGAATGCGAATAACTTTTTATTTGATTTTGTAATTTTGTAATTTATTTTTGTAATTTTGTAAATAGATTTTTATATGATGCAACAGGAAATTTTCTAAACTTTTCAAACATTAAAGTTTGGGAATGTGGAAAAAATCGAAAGGAATTTTTCTCAACGATTTGCACTATTAAATTTATAAAAGTCCATTAACAGCTGAATGAAAAGAAATAATTTATTCAAACAATGGAACTTATAATTTTCAAGCAAAACAAGTTTAATCGTTTAATTGTTCACGAAATGATTTTTTTAAATATCAATATGGGGTATCAGTGCAAAGATGGAATTAATAAAACATTTGTATGGACTTAGCGCTTTAAAACAATAAAAGCGATGTAATTTAACATCGTCACTAATAAGGTGTTAATGGACTTTTATAATTAATTATTTAGTGCGAATCGTTGATAAAACTTGATTTTTCTTCTTCCTTGATTTTTTCCACATTTCGAAACTTCAATTTATGAAAAATTTACAAAATATCCTATCGATTGATATAAAAATAGTTTACTACAACAGCAAATAAAAAGTTATTCACATTCAAAGTTTGATGATACTTTTTTTTGAAGACACGCTGTGTAGGGAAATACCTACGCAAAAAATTATTATTTAGTAAAAAGCAAAGAAAGTACCCCTAAGGGGCTGATCATATGGAGCTTTTCATCCCGGCAGGGCGGCATGAAAATTTTCCCGGGACAGTTTTTACATTGCGATAATATGAGATTTTTGTCCCGCCTTGCCGGGATGAAAATCACCTCGGGATGGTTTTTATGTTTTTGTAAATTTCAAAAGGTCCGCTAAAAAAATAAAATCGTTCGTACAAGCTTTAGGGATAAGTTCGTTTCAACTAGAGCTTCAAACTGCAATACTGAACAACCTTACCCAACAGAAGCAAATACTCAACTCTATCATTCAAATGACATTAACAAAATGTAACACTAAAAAAGGGTGTTAAATTATCGTAAAAACGTTCAACAAGAATACCTAGATCGGTTTGGTTTAAACCAGGTCGTTCAGATCACTTTTGGTACAATTTAATAGCTGGTGTTTTAGGGAGAAGACAGATGGAAAAATCATCCCGTGAAAGTTTTTATGTTATTGTTTGTATGAAAAATTTTATTAATGCGCACGCGTGAAATATTATCCTGTCCCCGGCTAGACGAGATAATTGTGATCATATGGTGGAAATCATCCTGGGATAGTTTTTATGTTATTGTTTATATAAAAATTGTAATTACTGCGCACGCGTGAAATATTATCTCGTCTCGGCTAGTCGGGATAACTGTGATCATATGGAAAAAAACACCTCGCTAAGCAGGATCCCGGCAAAATATAAACGAGATCCCGCCTAACCGGGACAGGGTGATTTTTTTCGTTTTCCATATGATCAGAAAAAAAATTTTATAGCGATAGTTACACAAAAGCTAGGATCTCGTCAAAAAGTCTCGTCTCGCCCTGCTCAGCCCCTAAGAGTTTATAGCCGAATCTTTGTTGTTTAAAGGTGTAAAATCTTTGATACCGTTATGTGACATCTGAGACTCTCATTTAAAGCAATTTCTTACGTAAAATCATGGACGTATAAAAAGAGAAGGACTTACAACTTTTACAAATCTATTCAAACAAGCTCGCCTCGCTTTATTGAAATTTTGACAAAAGCAGTTTTGAAACTCCCTCAAGTGCTGTTAAAAATACATGTTTCCATTGGCTTCCACACTAGCAGCCTTTTGTTATAAACACGAAAACTGCTGAAAAACACCAAAACTAAAAGTATGATTCCTTAGGAGTTCCTAAAGCTTCAGACTTGAAACTTTCAGAAAAGATAGATAAACTATCTCTCTGTTTTGTGTAGCTTAGGCATTTTTGAGGCGCAAATATTAACTTCATAACATGCAGAGATGCTGTGCCATGATTTTCTTCTATTTTCACTTGTAACATCTTCTAGCAAACTCACAGACATTTTAAAAACGATTAAATATCGTCGTCTGTGGCTTTGAACAATGAATAAAAGTGATTTGAAAGCTAATGAGTCTTAATTCCTCTGATATTTCAGTTTTCCGCGTTGGATTGGCACGTAAGTAATCGTTCGTCTCAACAAAAATCCAGTGAAATGCGAGACGCGCTTTGGTATGAAAGGGATGCCGACACAATGGATTTTAACAATAGAATTGAATAGCTATTGAAATGAGTTGTGAGTCCTTCTCTTTTTGTACGTCCATGGTAAAATCTATACAAACGTGCGAAACAGTGGCTTTGTTTGTCGATTTGATTCCCCGAGGAGCATCAAAATGATCCCTTTAAAGAGCCATTTAATTTATATTACTTATAATCACTTAAAGGAGTCAAATTGACTCCCTTCAAGGTGGTCATCTTAAGGAAATTGAAATTTAGAGCAAAATGACTCCCGTAAGATGCTCTCTGTATCATCTGATTTACTCCCTTAGGTTATCATTGCTCAGTGGCTCCCTTTTAGGAGTCACAATGACTCCACTAAAACTGTCGGTGGGTGATACAGGAACATAAAATTTAGATAAAACATTGTGAACCTTTGTGAAAGTTTGTCCATTAAGTTACGTGCAACTTATATAATCCAACTGTCATTGTAACCAGGATCGCATACTGGCCTGCTAATGTTTGTAATAAAAGCTGATTGTGGGTAAATGTGTGGCAAAACATTTTTTATCTGTCAAAACTTCCTTTCTAATAATTCCTTTTAGGGTAGTTTTAGTAATTAAATCTATTAAGAACCAAGACTTAATAATTCAAAATTCTGTATTTCATGGAAATTTTGTTGGTTTTCCGGGAATTTGTTTCTTCTTCAATGTGAGAGTATTGAATGAAAAGACGATAAACGATTTAAGAACCAACAAGTCCTGGTAAAATATCCACGCCATCGTTTACAGAATTCCACAAATGAAGTCGCTCTTCTTAAAACAATACCTATACTTTATCCTAAAAACTTATTCATTAAAGTAACCTTCAAAGCAATCATATGGAAATGCGCCTACAAAGAATACTACTCATCAATTCTTTGAAAATTAGTTATAATGTGCATAATATTTGCTCTTATTACCCCAAGGATCGGGAAAGCTTATCAAGTCGTTATAATAGGGCATAACGGAACGGAACGGAACATTTTCACTCGAGAAGCTCGATTCCATATTTAGTCTAGAACATGTCTTTTAAGTAGCAGCATGTAAATAACGTGTCCCAGACTAAATACAGAATCAGATGAATATGTTACGTTTTCTGATCATAAATCTATCATTGAAATTTAAATAATGTGTTTTTCAAAATTGATACTTTAGAGAATATCTTCACTCTAAAAGTGAAATGAATACATGGATACATGAATGTTGCATTTTTAGCCAATCAAATGGTCTAAAATATAACTATGACCCCGTGGGTAAAGAATTCAAAAATGGAACATTTTTCATTTCAATTATTAGCGAATATTTATTGCAGAACTATAAAATTCGATTCTGTCACTGTTTAGAATAAGAGGCCCAGCGTCCTTTCCCATTTTTTCGCATTGGTTATTTTGTCAGCGGTCTGTTGCGAAATTTCGACGTTAACAAAAAGTTATAATGCCGAAGTAATTGATACGCTGTTACTTACTCTTACTTTAGAAATAATAGAGTTGTTAATAGACCTTTCCCGAGTTTATTTTTTATCACACTCCGCCTCGTTTTCAATTGCGTTACTATGACAACCGAATCTCTTGTGCTCAATCATTAACACTATCACAATTATTACACTTATTGCACATTACTGAAATGAGTCCCGTGACATTTCGTTACCATATTAACCATTGCGAAAACGAGGCGGAGCTTGATAAAAAATAAACTCGGGAAATGTCTATACCTCGAGATGTCACAATTTTCAGCTTATTTTACAGCAGTTGTGTTTTTTTTCAGACAGTTATCGGTTTGCTTATGATATTTCTCGTTGTGAGAAAGACAGTTCTCCCAAGAGAAATAACAATATTTCAGCTGTAAAACATCGATGAGCGATCATTTGTAAAGATCGTCAGCAGATTTCTACAACAGCATCTCCATGAGAAATCCAATCATTTGTTTACCTCACTTGTTCGATATCTTCATATTTTTCAGCTGCTTATATGTTCAGACACATCCCTTGAGGGCTCATGAGGGTTTTCCACTGCTGAAATCAGCTTTCTGCAACCCTCAGTTCTAATTCACACGTTAACATGACTTATTAGGGAGATTCGTAAAGTCGACGAACCTGTTAAACGAAAAAAATCAATTACTTATGAGAATTGTTTTCAAAACTGTTTAACTGATGTGCAGAAGCACATCTTTCCGCTCAACTTTCACACCTTACAACCTAATTCTCACGCCCAACGATGTACTCATATTCGAAACTATACGCATGAACGAAACCCAACGAATGGAAGCTCAACGTGATCGAAAAAGAGATGGAAATAAACAATGAATAAACAAACAAGCAAGCTATACGCATGAACGACATCAACGAATGGAAGCTTGACGCATGAACGACAAACAACAAACAAAGGAATGATCACAGTAAACAGGAATGCACAATAGCAATAATACCTATACGCTTGGGTAAAACTATTCATATGATATTTACATTTCGGAATAGTATAAATAGGACTTTTAAAACACAGATCTGGGTTCCCGGCGGCAAAGAGGCTTATTGTGTTAAGTTCTCGGTGAAGAAGCTTATTGTGATAAAGTTTGCAGTTCGTGTTACTCGAAAACGCATAGATTCGCGCTCGCATCTTCAATGAAGAAATTAATGTTAATCTCCTAAAGTTATCTGAAGTTTGTATATACTGCCACTATTAGCAGCTCGTTCGTCTAATTGGTTGATCTGATGTCGAGGTAAAAGTATAGTAGAGTATAGTGTCATCAGTTTATTTCCGAAAAAGGTAAATACTGAATACACGGCGCACCGTGGATCAACCGCTATAATTGCAGCTTCACTGAAGTTTGTTTAAACATCGTGTTATGGCCTAGTTAACAACTATGATCTCGTTTTAAATATCTTAACTTCCTTTCATTATTTAACTAGGGAGTAGGAATAATGGACGAATACAAAACAACGGGCGAAATTTGATAACTATGCATTAACACGGTATTTCGAGAAAGTCGGAAAGGGTCTATCATACAGTTTATGTAACCATTTCATATCATCAAATCTTCATGGTGTAAGCCTTGTCAAATTTGATGGGGATTTGAGCATGTGGTCACATCATGCTTCGTATTCACCGAAACATTTGACGGTTCCATTTTCTTTTATGTGTGGCCGCAGTTACCGGTGGTTAGTGAGTTAGCTGAAAATTCTTGGTCACGATCATGAAGAGATTTAAAAATTAATTGCTAATTCAAAATGGTGATTCAAAAACTTTTAGTACGGATAACTTTGAAAATCAATGAAATGACCTCATTTCAGGAAACAACTTTATTGAAATTAGTTGGAAAGTGTGAAAACTATCATATATTGCCGCCAGTAAGGAAAAGAAAAACACAAAAAAATGTTTAATTGGGTTTTTAATCGGAGTTAATTTGTGGTTACTATAAGTCAGTTGTAGAGCAAACGAGTCATGAGAAAAGTTTTCTTAGAGGAAATCATTTGTGACAAAAATTAATCGAACATTTGATGTATTGGTCGTTGTTAATCAATTTCAGGTCATTTTGATTGGTCGGAAGCGTGAACTATATTCGAATTAATTCGATTTAAATTTTACATAGCACTACATACACTATATGTATGAATCATCAAATAACTTTTGTCAAAATTAAATAAACCAATGATTATTTTGGGATAAATACGGAAGTAATTGAAACGGAACGTAGGTGCATGTCAAAGCCTGGTTCTGAAAACACATAATTGCTGCATTTATGCAACTACTGTTCAACTGTCTTAAATCATAGTTGTTTAGCGTCCTGCTTCCATCACAACTGTTTGAATTGAATCTAGCGACATCAACAGCTTTGAAAAAGGACGTTCGAGGTTCAAGAAAGTTTTTTTCGAATCTTTTAAAACGGCTACGGATTCAAAAAAGGCCACTGCATAAAAATTTGGACGGGTTTGTTGTATCTGGTCCTTATATTAATTTACTCTACTGCAAGTTTTTGAAAGAATTTAAAAAGCTGGGCCATTATAGCAAAAGATTTAGTGTTTTGATTCCTATAAAAACAGCTTGTCCATGTTTCATTTATAATTGAATTTTGAACATTTTCCAATTCAAATTTGCGGAACTTCAATCTCTTAAGGCTTTTTTAATTCGTATTGAAAACATGAAAAAGAGAACTTCATTGATTTCATTATGCATGCGCAATGAAGCACCTTGTTATAATTTATAAATTATATAACCGATCCTTACAATAATACAGTAGAATCCCAATAACTCGAACCGTCACGGGACCGAGAAAATAGTTCGAGTTATCGAATGTTCGACTTACCGGGGCATTCGATAACTCGAACTTTTGCAGAAAAAAGAAATTAGTTCGAGTTATTGAGAGAGTGTTTCTTTTTTCACATGAAAACCGTACTGCATACATATTGAAAAAGATTTCTAATGTTGATCTGAGTCAGTTTAGGTGGAATATCTTTATCACTAACAATGGACAAGGAAATGAGCCCTTGTTGTATGTCTTCCCCACAAATTGGCATGTAGCCGTGCAAGGATCGATTTCCATTTTTGCTCCCAAGTTCGAGTTATCAGGGGAATATTGCTCCAAGGGACATGAATTTTGGTTCGACTTTCGTTGGTTCGAGCTATCGGGGATATTTCATGAGATGGTATTGGTGAAGGCTCAAGGGGAATTCGAAATTGGTTCGAGTTATGGAAAGTTCGAGTTATCGGGGTTCTACTGCAGTTGTGTAAAATAGTGTTCGCTGTGTATTCTGGATATTATAACACCAAGTCGAGCATTTTGAGTGGTTATTTTATACAACGTAACTCTTATAAATCTTTACAAATCTGACTGAGCCAATTAAGGCCGGATGGATGTTTATAAAGGCCCGGTGAATAAAACAGTTTATAAGTGCATCGTACCAAATATATTTTCCTCAAAAATCATTTTTTGTTGAAGAAAATTTAGTGTACTTTGCTATAGTAACCAAAACCCAAAAAGCCAGGGCCCTTAGAAGTCTTTTCTGAGGGAAAAAGACCCGATCGGTAAAATAAACTGGAACTTAGGTGTTAGAATATACACATTAAAACAGAAAGCTACAAACGCACAATACCCAAAAATATCATACAGCTATTAATGTATCTATATCGATGGTCGCATCATTAAGGGTGATTGGAAGGACAAGTGCAGAAGTGGCTGTTGGAGATGCGATGCCAAGCTAGGAAAGCGAGACTGAGGACAATTCGGAAACATTTTTATGATACACCTCAGAAAGTTGCTCCATATATGATACTACCTCAAATCTATGGCGTCTTGTTGCACGTTGTCAGACGCGGAAAGAATACAAACTGTGCCGAATATTATATGGAACTCAATTTAAAAGTTTGATAACTGGCTTGAAGTCAGGTTACGGTAGGCTGTTTAATAAGGTTTAGTTTCTACGAGTTAACTCGTCCCCTACGAACATCACACAAACTCGTCCCCTATCAACATCACACAAACTCTTAACCCTATGAACGTCACACGCACTCCTGCCCTATGAACGTCAGTGTTGGTGATGCATTTTGAAGCTTCTCCAAATATCGTCATTAACTAGTTTTCTAATCACAGTACGTGCTTATGTCTAAACATAGTCTAAAAGTTTCTATCAACATGTTATTTTTGACAACACGCTCACTGTTGACTGTATCAATAACAAATTTGTTTGACCTCATTTTAAGACAAGCTGACGTTATTGAATTTTATGCAAAAGATTTTTATGGGATGGTAAGTCCATGCTAAAACTTTCATTCATTTACAGATGACAAAAAGAAGCTCAAATAGTCATTAATCATTGCCTATTTGTTGTTGTCTTTTATAAACGATTGTTAATAAACATTTATAATCATGCGTTCATCTTTTTTAAAGCCGTGCTTACAACGATCGTATCATACTATTGAGACTCGAAGTTTTATCGAAAATTTAAATATTTTTTTTAGGTTTTATTGTAACTAGGCATATGGTGTTATCTTGAACATATAAGAATTTATCTGTAGGTTTAAAAAATATACCTCAATCCCAACCTCAATCCCATTCTTCCATTTCCCAACATTTCTCTACAATGACCTTTTGAAAAGTTGGTATGAAGTTGTAATTTTGGTGCATTTTTGTTCTTGTTTTGAACAAGGAACTCTTGGTGTAACTTAATGTTTGCATATCACTCGGCTAGATAAATATTATCATAAAAAAGTGTTAATAGGTTAAATGATAGCTTTAGTTGCAAATCCTCTCCCTATGGATACAAACTTTAATCCAATTCTGTGAACAAGAAACTGACGTCTTCATATTATTCCATTAATATTTTTTGTGCGCGATTTTTTTCCAATGAACGTCAGAGTTATATTGGATTAAATACTTCGACACCAATCTACCGGTTTCATGAAAGCTTTTGATATTATTTGATGGCCTAAGTTCGAATTATATTCCCCATAATCAAGTTAATAAACTTACTTTTCTATCAATGAAATGTCAGCAAATTTGAATTCTGACTTTTGACTTGGGATAAACAGAATTAACCTATGTAAAACGAATTCAATTTAAGATTAACTCCCTTGTACAATCATAATCTGAGGGGTTTTAATTTTTTTTTTTGCGCATGCCTGTTGTTGTTATTCGTTAGAAACATCCATTCTAGTAAAACGTTCAATTATGCTTGATGTGTTCTTCGGTTAAACATTCAATATTGTAAATGCGAACACCATCCTCTGTAAAACGCCATTTTCAAAAGATGTTTCTTCTAGAGGCTGCTCTTAAAATAAAATCATAGATATACGTGGTCAACCTTTCCAAAGCTTAAACCTTTCTCAGCATGTTCCAAAGTGTCGCTGCAAATCTCCATACTCTCTTGCATGCTTTTGTTTCAATACAAAACGAGTTTTTTATATCTAAAGTTTTGTAAACTTATCCAATGCTACTTTTTTACTCCTTACTTTAAAGTCGCCATTATACAAAAGGAAAGTGCTCAAGCACATGTAATTGATATCCGAAAACTGTGAAAGTCATGTAATAGTGACATTATTAAAAAATTAGGTATCCTAACAATTTCCTTTGCTCCACTCAGAAACGAAATGAAACGTCACCGTTGATTGATAACTTTTTTTTTTCTTTTTTAACTTTCAAAAACATACAACTCACTATAAATAAAATTTACAATTTTTTCAACAATATTTATAAAATGTATTACACTATATTTCATAACCTTCAAGAAAAATAGTTTACTTCTTAACCTCACGACCTGAAAAAAATAATCTTTTACTACTGTAAAATTGTCAGATGGTCGTGTTGAAAGTTTTTAAACCTTTTCTGATACTTCAAACAATATTAGTATTTATTCGTATATTTCTTAAAACGAAATAGAATATTTAAAGGTTTATCTTTTGATCATCGCACAAGGACTGTTGACATTAATTTCAAATCATGATTAAAACCATTTTGTATGTCTATTGAACTGGCACCGGATGAAATGAGAAACTGCGCCACTTCGAAATGTCCGAATAAAGTTGCTATTTGTACCGATGAAAGTCCTGACCATGTTTTTACGTTTACATCAGCCCCATTCGCAATCAGCAGCTCAACAATGGAAATATTTCCAGAGACACAAGCTTGATGGAGCGCGGAAAGGCCTGGTGGTCGCATGTAATTTATATCTACCTTGTTAGCCTCTACGATTTTCTGTAAAGTATTTAAATCTGATTCTATTACAGCGAAATGCAATAGATTTTCTTGAGTGTTTGCAGTAGAAAATTTCCGTGTCGATTTCGAATTTCCTCCACTGGCTGACGGTTTTCGTTTAATTGACGATTTTCCTGTCATGGAAACACGACGCATGAGGGTCGGACTTTTCGTCGCTATATTATCTTTCCCAACGTCTACTGAAATTCGACGTGTTTTTTTCCCTGTTGATAAAAAATCAGAATCACTGTCTTTTCTCTGAGGATTCTTGCTTTCTTTAAATAATTTCTTCAATAAACTCCATGACGACTTGTCTGTTAAGTTGGTTGGTGATGGTGGTCTTTCAAAACTCGATTTCATTTCGTCGGTGGATTCACTTCCTTCTCCGTCCATATTCTTTAAAAAGACGTCGTTACTTCCAGAATAACTTAACTTCTCTGGCATTATTATTTCTCTCTAATTATATTCAGATCTCAAGTGAATATAAGTTACTTGCCGACTCTTCTCTCGACTGATGCCTTCTAAGTTTATAAATGAGTATTTGCAGTCCTTGGTTTCGGCTATTTATATTATTGTCCCACTCTAATTTCTTTGTCTATTCACTCTGATTAGTTTAATAAAATTAATGTAACCGTTTTGCAATGATCTCTTTTGTTCCTCAGCTGTTAAGCAATTATTTTAGCTTACATGACGTCTTTAAAAGATATGTTTAATTAGAGATCTAGAATGTTATTTCTGGATCAAATATTCAATATCCTGCAGCGATGGCCTTTTGTATAGTGGAGCCCACTTGTAACTAACAAGCAACAATTCAAAAATATTTTTCTATAGCATGAATTAACACCAGATTTAACAATATAGTGTTATGGTACTTGTCAGTTTCTAACTTCGAAATAGTGCTTAGTTTAGCTTAAGCTTGGGACACACTATGTGTTTTTCTTTTTGTGTTGAATAATGGGGAAGCTATAAGATCTCCACAATGGAAAAAACTGTTGAAAAATTCAAAGGTAAGAATCCTTATAGTGCAAGATAAATTAGGTCACTACTTTTTTTCAAGCCGTTGACCGAAATAAAGTGAAATAAATAATTTGGTCATTAAGAGAGAAAAAAAATGGCAAAGTAATATCTATGAACATTCAATAACAAACAAAACAGACAAGCACGCAACATTCAAGTGTGTGTGTTGAGGATTTTAAGAAGTTTGAGTGATGATAGCATATACCATCTCTTGCAAAACAGAAATGTTTTTTTGTCAAGTAAGGCCTTTTGAGTAATTAAGTAAATATTTTGAACGTGTAGGATGTGTAAACAAGATTAGAGTCAACAATTATGCTGCAAATAAACAGATTGACAATCTTTGGTACTCCTATTTTTTAAAACAGCAATGCATTTTCGTAACTACAAAAGAAATGATGATTACGCTTTGTGTAATCACCATCGCAACAACGATATTATAGCTGGTTTACACGATGAGAAAACCGATGCGAATTATGAATGAGTCACAAACTTTATATACTAGCATGCAATGATATGTAAGATTTTAAGCTATTATTGTGAGCTGAACGACTTTGCGGTGATGTCCTTGATTTCTTCATGACCATATATGGAGAAATGAATAAAAGATATTTTTGCTGCAAAATAATCCTGATTAAAATATTGCAGAAAATCCTGAACCTAAATTCCTTCTATCAAAAGAATCTCTTGTGCAACGTTTTTTATATTTATTTAGTTTTAATTACTCTTTCGTGCTTTACCTTTTTCTTATAAGAACCATCAGACCTTGCAAAGACATGGTAAATGTTTGTTGATTGGTTTTTATTCGTACCTAAACTGTTCAATATTTCGATTTTATGAACTCAATTCAAAGTTGACTTTGTTTGTTTACTTTTCGGTCATATTAGATTATGATTTTTTTTTCTTCTTGCTGTTGGGACCATCCCAAGATTGTTTTTATTTAGAGTTTTTTTTCTATGAAAAAGATTTTAATACGACTTTCTCCATGGTAATTTTGGCAATGCGTTAGTTTGGCAAACAAATCTTACACGGACGAGTTGTGACGTCACTAATATATCTTGTTAAGTTAGGCAAAATACAAAATTGACTTGTCACTTAACAACGATGAAATCATTAATCAATTGACGCTTGATAAATTTCAGTATTGTGAAATAATATTGTATCTATTCCTCAGCTGTTGAACGGAAGAGTGTGTGTGAAGGGAGGAGTTATGGACAATCCAACGATGGGACAGGATTTTCGTGGATAAATTTTGTCTACTTCTAATATATACTTGTAATCTCACGTATTCATTTCAAAAGGAGTGGTTTCTTTTATACTCAAGATTGACTCAGACTAATTCCTTTATTTTCATAATTTATGTTCCAATAAAGATAAAAGATTAATTTTAAGCAACGTAAATGAAGGATTTGCAAAGGTAGTGTTTTTATTACTCTTGTGCTACAGACAAATAGAAATTGGGAAATGCGGTCTGGTTTCCCAACGATATAATATTCTTAATTATTTATCTGGTTTGTATCTCACAACTGATTCATTCACATTTCCAACTTTGATAGTTAAAACAAAAAAAATATTGTATTTTCTTGTAAAAGTTGGACTAACGAACATCTAGCTATATTATCGTCTAGTATCCCTTTTTGTTAAATTACCTAAAAAAAGATCTGTCAGAGGCGTAGCCAGAGGTCAGTCAAAATTTGTGGAGGAGAGTTAAGTCATTTAAGGTAGAAAAGGAAAGCGTGCAAGTAACCTAATCAGCACTTAAGACTGAAAAGAAATATCATAATGTTGAACTCCTCCAGGTTTTTTTGACTGACCCTAACTACGCCTCTGTCTGTGCATAATCATTACTCCTTCAAGCAAAGCCTCGATATCATTTGAAACATCTAAAACATGTCAAGTATCATGCGGTGAATTTCGATGAGGATTTCAAGGATTTGAGGCTTACAGTATATGTTTAAAACAAAAGATTAAAATTGGTTAAAAGTAAGAGAATGTCTCCGACTTTGAAGCACCATATTTGTTCTAAGGAGGGAACTTCTTATCAGCAAGTGTGTTGTGAGATTAATTTTTCAACGCCCCACTGTCTAAGGCTTGTGTTTTCTTGTCGATAATGATCGTAAACAAACAGCGGGAAAACATAAGCGACATTCTGTTCAGATTTTCCATTCTTTTCAGAGATATATGCTTATTGTTTGTCCCCACTGCTTACTTATTAAACATTTTGTTAATTACAATAGGGTGTTTATTCAATCAAATTAGTGTCTAAAAAAATACGAAGAGAAAGAACTGCTTCTAACTATAGAACGAACGATTCTAATTATAACTTAATTTATTTCCTTATGATTTAGTTATCTTTTAAGGAACTATCATCCATTATAAATGGAACAGATGATGAGAGAGAGAGTAGGAAAACCGTTTGGAATCTTCTCAGTTTATCAGGCAAACTCTCGAAAAATACATTACAGTTGAAATTCAAATTTCAAGGGGAATGAGGACTTACATTATAGAATTATAGAGCTTCGGATTAGATAGCGTCAACTGAATTAAATTTATTATTATTTATCAAAAATGACAATAAAAGTGAATGAAAGAAAAATTAGGGGAAAGAAATACTACCCATGTTGCGAATTTCAAATCAAGATAATTTCCAAGCGGGCATGATCATCTTAAAATAACCCAGCGGGCAAAATCGTAAAAAAGTCATTGCCACAAAAAGCATTTTAGTGTACATATTTCTATAGAAATCCACTTCTCGCACAGATTCTTTTAACAATTGTGCTCGCTTGAAAGTGTTTAAGAAGACGATGATTCGACAATCATCTGGCCAAATGGGAATAAGATCAGATTATTAACTAGTAACCATAGACCCAAATAAGAAAAAATCTTTTGTCAGTGACTGCTGAGTCAGCATTGCTTGCTCATTTGTTTCAGTTATTTATCAACGTTTTTAAAATATATTTTTAGTTTTTATATATACACGTAAAAACCGTTCAAAAGGTCATATGTTCTGCTGCAGGGCATACGTTCGACGTTTTTGTTATGTCAATTCTATGAGAAATTATTGCTTCATTCATTTATTTTGCAACCTTGTAAAGAAACGCAAATGAACCGTGGGTGTCATGGCTTATCCAGTAAATTGCATACGTGATGGGGAAATAATAGCAAAATATCTGAAACAAAATTGTGATAAGTGCTAGTCATGAAGTATTTCAACATCTTTTTGTTCAAATATCTAATCCACTTTATTTTTGCAACCTTTGCTCCAAGACTGATAAGATCTCTATCTCGCACGTTGTTCCCTGGATTACAAATCCTTGCCACTGATAAAGGTTATTTTCTGTAAAGCTTTCATCTGACGTCTCGCCGTTGTGAAATTTCAGATAATTCCATTAATATCCTTTGTATACGTTTCCTCTTTTTTGCTATAATTTCGTGCTTATTTGTACATGGCAACAGCAACGTATTAAAACTGACAAACGTCATTTGGTTTTTAGATATACAGTCACTGTTGGCAACAAAGGTGCGGCATATGGATGAGAGAAGTCAACAACCACATGAAGTATAATTGAAAGATCATCCAAACATGATTCATATAATTTACCCATTTCCCAATCTAACTAACTAACTTAGATGTCTATTGATGATGTAGATATATTACATTCCTATTTTCTAAGATCTATACATCAAGCCTTGCTTCAATGTTTGTATTTACTTTTTGTTTTCCCACAAAATTTTTTATTCATCAATTTGTACCCTAAATTCAGTATCTAGAGAATATGCTACCCATCGAAAAGAGACTCCTACGGACGAATAAGTGATAATGTAATAAACTCGGCTTACCAGAGTTTCATCTCGATCAGTGGACTGACTTGTCCATTACAATGTATAAGAAAGACGAAATTAAGGCGAAACAACTCTTGTTAAATTTAATGGTAATTTTAAACGCTTATCGATTTCAGTGTCTTTAATTTTCATCAGAAACACAGTCAATAAAAGTTGGGGAGTCCTCGTCAGAACTATGAATAAAAGGTCTATTCAAAAAACACAGTTGAATTCTACATTTAAAGCTTTTTCCAAACTTCAGCCTTCAGACAGTTTCTATAAACCTTAATGATACAAGCAAAAGTATTTGAGTCAGTTCAAGTATTACCACATATACGCAAGAAACAGAACTTCACAAAATAAACATGTGTACAAAGCAAATCGACCAAATATGGAGTTTATTTTTATGATACTTTAATGTTCTTTACGGTGAAAGGTCAAATAGGTCACAACACTTATTAGTCATCATTTTTTTTACCTCGTTTTATTTATTTTATTTTACTATATTTTATTTAGTTAATCCTAAATGTAGCAACCTCTTGCAATTTTGTTTCAGTTTGTATGTTTTACTGAAAGGTTATATTTCAATGAGAAAAAATAACAAAGAAAGATATAGTGAACGAGGAATTCTGTTGACATAGGCACTGTCCATTTTTGTTTACGGGAAATTGTAAACAAAAAAAGAAAACAATTCTATGAATGCGAGGGAATTGAACTCTACCAAATGGGCGTTGCGCTCTTCATTAATTTTTTGCGATGCTACAGAAATAATAGCTAACAAGAAGTATAGAAAATAAATTCGACTTTTCCTCGTTTCAAGGACGTTCATTAAATTTCCAACAAACGGGATCGAAGTATTTCTTTATTACTAGCCGCCAAGGCGTCGTCGCTCGCCGCCCATGCTCAGCCTGCGTTGAGTTCACGAAAAATAAAATTAAGGAATTGCCAATAATAGGTGTGCCCATGTTGTAGAACTCGAAAAACTGATCAAAAAAATGTATGGGATCGTTTTGCTACGACCAACCGTTACGGAGATATCGGCGATCAAAAGTTTTGATGACGTCACAGACCCGTCCCCCCAAAAAATAAGACCCAAATTTTTCGTCACCCTATCGCCTGTATCGCGGACCCAAAAAAACGTCAGTTATCCCTATTGGTTACCGAGATAATTTTCCCTAAACGTCGCGTTCGATTCTTGGCTCTCAATACAATGGTTTCACACTGACGTCGCGCACAAGAAGAGAAATAATTTATGTGTAATCTTACATTGCTGACTCTCCGATTTCTTTCGCAGCTCATATCTACCATTTTGCGTGACAGACAAACAAACAAACAGAGAATCGGCTATTAATATATAGATAGCCGCCAAGGCGGCGTCGCTCGCCGCCCATGTTCAGCATGCGTTGACTTCACGAAAAATAAAAATAAGGAATTGGCAACCGAAAGTGTTCCCATGTTGAAGAGCTCGAAAAACTGATCAAAAAAATGTATGGGATCGTTCCGCTACGATCAACCGTTACAGAGATATCATCATTGTTCAAAGATTTTGATGACGTCACAGACCCCTCCCCAAAAAAATTAGACCCAAATTTTTCGTCACCCCATCGCCTGTATCGCGGACCCCAAAAAACGTCAGTTATCCCTATTGGTTATCGAGATAATTTTCCCGAAACGTCGCATTCGATTAGGGTCTCAATACAATGGTTTCACACTGACGTCGCGCACAAGAAGAGAAATAACTTATGTGTGATCTTACATTGCTGACTCCCCGATTTCTTTCGCAGTTCACATCTACCATTTTGCGTGACTTACAAACAAACAAACAGAGAATCGGCTATTAATATATAGACTAGCCGCCAAGGCGGCGTCGCTCGCCGCCCATGTTCAGCCTGCGTTGTATCACCACCTGCTCCAAATTATCGCACTTAACACCAGCGATAAGACTTCCTTTGCTGCTGGCTTTGTCGCTTAATAAAGCTCGTTTGCACGTTAATAGAAATACGTTCCTGGTGTTTCAAATCTTGCATTTTCTTAACTCAGCCGTTCATTGTCGCAGTCGCACTTAAAATGTCAGTGGACTTTCTTGCTTTACACAATGCATTCTGAACGTGAACTTCACGTGGTTTTTATTTACGATTTTAAACCAGTCAAGTATCAGTTTAACAATTCACTCAAAACGCAGAAAGAAAAACTTTTCAACTTATTGTTAGTTTTTGCTTTACGCGCTCTAACATGGGTGCTGTCAGAAGTAGGTGAAAAAATGGTTTCTCTTCTTAAAAAGATCACACGGGAGGAGAAAAAAATGCACGTGCTAAATGAATGAATTGAATAAAAAACGTTCGATCAGATTAAAATAGATTAAAAGAAATCGATTAAAAGAAATTAAGACAACTATTAAGACAAAAGCAAAAAAAAATATTTTGTTTCACGATTCTCTTTTTTTTACCTATCGGTTTTTAAACATCTTGATTGTTCGAAAACAGTTCACCCGTCTCAGACAGTCAGGAAAGCGTTAGGATACACTGGCAAACCGCACATGCTGCCACGTTCTGCCACTGCTGCGTTTTGTCCAAAATGTTTAATCAGTTAGTTTTTAGTTGATGTATTGTTTTCAAAGCCAAGTCAACGTGGAATATAAAACTGACATAGTAATAAAAGCAAAACGTTATTCCTATTAGTTCATCAGCCAAAAAAAGTCACATTCGATTGGGGTTGCAATGTATTTGCTTCAAACTCACGTCGCACACAAAAAAAGAAATAATTTCGCTCACAACTCAATCTATCATTTTGCGTGACTTACAAACAAACAGACAGACAGACAGACAGACAGAGAATCGGCTATTAATATATAGACTAGCCGCCAAGGCGGCGTCGCTCGCCGCCCATGTCCACCTGCTCTGTATCACTGTATCAATAAACGTCAAATTTCCTTATAAATGGCTCGTACAACTTTTGTTCAACCAGAAGCAGATTCGAAGTCACAACTTCTGGTAAAACCAATCTTTCATCAGTGTAACAATACACTCAAAACGTAGAGAGAGAAAACTTCAACTTTTTATTAGCTTTTGTTTTAAAAAAGTTACGCACTCTAACATGGGTGCCATCAAACGTAAGGGGGAAATCGTTTCTCTTCTTAAAAAGATCACACGGGAGGAGAGAAAAAAAGGCACGTGCTAAATGAATAAAGTGAATAAAAAAAAACGTTCGATCTGAAGCGCATAACAATGAAAAAAAGAAATTAAATTATTAAAAGAAAAGAAAAAAAAATTTTGTTTCATGAATTTATTTTTTTTGTCTACGGTTTTTAAACATTTTGATTGCTCGAAAAAAAAGTTTACCCGTCTCAGACAGTCAGGCAAACATATGTTAGGCTACACTGGCAAGCATGCTGCCAAGTTCTGCCACTGCTGCTTTTTGTCCAAAATGTTTAATCAGTTAGTTTCTTTGTATTTAGTTGATGTATTGTTTTCAAAGCCAACGTAGTCAACGTAGTCCTTGGAATATAAAACTAACAATAATAATAAAAACAAAAAGTTATTCCTATAAGTTCATCAGCCAAAAAAAGTCACGTTCGATTGGGGTTGCAATGTATTTGCTTCGAACTCACGTCGCACACAAAAAAAGAAATAATTTCGCTCACAACTCAATCTACCATTTTGCGTGACTTACAAACAAACAGACAGACAGACAGACAGACAGACAGAGAATCGGCTATTAATATATAGACTAGCCGCCAAGGCGGCGTCGCTCGCCGCCCATATCCAACTGCTCTGTGTATCACTGTATCAATAAACGGCAAATTACTTTATAAACGGCTCATACAACTTGGAAAAGATTCGAAGTCACAACCTCTGGTGTGCAGTCAGTGTTACATCAGTGTTACATTAACTATTTTTCAGGTTTTTCATTATGTGTGACTTATTTATTTTTTAAAACCAATCGTTGATCAGTACAACAATACACTCAAAACGTAGAAAGAAGAACTTCCACTTTTTATTAGCTTTTGTAAAAAAGCTTTTTTAAAAAAGTTACGCGCTCAAACATGGGTGCTATCAAACAGGTCGAAAATGGTCTCTCTTCTTAAAATGTTCACACGGGAGGAGAGAAAAAATGCACGTGCTAAATGAATAAAGAGAATAAAAAAAACGTTCGATCAGATTAAAATAGATTAAAAGAAATCGATTAAAAGAAATTAAAACAACTATTACGACAAAAGCAAAAAAAAAAAAATTTGTTTTATGATACTCTTTTTTTACCTATCAGTTTTTAAACATTTTGATTGCTCAAAAAGAAAGTTCAACCGTCTCAGACAGTCAGGCAAGAGTTAGTGACAAACCAAACATGCTGCCACGTTCTGCCACTGCTGCTTTTTGTCCAAACTGTTTAATCAGTTAGTTTCTTTGTATTTTGTTGATGTATTGTTTTCAAAGCCAAGTCAACGTGAAATATAAAAGTAACAATAATAATAAAAACAAAACGTTATTCCTATTAGTTCATCAGCCAAAAAAAGCCACGTTCGATTGGGGTTGCAATGTATTTGCTTCGAACTCACGTCGCACACAAAAAAAGAAATAATTTCGCTCACAACTCAATCTACCATTTTGCGTGACTTACAAACAAACAGACAGACAGACAGACAGACAGAGAATCGGCTATTAATATATAGACTAGCCGCCAAGGCGGCGTCGCTCGCCGCCCATGTCCGACTGCTCTGTATCACTGTATCAATAAACGTCAAATTTCCTTATAAACGGCTCGTATAACTTGTGCTCAACCAGAAGCAGATTCGAAGTCACAACCTCTGGTAAAACCAATCTTTTATCAGTGTAACAATACACTCAAAACGTAGAGAGAGAAAACTTCAAATTTTTATTAACTTTTGTTTTAACATAAGTTACGCGCTCTAACATGGGTGCTATCAAACGTAAGGGGGAAATGGTTTCCCTTCTTAAAAAGTTCACACGGAGGAGAGAAAAAAAGGCACGTGCTAAATGAATAAATAGAATAAAAAAACGTTCGATCAGAACGCTTAACAATTAAAAGAAGAAATTAATTTATTAAAAAAAAAGCAAAAAGAAAAAAAACATTTTGTTTTGATATGATACTCTTATTTTACCTATCGGTTTTTAAACATTTTGATTGCTCAAAAAAAACGTTCACCCGTCTCAGACAGTCAGGCAAGAGTTAGTGGCAAACCGAACATATGCTGCCACGTTCTGCCACTGCTGCTTTTTGTCCAAAATGTTTAATCAGTTAGTTTCTTTGTATTTTGTTGATGTACTGTTTTCAAAGCCAAGTCAACGTGGAATATAAAACTAACACAATAATAATAAAAACAAAACGTTATTCCTATTAGTTCATCAGCCAAAAATAGTCACGTTCGATTGGGGTTGCAATGTATTCGCTTTGAACTCACGTCGCACACAAAAAAAGAAATAATTTCGCTCACAACTCAATCTACCATTTTGCGTAACTTACAAACAAACAGACAGACAGACAGACAGACAGAGAATCGGCTATTAATATATAGACTAGCCGCCAAGGCGGCGTCGCTCGCCGCCCATGTGCACCTGCTCTGTGTCACTGTATCAATAAACGTCAAATTTCCTTATAAACGGCTCGTACAACTTGTGCTCAACCAGAAGCAGATTCCAAGGCACAACCACCGGTAAAACCAATCTTTTATCAGTGTAACAATATACTCAAAACGTAGAGAGAGAAAACTTCAACTTTTTATTAGCTTTTGTTTTAAAAAAGTTACGCGCTCTAACATGGGTGCTATCAAACAGGGGGAAAATTGTTTCTCTTCTTGAAAAGATCACACGGGAGGAGAGAAAAAAGGCACGTGCTAAATGAATGAATAGAATAAAAAAACGTTCGATCAGAACGCTTAACAATTAAAAGAAGAAATTAATTTATTAAAAGAAAAGCAAAAAAAAAAAAACATTTTGTTTTTATATGATACTCTTTTTTTACCTATCGTTTTTTAAACATTTTGATTGCTCAAAAAAAAAGTTCACCCGTCTCAGACAGTCAGGCAAGAGTTAGTGGCAAACCGAACATATGCTGCCACGTTCTGCCACTGCTGCTTTTTGTCCAAAATGTTTAATCAGTTAGTTTCTTTGTATTTTGTTGATGTATTGTTTTCAAAGCCAAGTCAACGTGGAATATAAAACTAACACAATAATAATAAAAACAAAACGTTATTCCTATTAGTTCATCAGCCAAAAATAGTCATGTTCGATTGGGGTTGCAATGTATTTGCTTCGAACTCACGTCGCACACAAAAAAAGAAATAATTTCGCTCACAACTCAATCTACCATTTTGCGTGACTTACAAACAAACAAACAAACAAACAAACAGACAGAGAATCGGCTATTAATATATAGATTTACAGTTGCGTTAGCAACGTCTAAAGTTCGTACAATGGAGCAATATTCAACAGAAATATCTGGTAAATTGTGACGAAAATCGTTGCTAAATTGTCATAACAATATCCGGCTTAGGTTTACTCTAGCAATATCAAACCTGACTATATTTCTAATCTGATAGACGACCTATCTATAAATCATTCTACTTCCTGTCCCTTAAACTATGTTTATACTTCGTAGAAAGGTTTAATTGCGTCCTCACAATTATGACACCAATAACTATGATAGCAGAGTCACTGTTTCACCTCCATTATTGTTTCTATTTGCACGACAATAGCAAACATTTCCTGGTTCTAACGATCTTAACATCAATGCTTTTGCATTGAAGTGATGTCATAGACAGACCGTTTGAGACATTTTTGCAGTGAAATGAAGATGCAGATTACGCCTTTCTTAGGTAGATTTAAGTCACTAAAAGTGAGATTGTCAAATTTTCTTTCTCCTATTATTCGAGCAGTTTCTTACTAAATTCATATAACTAATGTAATACGAAACATGGAAAACATTTTTCCCGAGGCAGGTAATGCTGCATCATAATGGTATGGGCATATATATGCATAAAATAAGATGTTCCTTTGGTTCCTTTCGAAATAACAAGCGGAGGCCGCAACAACAAGGGCGTCCCGCAAAGTAGGCGAGTCAAACCCAAGGGCAGCCTGCCACCCTCCAAATATTTACAGCAGAAGCAACTGCGTGATTCCAGCGTTAACTGGAATCTTATTTTCCTTACTCATAAGTTTAAGGCTGACGTTATTTAGCTTCAAAAAATGATATGTGAGTTTGTGAGACAATTCAGCTTGTGGCGTCGAATAAAACTTACGTGACCTTTTGTGCAGCGTTTTCGAAGAGCCTCTCTTGTGATAATGAAATACTTCATAGATGCATTGACTGTTAAGTTATACGGTACAAATCTCTTTGCTATATCATTTTAGGTTTAAACACTATGATCAAATCCAAGGAAATAAATTCATCTGTGTTTTTTCTCATTCGTAAAAAGTATCATGTTTTGAGCAATTCCATAAAGTTACTAGAAGAACCAAACAGGAATCAGATGAAATAGCACTAAAAATATTTACAAACTCCTTTTATGATTATCAACATTTTTATAGTATTGTAGTAATTGATGCTGACACCTCAATAAGATGAAGAGCCAGGCTTTCTTTTCATTTGCCAAGTGATAAGCGGAGGCCGCAACAACAAGGACGTCCCGCAAAGTAGGCGAGTCAAACCCAAGGGCAGCCTGCCACCCTTCAAATATTTACAGCAGAAGCAACTGCGTGATTCCAGCGTTAACTGCAATCTTATTTTCCTTACTCATAAGTTTAAGGCTGGAAAAGAAAGGCAATTTTAAATCATATATCAACAAACCTATAGTATTGCTTGTGGTTGCTGTTTTGTTTGCCGTATAGTCTTCACGTTTTCTTCTGATTTCCGGTTCCCTTTAGAAGAAATTTCTCTGTAAGTCAAAATCAAATATTTATACAGCGGAATATGCACCTCCAAAGAAAATGACCATTACTTCTTATTTATTTATTTACGAATGTTTACCCAGGATAGTCTCTTCAGTTCCTTAAGGTAATGTTATTGATGTGCCCTAGAGCATTTAAAGCCCCCATTTGGGCTAAGGAAGCTATAATGACAGAAACCACTCAACTAGACAACCATCCCAGACATCATTCCTACTCTCTTGCTGAGTGCTAAGCAGAGAGGAGTGATTCACACTGTTATAGTTGCTGGTATGACTCAGTCGGGGAATGAACCTCTGGGGGAATGAAATCTGAACAGGAAGCGAGCACTGAACCAAAAGGCTACCTGTCGGTTAACCCAATCGAAAAAAGGATCAGCACCAAACGAAATCGCGGCTAATTTCGATTGCTGCATGCGCATACGTGTCTATTTACTACAATTATAGCGCAATTTTTCGCGGCAAAAACCAACGGGGGCGTATTCGCTGGAGAATTCATCTAGAATGAATCCACGGATGATTTAATCTTCTATACTAATTATGTGATTTGATATAACGCTGAGTCATTTTCTGCATCTGTGTTTATTCATTATTAAATGTGTTTTGCACCGTCATTACTTTACAGATGAATGGCTGGTTGAGATATCATATCATTTTTCTTATCAACAGATGGATTTAGCAATAAGTGCGAAGTCATATTAGTAATAGTGGGAAAATTGTGGTAGTTACAATCAAAGAAGCTTTTTAATAAAATGATTAATCCAATTTGATGTCTTATTAATATAAACTGCATTTTATTGCACCAATTGCAATCGGATCTGTATCAGTGAAGTTGTTACCATGACAACAGATGACAAGAACACTCAATTGGATATCTTATTTTCCTGATAAAACTTTCTTCCTCTCCTCCTTTGTTGCTTTTTATGATCAGTATATGATGGAATAATAGAAAGCATATGTGATTTTGGAAAATGAGCAAATCAGTACAAAATGACAATGATCTGACGTCAGTTCTTATGCACTATGTATCATTGCATTGCATTCCCAATGGAAAGACCCATTTAGGGGCAAGTATCTCAAGAAATGATGCAATAATTGCAATCGGGTGAAAATAGATTTGGATCTGACAAATTTCGAGGAATGTAGTTTGAGTAATTTCTTACCATTTGGTGAACATTAACATTTAGAGAAGAAGTCTAGATGAAAGCACTGATTATGATAATCATCCAATCAAAATTTTGAGGATCCGCAACTGTCATGCCATGAGTCCCAGCGGCGGATGTAGAGGGTAGTTGCAACTTGTGTAGAACTGCATTAACATAATTTGTGAATTCAATTTAAACTAGAAAATAGTTTTCACTATTATGAATGCCCCCGCAACAGACTGAGAATAAACCAATGATATATAAGCGAAGCGCTAGATGTCTGACTCGGCATTTTGAAGTGAGGCATTGGTAGCCATCTTTAATGGTGGCAAAACATTGAAAACGAAAATGAATTTACACTGAAATCCTGCTCAGCGGATGGATGTATAAACTGTTTTGATAAAAATAACAACATATATGATTGAGAATTGTATGCCAGATGGTTGCTTTCTATGAAAAATGAAGTGTTGCCCCTTCTATTTTCATTTTCGCGAAAAATTCTTTAAGAAAAGTTTCATCAGCATCATCATCATCATCATCACAGCAAACTCCAGTTAAGAAAAAACTTTCCCAAAACCTCAACAAAAAAGTAGTTACACCAGAAGCTTAGGAGTAATGGCTGAAAAATTTCAAAGACAAAAAGTTACTTTCGGAATACTCAGCCCCAATTAACTGAAAATACTTTCTGAATTGAGTAGCCACCGTAAAATACTGATATGAAAATGCTATATTGATAAGATTCTGCCTTCAATCGACTGTACCTTTAGCCGAAGGTAGTTTAAATTTACGAATTATGCTGTTTTCATTCTTGATGTGTGCCACAAGTTAAAGCTTTCAAGAAATGCACTTGCAGATATAAAAGGAATTGTTGGCTCTGGGGTATCAAAATAAAATGGAAACATATTCAATTATTAAATGATCTTCAAGATAAAAAAGCATTAAAATTTTAGAATAACACTTCCAACAGTCATGTAGAATTCCATTGTCACGAATAAAATATTAAAATTGAGCAGTTTTGTAGCTGGATGAAATATAATTTTTGATGAATTCAGGTCATCCAGATTTTGCAAATGTTTGCAGCACTATAAAGTCCATCAGAAATCTTGTCTGTTGATGTTTCAATGTGTAAAAGTGCACTCGTAAGGTTAGAAAAAGCTTTAGCAATAATCCAGGTATCAGATAATTAAAATCAAGTCTTAAACTAATTTTGATAAGCAACACAATAACCGGATCAGAGGAAGCCAATTGTTTGACATTCGAACCTCATTCTTGTGGATCTGTGTTTTCCTTCAACAAATAGAAATGACGAAATGCTCCATAGTGAATGAAAAATCTTTGAATTCTTGATATCACATCAAGTTCCACACAACTCCCAATGTATAAGGCATCGATCTTGGGATTATACATTGCTGGTTAAATCATTCATAAGATTTCAAAACAAAGGTATAGAGAATGCTTCAATGCACCACCTAGTTTTAATCAACAATCACTGTCTACCATTCCATATCTTTCATTTACTAATCAAAAGGATTTTTTAAGCCATCCCTTTCTATCTACAAAATTGGTAATGAAAAAGGAAATAAGGTCGTCACAGTTACATATGGCTGTTTCACATTATATTTCTAAAATCAACAAAAACAATCTAGTGTACCAAATCAATCAATGATGGCCAGAAAAAGATGAAAACTTCTTCCCAGAATTGCATATATGAGTAATCAATACAGGAGAGAAGAGTTTTCAGCCTTTTAGTGTTCTGTTTGCTTGTTTAAGTGTTAAAAACAGATCTTATTTATGTTGTTTTGGCACAGTTGCAACCAATAAGCCATCCCTATAGTAATAAAATGAAAGTATTTTTCCTTATTTCTTATTTAGAAAATTTAGCAACAATTCTAAACCTAATAAACAACAAATTTTTCTTCAGTTCGTGTGTAATTTCCCCTGCACCGAAGGACTTTTTGCCACTATTAGAAATGGCTACCAATGCCTCACTTCTGTAAGCGTGGTTTTACGGAAGTTAGACATCTAGCGCTTCGCTTATATATCATTGGAAAAAACAGGCCCATGGTTGGACAAGTTTTCCAATACAACGAATAGTTTAATGAGTACTGTAATCTGTACAGTGCACTCCGTACACCACGTGAGAGCTGAACCTTTTAGGTATGATGTCTAAAGCTTCGGGGACACGGGCAACATTTTTCATGCGATTGCAACAAAATATTTTTTGTTGCAGTCGCACGTAGTGTCGCCTATGTTGAATTTCTTGCAACAAAATACTGCGTGCTCTCGTCGGAAGCCATGTTGTTATGATTACCGAAGCAAATTTGTTTTGACATGTCAGCAAAAATAAACGAATATCACTGGATTAAAACAAAATTTTTGTGTAAAAGCATGTTGCAAATGTGGGGACACTAGCAACATTTTACAAAACGCATTTGCAACATGAAAAATTTGTTGCAGCAACAAACAAATATACTATGGGGACACGAGGAACAAATGCCTTGCGATTGCAACAAAACAGATTTTTGTTGCAATCGCACGAAAAATGTTGCTCGTGTCCCCTTAGCTTAAATGTCAATGTTGCTTCGTATCTACTGGAGCTTTTCTGAATAGATATCTTTTGTACGTCATTTATATAATTATTTATATAATCTTGTTGATGTATACGTGAAAATTCATTGTTAGTGAACATGGTGTAAGACAAACACCGAAACGTTTAATATGAATAAAACATTGTTTTTTATTCTGACTTTTCTGATTAAATACTTGCTAGTTGTGTACCACCGTGTAACAGTAACACGGAAAGTTGGAGGATGATGAGGATGAGGATGAAGATTAGCGGGATTCGGAAAAATCATGTTTCGTTTACACGAATTTATTTTTCTATAGATTTGTGGGGAATTATATACAACTTAGTAGAGTTGTTCGTGAATTTTTCCCTACAAAGTCATTAGAAACTTCACATCAACACTTGAAATAAGCGTGCAAAGTAATGATGTTTCTTTTGATACAAGAAAAGGCTTTAAATCTCTGAAGTACTTTTTTAGCAGAACAATTTTAACAAATTCCCACAAGTAATTGTTTTTTTTCGTGTAACAGGCTCGTCGAGTTTACGAATCTCCCTAATGAACAAAATCGTAAACTGACTTTCACCTCTCGTGAAACTACTATGCCTCCTTTTACCAATGAGATTATTTAAACATTTGTCTAACCTGTTTAAATTGTTAACTTTCTCCTACACAAATTGAGACTTACCACTAGATCCGCCAGTGAGCCCCACTAAGCTTCCAGTGATCATTCAGGTGTGCAGAAATGTTGGACAGCTAACTACTACACTTCCGAGTGTAACAGAAATCATTGAGATTTTTTTCAATACGAACTACCTCGTGGAGACAGGAAAGTGTAGCTTGCGGTTATGTAAAATTAAACTTAGATGATTGCAACTGAGATGTATGCCAAAGTTGACGCTAGTTGACGGGGGAGAGAGGTGATACTACTGTTGACGTCAACCTTCACAGTTTTCAGAACCTTGACTTTTCCAATTAAGTAAAAGTTTTTTATGAAAATGTGAATGAATGTTTACTTTGATGTGGTCCGTCGTGGCGTGGGAAAGTCCTTCCATATTGCTTTTGTTGGCTTCGTTCCGTTCCATCGTTTTTCCCTCACGTGGAGATAGATCAGAGAATTACACGAAGATCATTGCAAATATTTTTACGTGTAATTAAAAATGCGTAAGAAACTAAGATACAAAAGGACCAGTGGGGTGAAGATTGTTTTGTTTGTTTTGTTTGTTCTCTTCTCAAACGATGACGTCAACTGAGGGGGAGGGGGAAACGCAAAGTTGACGCAGGTTGACAGAGGGGGGAGGGAGGAGGCAAAAAGTTTGAAAAAATGATTGACGTCATTTGTGAACAATCCCTTAGTGGCTCCTTACAAATATTACGAAAAATATTGTATTACGAAAAATTCTCTATTTAAGAAAAATCTTTTCTAGGCCATAGCCCAGTACCAAAGCAAAAAAACTTTTATATGGTAAAAAGCAATAAAAACAGTAGATCAAAACACAATGTAAGAATCCGTATCTGAAGATCTAGACATCTTCAGATAGATGTGAGGCAAAAATCAGGCACAAAAGTTACGTAGTTAAGTATAGTTACGATGAAAATAAAAAGGTGCTAAATAATTGATTGCACGGGTTGAGTTTGTTATTAAAATATCCCTATATAGGTCAATACCATTTATGAAACTTGAAAACCTTCACTATAACTTGACTTAACTACATTTCGTATGTTTCTGTCACCTGGCTCCTTGGTTTCCATTATACTAAAAAAATGCCCCTTTAAGATAGACCACATACACCCACATAGAGGTAGGAAAATAAGGAAGTTATTAGGAAATTGTTCATTTAGGAAGGAAAGTATTTTTCTTTCATGACGCACAACCCAACAGTTTTTAAAAGGTGAAAATGGCGGAAACTAACGAAAAAAGACGTGAAAAAACATGAAAACATCTGTGTGAAAGCCTGAAATTCCACACAACAGATACAGAGAATAACAAAGTAGGCAGTTCCAATTAGATAAATCTTTAATCACCTGTGTATAGCTACATTCACATATATGTGTAAATTATGTAAGGCAGGAGTAAGGAGAATATGTCGTAACACAAAAATAAAATTGAAATTTCCATCCTGATAGGAAATTCATGCTGTCACAAAATTTCATTCATTCATTCACTGTTCTTGTGAACATCTTGTTCTAATGATTATATATCTGTGATATGATAATATTTCAGTCGTCATAGTTTTACATAACAGGTTTTCTCAAAATGACGTTTCGATTATGGTTGTATTGACTTCCAGTGCGATTTTTCGTTTGCGCTGCGATGGTTTATATATAAGCAACAATTTATCCCGAAAATCCTTCTTTAGCACAGTAAACAAGATCGGATTCACTAGGGAGGTCAAATACCTCATAATAAAAAGTGTTTGTAGAATAGCTTGTGAAGTCTGTTCGAAAGCCCTTTCATCAGTTAAGATGATCATTCTTACGATAAAAAATGGAAAACAGAGACATGCGAAGGAGAAAAACATCAAGCCATAAAGGGTGATGGCTTTTCTATTGTTACATTCCTCTAATGGTGCCATTCCAGCTAGATGTAGCCGCTTGGAAGCAAGCTTATTCACTAACCATATCATGTAGATGTATTGACATGACAGCACAAGTGATGGAAGGATAGCAAAGACGACAAAAAATACAAGAATCAAGGCGTTTTGGTAGCTGGTCAATGAGAAGCAAACATATTCAGCTAAGATTAAAACAGACGATAAGGTCCATAAAAAGACAATTGCTCTGATTAATTTAACCTTTGTAACCAATTCATTGTATCTTAACGCATAGAATGCTGATATTATTCGATCTGTGGAAAGCAGAACAAAGTGGCCAATACAAGAGAGCAATGTCAACTTTGACAGTAAATAAGCAGCATCACTGACCACTGAAAACTTCAGTTGGAGATCGTACGTCTTACTTGAGCATCCAATCACTTGAAAATAATACAATGGAAACATATGAAGTAACATACTAACACCAGATAGAATGTCATTGATAGCGAAACTGATCAGGATATAATGCATTGGTTGTAATCTGAGAATTGTGTATCTTTTAAACAAAAATACTATTAAACCATTTAACAGTATTATGGCAGCTGATAAGAGCAAACATGTGATTTGAAATCCATTATCAAAAGGAAACTTGCATATCTCCTTTGCTGTTGAAATATTTGTGGAAAGTCCATTGTTTGAATAATTGGTGTAAAGAATTTCTGTGTTGTTTAATAATGCCATGATACTTCCACAAATACGAAATCGTATATATCAAGAAAGGTTTTCTCTTCTATGTTCCTTGCGGCTTTCATAAATGAGCTGTTTTTGCTCTTCGCTTTAAAGTTATAGTTTTATACATTTGTCTTGAATTATTTATATCATAAACTTGGAAAACAATGGAAAAAAAAAAGAATCCTCTAGTTTGTTCTGTCGCTGGACTAACTTTTCTTTCATTACCTGCGAAACACTGTTGGTTTTTAAGCACAGTATAGGTACAAGTGCGAAAAGTTAGAACTTAAAAGTTCAAATAAGGATTATGCAGGCGGATTATACAAACTTTATTTTTAATTCAGATTGATTTGAGGAAAGAATCCAAATATTAATCTCATTTACGGATGTCAATAACTTTTACTTACATATCAAAGAAACGAATTTTAGCAAAAAAGGAAATATTTACAAATAAAGAAGAATTGGTTTCAGACAAAATATTCCAATAAAATCTTTTTATTTCAAACAAATGTTATAAAAACTTGCTTTGATTTTGATCCAGTTTTTTAAATATACCCGTCCACGCCAGTTCATGATGAAGAAGATTTACAAGTTTTCTTTCTCTCAGAACGATCTGCTGTTGTTAAAACCATATGCCAAATGTCGAATACAAGAAATATAAAAACACAAAAAGGAAAAATTAACTTTAGTATTTACTCAATGTATAGATATAAATCCCTTAATAAGGATATGAAACCACCGAATTTCTTTCTAGTGCACGACAGAAGCATCTCCTGAAAGTTTTGTTCAGCTCAATTTGAAACAGAAATCTCTATTTCCTTCCCTTTCCAATGACGCGATCTGTTCTTCTTAGTTATAGTTTCTAACGATTCGGCCATGTTTATTTTAATAAAACTAAACTTAAAACTACCTGTTGTTTTATTTAAATTAAAAGAAGTTTAAATTACACAAGTTTCTGTATGAACGGTTAACGTGTAAAACTTATTTTAAACATGATTAAAACTGGCTGTAATTTTGCTGTGAACTGCGTATTATATTCATATACAGTTTACTCTAGTTATCTCGAACATCTAAAAAAAAACAAAAACATTGGTCCCGACAACATTTACAGTCCGGTAAAAGTCTCGTTATCTCGAAATGACGTTATATCAAATGTTTTCATTAAGAGTTCGAGATAGCGGAACTCGACTGTATATAAATTTTTTTATCATTTTTTCTCCCTATTTAAAATCCTCTTTTTGTGGTTTCTTATTTCTTATTTTGTGATGATAAAATCTCCGTCATTTTTAAAACCTCAGTCCTTTTTAAAATCTCCGTCATTTTTCTCTTTGGAAACGATTTAAAATTCGTTCTTTTTATCATTGACATTTAATGTTTAGTTTGTGCGTTTGTAAAACGTAATGTGTTCTTATGTCCATTAAGAAGTAAAGAAAAGTAATAAAAATCAGTTTGGGGACAGCTTTATACAGCCGCATAATCGCCGCGTCGAATTAAACTCTTTATTGAATGCGACAAAAATTCTTAAATGAATTAGTTCAGCAGAGTTTGTCGAATAAAACGACAATATTCGAGATAAATTCGGCATCACTTTATACGGCCGCATAATCGTCGAATTTAATAAAAGCTTGATTGAACGTCGTGAAAAAAGTGCAGGAAAGTAGTGGCAGCGTGTAAGAAACACACGATGATAAATTCATTCGACATTTATGCGGCTGTCTAAAGCCATATCGAATTTGATATGCGGCTACAAAACCTGTATAAAGTGACTGTCGCATTTTTGTCGAATTTTACCCGAATAAAAGTAATTTAATTCGACATGGCGATTATGCGGCTAGCTGTCCTGGATTTGTAAAAACGTCGTTTTCATCTTACTTTTGGAATATTATGATTTTGAAAACCAACAGTATTACTTCGATTCTGGGATTCAAAACTTATGACCACATTTTAGAAGAATTCATTAAGGTTAAGTTACTCGACATTTGCTAAACTTGAATCCATAAAAGCAAAACACACCTCTCTTCCGTATACATATGTGAATGCTAGGCATTTGAGAAATAGCTTAAAGATTCGATGTAGAATTGTCATGATTCGATTCAATAAAAACGTTCTTTGTTGTTGCTTTGCACCATTGGTTTTGAATAATAAGGACTACTTACTTTATTGTTTCCTTCGTCTCTACCTTGCGCTCTAGCAGACTGAAAATTCTTTGAACTTTTCTGCTCCAAGACAAGCGAAAAACAATATGTTGATGAAATCTTTTATTCACAATTAAAAATTATACATAGAAATAACAATGACATCGATATTCCAATAGATATGTTAACAACACAACTAACCATAGTGTTGACTATAATGCGCTAAGTATTTTTGTTAACTCCCTTAAAGCAAATGGTTTTCTTTTAGTGTTAAAGAGGTCTTTAAAATACCTCTTTAAGAAAACCTATAAAAAAACCTTATTAAAACTCCCAGAGAAAATCTGAAGACATTGCAGTATTATCGATACAAAAATAAAACCGATTAAAGACGTTTTTAAAAACACCGCTTCAAAAATCAGTTTTCAATGCGTTTTTGACACCACTTAAAAAAGCAGTTTTTTGCAAAACCATAAAGACACTAAAAAAAAAGAGGTTTTAAAAACGTTTTGTGCCGGCTGGGATCTGTTGTGTAAATAAACACTGCGAAAAGAGGCACATAATACGGTAAAGTACGGAAACAAAAGCAAAATTTTGTGTGGAAATACGGTAAACCGTGCGAAACGTATTGGAATATATCACGTTCAGATAATGTTATTCATGGGGACCTTGTTCATGGATGAATATGCGATAGGTTTGGACTCGTACACGGATGAATGCCGTTGGTGTAAATATTTGGATTTCTCGTATTCAGACCGAACAGAAGCATGCGAAATATTGTTTATGTGCTTTTTGGCGTGTTTTTGTTTATCCACAAGGCTGTTGCTTATCTGTGTTCAAACGTAAAATTTTAATGAGTTGTGTAAAAGATTGTAGATGTGTTTTTTTTTTCATCTGAGACACAGTTACTTACCCATGTTCAAACGTAAAATCTTAATGAGGTGCGTAAAAGATCTCGAATGTGTTTTTGTTTCATCCGGTATCCTGTTGCTTACCTGTGTTCAAACGTAAAATTTTAATGAGGTGTGTAAAAGATTCTAGATGTGGTTTTTTTTTTCATCTGAGACACAGTTACTTATCCATGTTCAAACGTAAAATCTTAATGAGGCGCGTAAAAGATCGCGAATGTATTTTTGCTTTATCCGGTATCCTGTTGCTTACCCGTGTTCAAACGTAAAATATTAATATTTGATAAAATATTAATAATTAATTGGAACAAGGTAGTTTCTCTCCTTTAGTGTTCAGTACAAATGGTGGTATGGGCAACGAATGTCGTATATTCTATTCAAGACTTGCAGATCTCCTAGCTGAAAAGAGACATTTATCGAAGTCGTTGGTATCATCGTGGTTAAAAACAAAGATCAACTTCGCTCTGTTGCGATCAATGCTGCTTTGCGTACGTGGTTCTAGAAGCATGTATGCCAAAAATGTAACAAATCTCGAGCTTCAAGACATCAAAATAGCAGAGAACATTTCTAAACCGATTGTTTAAATTTATTAGCTTCCTTGAATTGGAGTGCAGAGAATATAAAGTCATTAATGATTGAATTATTCAGGTCACGGCAAAGCCGAGAACTGTTTAATTACGGCTGTGGTGGCGCGAGGCGAGGCGAAATTTTGGCAAAAAGTAGATCCCGACTGTATTTCTTACTATTATTACTTTTTTTGTCCAAATTCTCAAAATGTTTGGTCTGTAAATTATACGTACATTGTTTTCTTAAAATTCCGGCGTACTGCTACTGGCATTTGGATCGTTGAAAACAAGTGGGGAACAAATTGTGAATGTTATATATATAAAGTGAATTCGAAACAACTGTAATTATGGTACTCTACTGCAATTTCATCATAACTCATTAGACGTTTAAGCAAACATAATAATCATGTATTGAAGATCTCTTCTCACAAATCGACTCACAAAACACTGTTTTTTTGTACTATATAAAGTATAACTACACAAGACTTCTAATAAGAGTGCTTGCAGGAAAAAGCCAAACCTTATCTCACTTCCACAGTTTCCACCCCCACCCCCACTTTATTATCAACCACCCCCCCTCCCCATTTTATGTAATTTTGGGAAAATTCCCTGTGGTGCATTTTATAATGGCCCCCCCCATTTTACAATTTTTTCCCCGGAGTACCCACCCCCCTGCTTATTCGAAAAAAAAACTACGAAAAACCACAAGAACAATCCAAAAACCACGAGAAAAACAAACAACTACGAGAAGAAACCATAACTTGTGTGATTACGATTACGATTTCGAATTCGAATACAAAACGAGAAAACTGTTACATAGAACTAGAGGTTCCTTGAGTGTTAAAACTATTTTAACAATACTTTTGCTATTTTGTCTTTCTAATACACGTTTTTTTTTTAAGAAACACGAGTTTAGGAAACATGAGGCTCAAAATGGCAAAATCTTAAGAAACACGTAAGAAACATTGTCAGGCTGAGATTAAGAAACACAACTGATATATTTTTGAAGGAATGCTAACATACAGTTAATCTAACAAGATCCGATCATTAAAGTTTGTGGTCAAAACATTGTTATTTACGTCTGTAATAAACGAGCAAAACTGTTGTTATTGCCTCGTTCTTTCAAACGCAAATAACAGACTTTTAACCATAACGATAGCATGATCGCATCTTGTTAGCTTAACACACTCCTAATATAACAGGAAGTTACTCTTCCATATCGAAAAAAAAAAGAAAACAAATATATACAATGGTTAAAACTATATATACATAAATATGGTTGTAAACCTCTTTTTAACATCTTATATGTCTAATTCTTAGCTTAGTTATGTAATATGCGCCATGTTTCTAGACGTTTTTTCTAACTAAAATTTAAGAAACATCTAAGAAACATTTCAGGCTCAACTCATGAAAATCTTAAGAAACATTGAGGCTGCCTGGGAAAACGTGTTTCTTAAAAAAAAAACGTGTATCGCTACACATTGTAACAGTTTTTACACAGTATCAAATATAATGTTGTTTTCTAAAGTAACACAGGGTCTATTCCATCAAGGCAATTTTGAACGTTTTGGATCAACTGCTGGGAAGCAATGTACGTGTTGTGCACTTTTTTCTATTGGGTTTTCTTTAGCCAAAAATTTGGGAACATGGGATTCTACAGATGTTGATTTTGTTGTAGACAATGGGGATCTGATTTACAAAAAATTAAATACCGTATTCTCTCTAATTAGCGCCCATCTCCAATGAGCCCCCCTCTCTTATAAGCCCCCCTCCCCCCTCTAATCAAAAATATTTTTATAAGCGCCCCTCTGCAATAAGAGTGATTTAACATTAACTCAGAAATTAATAAGCACCCGCACGGTAATTAGAAATTTGAACAAAAAGTGGAAATTCTGTATATAATAGAAACGGAAGACTATATTTTTGTGATGTCTAAATGTAAGTTATAAGTACAAAATCTTATTTCGTTGCCATGAAAAATACAGTTGTTAGTATTCTTTTATGATAAAAAGAAATGCCTCGTTCACAGCTAGCATGACCATTTCAAAATTTTTTTGTAAGCGCCCCTCTCCAATTAGCGCCTCTCTCTAATACGCGCCCTTCTAATTTCCAAAAATATTTTATAAGCGCCCAGGCCCTTATTAGAGAGAATACGGTATCGACAAATATTTAGTATTTACAGACCTTCCACCTGAAATTGAGATAATGAATCTCATCTTTACTATGGAGTTTTTATATAGGTTTTACAGTTGTTTTATGCTTAAAGAAACTTTGAATCACTAGTTTATTTTACAGCTTTGACAAGATACAGTATGTTTTGTTATTTTTATTTTTCTGTTAATCCAGTATACATTGTTTATTCTTGCTTCATATTTTGTTTTGCTTTGTTGTTGTTTTATTTAAAGTTTATAAAGGTTTGTGTCCGTGCAGCTTCGCTTAGTTTTTTTTCTAATCATTTTGTTAAGTTATCTTCTGTTCAGCATTTAAGGAATATAAAAATTTAAAACTGAATTTTTTCTCTTTGTCTTCATATAGACATATATAGTTCATATATAGTTTTGGCGCAAAAAGATGGGCCAAAATAAAACTGCACCAAATTTACAGTGAGCTGATTAAACGTTTTGTTTATTAACTCTGAACTTTATCATTTTGTAATTACCTTAAGTGAAGAAGTTTTGGCGCAAAAAATTGCACCAAATTTACAGTGAGCTGTACCAAATATATAAATCTTTTCTTCGAAAAACATAAAAATAGTCTAAAATTAGTGTAAATTTTGACCAAGAAGTCCGAATTGCGCCAAATTTAAAATAATCTTGGCTGCGCAAAATCAAACCTGCGCCAAATAAATCGAATTGACTGTGCAAAATTTCTTCATTTAGGCATTTTGCCAAACTCATATTTTCATTTGGGCAGTTTCTCTATTTGAGCCTTAAATTGAAATTAATTTCACTTTAAAAACATAGAATGAAAAGTTTAGAAAGGGTCGTTTACTTTTAGCATTTTGCATGGAATTTTTACTCCATATTTAAGGTTTTAATGCTACTAATTTTAGATAATGTGCGGTTCCTTAGTATTTAATCCTAAATTTCAGATGTAAATATTTGCTGCTAGTTATTGTATCATACTTATATAACCATTTCATTTGTTTAGTTGTCTCTTGTCTGCTTATACCCCTGACAAACTTTTTGCATAAAAATTGACAAGTGTTGAACATCTTTTGTCCAATTTTTGAAACTAATGACCTTTCATAACTACCGTTCTACTTAACTTTTTTGACTGAAGTTTTTATATTAAGCCTGCATAAAAAATTTTCAAATTCAAAAATTTTCGAACAGCAAAATACCAATACCGACAAATAAAAAAAACCATCAAAATACATCCTAATGGTCTTATTTTGAAAGGTCGGCGTAATAATTTCAGAGATCTCTAACGCCCGCCCTAATACCGCCACTCAAAAAATAACGCCATTTAAGGCCGGTGTAATAAGGATCGATAAGGTAAATTAAAGTTCTGAAACATTTGTAAGTTTCAAATACCGTATTCTCTCTAATAAGCGCCCGGGCGCTTATAAAATTTTTTTAGAAATTAGGGGGGCGCTTATTAGAGAGGGGCGCTAATTAGAGAGGGGCGCTTACAAAAAAATTTTGAAATGGTCATGCTAGCTGTGAACGAGGCATTGCTTTTTATCATAAAAGAGTAAAAACAACTGTATTTTTCATGGCAACGAAATAAGATTTTGTACTTATAACTTAAATTTAGACATCACAAAAAACATAGCCTTCCATTTCTATTACAGAATATTCGTGTTTGGTTCAAAGTTCTAATTACCGTCCGGGCGCTTATAAATTTCTGAGTAATGTCTAGTCACTCTATAAGCGCCCGGGCGCTTATTGGAGAGGGGCGCTTATAAAAATATTTTTGACTAGAAGGGGGCGCTTATTAGAGAGGGGCGCTTACTGGAGAGGGGCGCTAGTTAGAGAGAATACGGTATGCAGATTTTACCTTTTGGGAATGCATAATTCAACGAATTAAGAGTTGTCAATTTATATAAGCGTTCACCCTTCAAGATTGAACATTTTAAAGCATGACCCAGCATGGTTGGGGGGAGGTTTACCTAACCTACTTTTCCGCGAGTGAGAAGAAAAAACATAAGCGTATTTTTCGACGCAATTCCAACACATAAATTTGTTATAATATCACATTTTATTTTAAAATTTCAAATTAAAATATCTACAAATAACCCTTAGTTTTCACGCTCCTTGGCCTGTCTCAGATGTCTACAAACTCTAGAAATGTAGAGTAAAAGTATATAATACAGTTAAAATGAAAAAACATAGCAAAATAAAAAACACCTATTCTTCAGGCAATAAATAACAGTAAAGCTTTAAGTCGTGACCTGTTGCAGCCATGCGGCTTGTTGTGATTGGGAAGAATTATCATGTAGTATATAATTAAATGATTATTGAGAAGAAGGAAAATTTTCTGTTCAAAAAAAAAATATTAATGAGATGCGTAAAAGATTTCGGATGTGTTTTCTTGATGGAATACTGTTACTGACTCGTGTTCGATAGTGCGTCTATAGTTTCAGAGGCAAATGTTTACAGTCAGTTCTTATGATTGAGTAAAAAGTTTTTTTTTCTTATTGTATATCTTCAGCGGCTAGGGAAGGGCTATTTACAATCTTTTCGTATCTTTCACACAATTTTCGGATAAAAATTGAAATAAAAACTCCAGTGAGCCTTGTTCGTACACGGCTAACTTATTCGTTTTGATATTGAAATTTTACAGGCAGCATTGTCATTACACGAAATTTGATGTTGTCTAATGTCAATAACTGATGAACATGTTTTTGCAATGTTATGATGTTTTCGGCGACATAAGGTGACGTTTTACATGTTGTACATCCCACTTTTCTTCATGTTTCTGCTTATCAAAGCTGATCCAAACATCTACAACCAGTAACAAAGTTGGCGAAAGCTAATTTTTCAAAGGAAATTAACATTAAGACCCGTCCCCCCGTCAAAACAGAACTGGACGAGAAACAAAAACCTTAATATTTAGTCCTTTCGCCGTTGCATCGGATTACTGGTGTTATTCTATCCTTCATACACTCAATTGTCTTGTCGATCAAATCTGAGGAAACCGCTTCGATGGTCTCAAAAACGTTTGCAAACGATTCAGTGTTGATGCCGTTCGGCTTCTTGTTTCTATTTATTCACGCTTTAATTCATGCTTAACTAAAAAAATGTCATTTTTTCATGGTGCAATAACTTCTGTAATCACACGGTTTGGTGTTTTAACAAAAACGGCGCCTCATATGAGAGTGCAATTAATCTGTAATCTCACTTGTGAAATTACAAGCGATCATGAGACTTTTCAAACAATCCAATCTTTTGTTTCAAAACATTCGAATATTTTGTTTCAAAAACGTCCTACAGACTCGTGAAATTTTTTGTCCAGAAATAACTCATACAAATTTATCCTTAATTGCACTCGACAACGTGCGATTACATATACAAATATTCTTCCCTAAAAATAAAAGCTATATCTTTAGAAAGAGGAAAAAAAGCCGTAACTGCTGGTATCTGAAAAAAAAAAAAGCCGTAACTGCTGGTAACTGCTGCAAAAGCAAGAAAGCTATTACAGCCGGCTTTTTTTTTTTTTGATTTCTGCGTAAGCAAGAAATACTTTACGATCGTCTTTGTTTTTCTGTTTTTTGGATTTCTGCGTAAGCAAGAAATACTTTACGATTGTCCGTGTTTTTCTGATTTTTTTTTTCATCTTACTGTCCAAACCTACGCATTTTTGTTTCTTAAATTTCATTGGTTCATAAAAAAGCCGTCTCAATCGTGATTGGTGCATAATGCCCGATTTCTACGAAAGGGTGCTAATATAGCCACCTTAACTTCAATAGCGACAGTTTATTGGCTTGATTTCCGCCATGTGATCATCCGGGTATTTTTCGACTTTACGTTTGCACGCCATTTGCATAATGGTAGAAGAAACCGAAGAAAACCCACATAGACTTCCACATTGATTGATCAATACTGAATAGATTTAAAAGAAGATTTACACTTTCAAAACCAAAAGTAAAGGATAGAAATTTATAATTATCTTACAATGATTTTACTGCATTCATTCCTTTTTAAAAACAAGTTCTCAATGTTTTGTAAAAACACTGTGTGCAACTTCTATTTTTTGGAAAATGTCTGGGATTCTTTTAAGCCTTTCTAGATACAAAATACCGTTTGTTTCATGTGTGGGCTGTAGTGTTTTTTAAGCTCTGGATACATACAGCTCAGCTCAGTTTCCTCTTCAGCTCCAACAACATACAAGGAATGTCTTGTCTACCCTCTGCCTGTGTGCATCTCATTTTATGTTTGATGTTTCTCTAGCTATTTCAGCTTATATACTTGTATAGTTCTTGGCTGTATTATCAATGTCCTGAGTTAGGAATGGGGACTTACTATTTACGGTAGCAAATTGAAACTTACCTTGATTGTCTGTAAATTCTAAATACTGGACATCTTTTTACGCAAATTTCTGTTTTCAGTTGTAATTAAAAATTTATTGTTTTTTAAGTTTCTGAATAAATTTTTATAATCTTTTCATGAAATTTAGTTCTGGTAATGCATGCTTTTAAATTAAAAAGATGGCAATGACATATTGTTACTCAAATTAAAGCACAAATTTCTGTTTTCAGTTATGTATGTTGATTTTGTATGTATATAGATGTATTTCGTATCATTAAAATCTATGCTTTCCTTTTTCTCCTTCTGAATTAGGAATTCTGTTAGGAAGATTGACAAGACATATTAAATTCATAACATTTACAATGACTTACGTGCATACTCATTGTCTTATCTGAATTGATCACTGAATCCTTAATATCATTTCGTACCAACAAAATAAAGAACATGTCATTCAGATAAAGTTTTGCGTAGTGACAATTATGTTTTTTCCAGATTTTTGGGGAGTACATGATCAGAAATTTAATAAAATTGCGTATTAAACTTTTCTTAAATTTCGAGAATGTCATAGTCTTTCTTTTTCCATACTTCAGCTGATTTTGCAGAAATCCTTATGCCTGCAAGGGCATCTTGTTCATCTTACTGTCCAAACCTACGCATTTTTGTTTCTTAAATTTCATTGGTTCATAAAAAAGCCGTCTCAATCGTGATTGGTGCGATAATGCCCGATTTCTACGAAAGGGTGCTAATATAGCCACCTTAACTTCAATAGCGACAGTTTATTGGCTTGAATTTCCACCATGTGATCATCCGGGTATTTTTCGACTTCACATTTGCAGCCGTTCGCATAATGGTAGAAGAAACCGAAGAAACCCACTTAGACTTCCACGTGTTGATTGATCAATATTGAACAGATTTAAAAGAAGATTTAAGGGAGAAGAGGAGAAATTTATAATTATCTTACAAAGATTGTACTGCGTTCATTCTTTTCTAAAAACAAGCTCTCAATGTTTTATAAAAACAGTGTGTGAAAAAGAATGCTTTTTTTTGGAAAATGTCTGCTGGGGGATTCTTTTAAGCCTTTCTAAATACCAAAGATCCTTTTGTTTCATGTGTTGTAATGCTTTTTAAGCTCTGGATACATACAGCTCAGCTCAGTTTCCTCTTCAGCTCCAACAACATACAAGAATGTTCTGTCTACCCTCTACCTGGTGCATCATTTTATGTTTGATGTTTCTCTAGCTATTTTCGCTTATTTACTTGTATATGCTAAATACTGGACATCCTTTAACTCAAATTTCTGTTTTCAGTTATGTTTGCTAATTTTGGTAAGTTTAGGTCATATTTTTCATAATCCTAATCTTTGTTTACTTTTTGTGTTTGGGAAGTCTTTTCGCAATTAGGAAGATTGACCGTATACATACGTAATCACTGTGATATCTGAAAGCATATGAATTTGATGTTATTTTGTAAATGCTTCGTAGCTAGCTTAGGTAGATACGTTAGTTACTTTAAAACATAGTATTTCCGATAAATTTTTTAATTTGTATCTTATATTTTTTTCGAAAACGTTTGTGTTTTTTTCCTTCGCTCTTATACATAGATTCTTTTTTTAAAAAACTGTCATCTAAATCGCGTATGCATGGTTACGATTCGCACCTTTCTTTTCTTTGTATGTAATAGCTTATGTTGTTTTTAGTTAAGCCCTATTCACACTTTTTAAAAGTATTTTTGTCTTATCTATTTTTGATCTACAGTATATAATATGTTGTTTTCAAGAAAAAACTACTTTCATTTTGATACTTAAAGTTTCATTCATTAAGCAATCGTCTCTCCTGCGTAAGCAAGGAATACTTTGAAACCGTTCGTGTTTTTGTATTCCTGCGTAAGCAAGGAATACTTTGAAACCGTTCGTGTTTTTTTTTTTGTATTCCTGCGTAAGCAAGGAATACTTTGAAACCGTTCGTGTTTTTGTATTCCTGCGTAAGCAAGGAATACTTTGAAACCGTTCGTGTTTTTTTTGTTTTTTTTTTTTTTTTTTTTTTTTTTCACTGTCCAAACCTAGACCAATTTTTGTCGATGGGAAATAGCCACTCAAATCATTAATGTTCCCAACTTACATTCTTTTTATGATTTAACAGTCTAAACTCACACTATATTCATTGTATACAAGTACTTTGCTTGAAAAGACTCTAAAAGTGTAAAATATAAGCTCTAGTGAAAGGAATAATTAACATATGGCTAAATCGCAGATGCCAAGGTAGAAATGTTGTTTCATGTGAGTCTTATGCAACGTTCTTACGTTTTCCGTAGTTGTTTTAAAAATGGAAGCGAAGAAGCATGCGTAGATCTGTGAAAGTTTCTTTGTTGAATATATGGATATAGAAGAGGTTGTAGTACGGCTGTAAAACTTAAAAGAATCAAGAACATTTATGATCCAAACTGATAATTTACGTGAAACTAATATTCTTAGTAGTCATTCTTGATAAGTAAGCAGTTCTTGATGCTTCAAAACAGATGAACGACTACCAATAGGGTATGTTTATATCGATTTAATGCGTAAGGTTTCTATTAGTCTTTCTAAATATAATGCAATTTTTTAATTCATGTTCCTAGATAAGCTACCCTGCTTCTATAAAGCTCTGGAATCATGAAGCACAGCTCATCTTCCTCATCAACTTCTACCTATTTTATTTATCATTTGATGACCACTTTTTTAATTGACTAGTCGAATTTAAAATATTGTATGATTTTAAAATTTGTATACTATCAAGCTGACGATAAAAAGGAAACACAGATATTTTTATTATTTCGCATGGCCAAGTAAAAGTTTTTATTATGAAGTTCAGGTACAAACAACATAAAGATTTTCATACTGTATAGTTTTAAAAGGAGTATTTTGAAACGTCCACGGAAGAGTGTTCTCTAATGGATTTTTAAACTGACGGTGTTCCTTTTTAAGCTTGATCTCCGGCAAAATTTTTCAAAGTCTCTTAACTTTTATGATGCTCTCGGGAATGTAATTAAATGAATTCGAAGTTATTACTATTTACGCCACAGATTTTCCCTTCAAAACTTAATGTGACAAAGTTTTCATTACTTAATTACTTTTTGAAGATGCTTTAGGGAATATAACTATGAATAAAAAACTTTTGAAAAAATCTCTAAATGACGCAAAACAGTGCAGTTTATATGAAATAACAAATAATACTTCTTTCACATTCACCTTTTAAAGCACAGATTATTCTTAACACGATAATCTTTTAATTAGTTAATTGCTTCTTGAAGATGCTTTAGGGAGTACAACTTCGAATGGAAATCTTTTTAAAAAAATCTCTAAATTGATGCAAGACTGAAGTTTTATATGAAACAACAAAGTTTAATAGTTATCGTAGCTAAAAGGTAAAATGTAAAATACTGCAAACATCATTCCGCATTATGCATATGGTTTTAAAGCGTGAACTAACATTCATTTCTTTCTGAAAAGGCTCCAGAAAGTCTTACAGTCATCCGCAGGAATACTTCTGCCCGGTAGGGCATCTTGTTTTTGTTGTATTCCTGCGTAAGCAAGGAATACTTTGAAACCGTTCGTGTTTTTTTTTTTTTTTTTTTTTTTTCACTGTCCAAACCTAGACCAATTTTTGTCGATGGGAAATAGCCACTGAAATCATTAATGTTCCCAACTTACATTCTTTTTATGATTTAACAGTCTAAACTCACACTATATTCATTGTATACAAGTACTTTGCTTGAAAAGACTCTAAAAGTGTAAAATATAAGCTCTACTGAAAGGAATATTTAACATATGGCTAAATCGCAGATGCCAAGGTAGAAATGTTGTTTCATGTGAGTCTTATGCAACGTTCTTACGTTTTCCGTAGTTGTTTTAAAAATGGAAGCGAAGAAGCATGCGTAGATCTGTGAAAGTTTCTTTGTTGAATATATGGATATAGAAGAGGTTGTAGTACGGCTGTAAAACTTAAAAGAATCAAGAACATTTATGATCCAAACTGATAATCTACGTGAAACTAATATTCTTAGTAGTCATTCTTGAGAATCAAGCAGTTCTTGATGCTTCAAAACAGATATGAACGACTACCAATAGGGTATGTTTATATCGATTTAATGCGTAAGGTCTCTATTAGTCTTTCTAAATATAATACAATTTTTTAATTCATGTTCCTAGAGAAGCTATCATGAAACACAGCTCATCTTCCTCATCAACTTCTACCTATTTTATTTATCATTTGATGACCACATTTTTAATTGACTAGTCGAATTTAAAATACTATATGATTTTAAAATTTGTATACTATCAAGCTGACGATAAAAAGGAAACACAGATATTTTTATTATTTCGCAAGGCCAAGTAAAAGTTTTTATTATGAAGTTCAGGTACAAACAACATAAAGATTTTCATACTGTATAATTTTAAAAGGAGTATTTTGAAACGTCCACGGAAGAGTGTTCTCTAATGGATTTTTAAACTGACGGTGTTCCTTTTTAAGCTTGATCTCCGGCAAAATTTTTCAAAGTCTCTTAACTTTTATGATGCTCTCGGGAATGTAATTAAATGAATTCGAAGTTATTACTATTTACGCCACAGATTTTCCCTTCAAAACTTAATGTGACAAAGTTTTCATTACTTAATTACTTTTTGAAGATGCTTTAGGGAATATAACTATGAATAAAAAAGTTTTTGAAAAAATCTCTAAATGATGCAAAACAGTGCAGTTTATATGAAATGACAAATATTACTTCTTTCACATTCACCTTTTAAAGCACAGATTATTCTTAACGCGATAATCTTTTAATTAGTTAATTGCTTTTTGAAGATGCTTTAGGGAGTGCAACTTCGAATGGAAATCTTTTTAAAAAAATCTCTAAATTGATGCAAGACAGAAGTTTTATATGAAACAACAAAGTTTAATAGTTATCGTAGCTAAAAGGTAAAATGTAAAATACTGCAAACATCAGTCCGCATTATGCATATGGTTTTAAAGCGTGAACTAACACTCATTTTTTTCTGAAAAGGCTCCAGAAAGTCTTACAGTCATCCGCAGGAATACTTCTGCCCGGTAGGGCATCTTGTTTTGTTTTTTTTTTTTTTCACTGTCCAAACCTAGACCAATTTTTGTCGATGGGAAATAGCCACTCAAATCATTAATGTTCCCAACTTACATTATTTTTATGATTTAACAGTCTAAACTCACACTATATTCATTGTATACAAGTACTTTGCATGAAAAGACTCTAAAAGTGAAAAATATAAGCTCTAATGAAACGAATAATTAACATTTGGCTAAATCGCAGATGCCAAGGTAGAAATGTTGTTTCATGTGAGTCTTATGCAACGTTCTTACGTTTTCCGTAGTTGTTTTAAAAATGGAAGCGAAGAAGCATGCGTAGATCTGTGAAAGTTTCTTTGTTGAATATATGGATATAGAAGAGGTTATACGGCTGTCAAACTTAAAAAAATCAAGAACATTTATGATCCAAACTGATAATCTACGTGAAAATAATACTCTTAGTAGTTATTCGTGATAAATAAACAGTTTTTGATGCTTCAAATCAGATATGAACGACTACAAAAACGGTTTGCTTACATCGATTTAAAAAAATGCGTAAGGTTTCTATTAGTCTTTTTCTAAATATAATACAATTTTCTATTTCATGTTCCTAGGTAAGCTATCCTGTTTTTATAAAGCTCTGGAATCTTGAAGCACAGCTCATCTTACTCATCAGCTTATACTTATTTTATTAATCAGTAGATGACCACTTTTTTAATTGACTAGTCGAATTTAAAATACTATATGATTCTAAAATTTGTATACTATCAAGCTGACGATAAAAATGGAAACACAGATATTTTTATTATTTCGCAAGGCCAAGTAAAAGTTTTTTATTATGAAGTTCAGGTACAAACAACATAAAGATTTTCATACTGTATAGTTTTAAAAGGAGTGTTTTGAAACGTCCACGGAAGAGTGTTCTCTAATGGATTTTTAAACTGACGGTGTTCCTTTTTAAGCTTGATCTCCGGCAAAAGTTTTCAAAGTCTCTTAACTTTTATGATGCTCTCGGGAAGGTATTTAAATGAATTCGAAGTCATTACTATTTACGGCACAGATTTTCCCTTCAAAACTTAATGTGACAAAGTTTTCATTACTTAATTACTTTTTGAAGATGCTTTAGGGAATATAACTATGAATAAAAAAGTTTTTGAAAAAATCTCTAAATGAAGCAAAACAGTGCAGTTTATACGAAATAAAAAATATTACTTCTTTCACAGCTACAAGATAAACTTTAAAACACAAAGAACATCATACCACATTATGCATATTGTTTTAAACCGTGAACAAACATTCACCTCTTAAAGCACAGATTATTCTTAACGCGATAATCTTTTAATTAGTTAATTGCTTCTTGAAGATACTTTAGGGAGTACAACTTCGAATGGAAATCTTTTTAAAAAAATCTCGAAATTGATGCAAGACTAAAATTTTATATGAAACGACAGAGTTTAATAGTTATCGTAGCTAAAAGGTAAAATGTAAAATACTGCAAACATCATTCCGCATTATGCATATGGTTTTAAAGCGTGAACTAACACTCATTTCTTTCTGAAATAGCTCCAGAAAGTCTTGCAGTCATCCGCAGGAATACTTCTGCCCGGTAGGGCATCTTGTTTTGATTTTTTTTTTTTTTCACTGTCCAAACCTAGACCAATTTTTGTCGATGGGAAATAGCCACTCAAATCATTAATGTTACCAACTTACATTCTTTTTATGATTTAACAGTCTAAACTCACACTATATTCATTGTATACAAGTACTTTGCTTGAAAAGACTCCAAAAGTGTAAAATATAAGCTCTAGTGAAAGGAATAACTAACATATGGCTAAATCGCAGATGCCAGGTAGAAATGTTGTTTCATGTGAGTCTTATGCAACGTTCTTAAGTTTTCCGTAGTTGTTTTAAAAATGGAAGCAAAGAAGCATGCGTAGATCTGTGAAAGTTTCTTTGTTGAATATATGGATATAGAAGAGGTTGTAGTACGGCTGTAAAACTTAAAAGAATCAAGAACATTTATGATCCAAACTGATAATCTACGTGAAACTAATATTCTTAGTAGTCATTCTTGATAAATAAGCAGTTCTTGATGCTTCAAAACAGATATGAACAACTACCAATAGGGTATGTTTATATCGATTTAATGCGTAAGGTTTCTATTAGTCTTTCTAATTTTTAATGCAATTTTTTAATTCATGTTCCTAGATAAGCTACCCTGCTTCTATAAAGATCTGAAACCATGAAGCACAGCTCATCTTCCTCATCAACTTCTACCTATTTTATTTATCATTTGATGACCACTTTTTTAATTGACTAGTCGAATTTAAAATATTGTATGATTCTAAAATTTGTATACTATCAAGCTGACGATAAAAAGGAAACACAGATATTTTTATTATTTCGCAAGGCCAAGTAAAAGATTCTATTATGAAGTTCAGGTACAAACAACATAAAGATTTTCATACTGTATAGTTTTAAAAGGAGTATTCTGAAACGTCCACGGAAGAGTGTTCTCTAATGGATTTTTAAACTGACGGTGTTCCCTTTTAAGCTTGATCTCCGGCAAAATTTTTCAAATTCTCTTAATTTTTATGATGCTCTCGGGAATGTAATTAAATGAATTCGAAGTTATTACTTCTTAAGCACAGACTTTTCTTGACGCGACAAACTTTTTATTACTTAATTACTTCTTGAAGATTCTTTAGGGAATACAACTTTGAATTAAAATCTTTTTTAAAAAATCTCTAAATTGAAGCAAGACTGAAGTTTTACATAAGACAACAAAGTTTAATTGTTATCGTTGTTAAAAAGTAAAATGTAAAATACTGCAAACATCATTCTGCATTATGCATATCGTTTTAAAGCGTGAACTAACATTCATTTCTTTATGAAAAGCCTCCAGAAAGTCTTCCAGTCTTCTGCATGAATACTTCTGCCCGGTAAGGCATCTTGTTTTGTTTTTTTTCACTGTCCAAATCTAGACCAATTTTTGTCGATGGGAAATAGTCAGTCAAATCCTCTAAGTTCCAAACTTACATTTTTTTATGCTTTAAATATCTTAACTCACACTATATTCATTGTATACAAGTACTTTGCTTGAAAAGACTCTAAAAGTGTATAATATAAGTTCTACTGAAAGGAATAATTAACATATGGCTAAATCGCAGATGCCAAAGTAGAAATGTTTTTCACGTGAGTCTTATGCAACGTTCTTACGTTTTCCGTAGTTGTTTTAAAAATGGAAGCGAAGAAGCACGCGTAGATCTGAGGAAATTTCTTGGTTGAATATATGGATATAGAAGAGGTTATACGGCTGTCAAACTTAAAAGAATCAAGAACATTTATGATCCAAACTGATAATCTACGTGAAACTAATACTCTTAGTAGTTATTCGTGATAAATAAACAGTTTTTGATGCTTCAAATCAGATATGAACGACTACAAAAACGGTATGCTTACATCGAGTTAAAAAAATGCGTAAGGTTTCTATTACTCTTTTTCTAAATATAATACAATTTTCTATTTCATGTTCCTAGGTAAGCTATCCTGTTTTTATAAAGCTCTGGAATCTTGAAGCACAGCTCATCTTCCTCATCAGCTTATTCCCATTTTATTAATCAATAGATGACCACTTTTTTAATTGACTAGTCGAATTTAAAATATTGTATGATTCTAAAATTTGTATACTATCGAGCTGACGATAAAATGGAAACACAGATATTTTTATTATTTCGCAAGGCCAAGTAAAAGATTTTATTATGGAGTTCAGGTACAAACAACATAAAGATTTTCATACTGTATAGTTTTAAAAGGAGTATTTTGAAACGTCCACGGAAGAGTGTTCTCTAATGGATTTTTAAACTGACGGTGTTCCTTTTTAAGCTTGATCTCCGGCAAAATTTTTCAAAGTCTCTTAACTTTAATGATGCTCTCGGGAATGTAATTAAATGAATTCGAAGTTATTACTATTTACGCCACAGATTTTCCCTTCAAAACTTAATGTGACAAAGTTTTAATTACTTAATTACTTTTTGAAGATGCTTTAGGGAATATAACTATGAAGAAAAATCTTTTTGAAAAAATCTCTAAATGATGCAAAACAGTGCAGTTTATATGAAATAACAAATATTACTTCCTTCACAGCTACAAGATAAACTGTAAAACACAAAGAACTTCATACCACATTATGCATATTGTTTTAAACAGTGAACAAACATTCACCTTTTAAAGCACAGATTATTCTTAACGCGATAATCTTTTAATTAGTTAACTGCTTTTTGAAGATGCTTTAGGGAGTGCAACTTCGATTGGAAATTTTTTTTAAAAAATCTCTAAATTGATGCAAGACTAAAGTTTTATATGAAACAACAAAGTTTAATAGTTATCGTAGCTAAAACGTAAAATATAAAATACTGCAAACATCATTCCGCATTATGCATATGGTTTTAAAGCGTGAACTAACACACATTTCTTTCTGAAAAGGCTCCAGAAAGTCTTACAGTCATCCGCAGAAATACTTCTGCCCGGTAGGGCATCTCGTTTTTTTTGTATTCCTGCGTAAGCAAGGAATACTTTGAAACCGTTCGTGTTTTTTTTTTTTTTTTTTTTTTTTTACTTTCCAAACCGAGACCAATTTTTGTCGATGGGAAATAGTCAGTCAAATCCTCTAAGTTCCCAACTTACATTTTTCTATGCTTTAAATATCTTAACTTACACTACATTCATTGTGTGAATGTACTTTGCTTGAAAAGACTTTAAAGGTGTATAATATAAGCTCTACTGAAAGGAATAGTTGACATATGGCTAAATCGCATATGCCAAGGTAGAAATGTTTTTCACGTGAGTCTTATGCAACGTTCTTACCTTTTCCGTAGTTGTTTTAAAAATGGAAGCGAAGAAGCACGCGTAGATCTGAGAAAATTTCTTGGTTGAATATATGGATATAGAAGAGGTTATACGGCTGTCAAACTTAAAAGAATCAAGAACATTTATGATCCAAACTGATAATCTACGTGAAACTAATACTCTTAGTAGTTATTCGTGATAAATAAACAGTTTTTGATGCTTCAAATCAGATATGAACGACTACAAAAACGGTATGCTTACATCGATTTAAAAAAATGCATAAGGTTTCTATTATTTATTTTCTAAATATAATACAATTTTCTATTTCATGTTCCTAGGTAAGCTATCCTGTTTTTATAAAGCTCTGGAATCTTGAAGCACAGCTCATCTTCCTCATCAGCTTACACCTATTTTATTAATCAATAGATGACCACTTTTTTAATTGACTAGTCGAATTTAAAATATTGTATGATTCTAAAATTTGTATACTATCAAGCTGACGATAAAAAGGAAACACAGATATTTTTATTATTTCGCAAGGCCAAGTAAAAGTTTTTATTATGAAGTTCAGGTACAAACAACATAAAGATTTTCATACTGTATAGTTTTAAAAGGAGTATTTTGAAACATCCACGGAAGAGTGTTCTCTAATGGATTTTTAAACTGACGGTGTTCCTTTTTAAGCTTGATCTCCGGCAAAATTTTTCAAAGTCTCTTAACTTTAATGATGCTCTCGGGAATGTAATTAAATGAATTCGAAGTTATTACTATTTACGGCACAGATTTTCCCTTCAAAACTTAATGTGACAAAGTTTCATTACTTAATTACTTTTTGAAGATGCTTTAGGGAATATAACTATGAATAAAAAAGTTTTTGAAAAAATCTCTAAATGATGCAAAACAGTGCAGTTTATATGAAATAACAAATATTACTTCTTTCACAGCTACAAGATAAACTGTAAAACACAAAGAACATCATACCACATTATGCATATTGTTTTAAGCCGTGAAGAAACATTCACCTTTTAAAGCACAGATTATTTTTAACGCGATAATCTTTTAATTAGTTAATTGCTTCTTGAAGATGCTTTAGGGAGTGCAACTTCGAATGGAAATCTTTTTAAAAAAATCTCTAAATTGATGCAAGACTGAAGTTTTATATGAAACAACAAAGTTTAATAGTTATCGTAGCTAAAAGGTAAAATGTAAAATACTGCAAACATCATTCCGCATTATGCATATGGTTTTAAAGCGTGAACTAACACTCATTTCTTTCTGAAATAGCTCCAGAAAGTCTTACAGTCATCCGCAGGAATACTTTTGCCCGGTAGGGCATCTTGTTTTTTTTCATACTGTCCAAACCTAGCGGTTTTTTGAAATTTCGTGCGTGCATTTACATGAAACCAAAGCACCGTGCATTGCATGTCAGCGAAAGATTTACAAAAGTTTCTTTGATTAATATTAAATGGATTTTAAAGAAGATGTACATACTTTAAGGTGAAAACAGAAAATATATAGAAGAAGCTTATAATTGTCTTGGACTGGGATCATTCTTTTTTAACTAAAAAGAAGTTCTCAACAGTTTGTAAACAGAAGAGTCAAAAGAGCTATATATATATTTATGTCTATACTGACGTGCATGGCTTCCGTGGCACAGTCGGTTAGTACAGCAACTAGCAACCCAAGGGTCGGTGGTTGGACCCTACAAATATTTAAATGTCATAAAATATTTCGATTTTGGATTTTCGCGAAAGGAAGAAATACATTACAACCGGCTTTTCACCTCCATTTTTTTCTTACTGTTTAAAGCTAGCGGTTTTTTTATTACAGAGACATATGTAGTTCTGTGGCGCAGTTGACCAGTTACTTGGTTGCTAACCGAAAAGTCGGTGGTTCGAGCCCACTTAGATCGTGTGTTGTCGAATTTCATAATTGTCGTAACATTTTTCATTTTTCATGCTTCAACAGATTTTGCAGAAATCTTTCTGCCCATAAGGGCATCTTGTTTTTATAATCGAACTAATATTTGAGAAATTTTAATTGTTTAAATTATGCTTTTACTTGGACACACTACCGATAAACGTTATTACATCTGAATGACATAAAACATCTCTTCTTTTGGGGTACAAAATAAGATTAAGTTTATATTGATCTTTTCAGATATCACAGTGATTAGTACGAAAATCATATTCTTTAAACGTTTGATATGTACTGTCAATCTTCTTAATTACGAACGTAATTCCCAATATTGCAAACACAAAAACTAAACACGGATTTTGATAATTAAAAATATATACAGTCTACCCTCTATAAGTGGAACCCCGGATAAGTGGAACTTTCGTTTAGTGGAACCAATTTGTCCGGTCCCTGCATTAACAAACCTCTCTTACTTTATTCGGATAAGTGGAACATTCGATAATTGGAACCATATTTTTCGGTCCCGTGGAGGTTCCACTTGTCGAGAGTAGACTGTACCTATGCTCTAAATCACACACATATTTATAAAACTGAAAGAAAATTTTTGGATCGTGTTACATGATTTGCTGTGTATTGAATTTACAAGCAGTTGAAAGATATTTATTGGATTTGGACATTTCAATCAATGAAGAGTTGTTTTGATGAGGGATCAGAGAGTAAAATGGAAAAGATGGTGAAGACAGGTAAATCTAAGAAACATATGGACCTGAAGGTAGTAGAAAAACTTTTGATAAGGAATACGTACCCGACAGAAATTTCAAAGGACAGAGGCAAAAAAGCAAACTTCAGAAGAACTTGTAGAAACTTTTCGCTAAAAAGTGGCGAACTTTTTACTTTCATTTTTAATTTAATTTTGATTAAACACAGAAGAGTACAATTTATATAACGAAAAATATGTTAGGATCAAATCACTTGCTAACTAGAAATGTTTTAAAAATGTGTGCATAAACTTTCTTGTTGTGTTTGCTGAAAAAGAAAATCTCGTTATAGAATTGAATCTACATGTTGAAGTGACCCGTTGTTTCACCCCATCCCGTCATACTGTACCACTGGTGACGCCAAGAACATTTTCATCCGGAAAAAATCAAAGAATGCTATCCCCACTGTAACGATTTTTAATCTTCATTTTCCTTCTGAAATATTCTATATTCCAACCAAGACAGTAGAAAGTGAGTTGAATTACCTTAACGGAGTAAATGTTCGCCTTTTATGATTGTCCCAAACTTTAGGCATTGTTTAATCAAAAATTTCAAAGAATAAAAAATGCATCTTCATATTTACAAAGGAACAAGCAAATGTACCAGGTTTTAGCCTATGTCTACCGAATTCCCCAAAGTTTCCATTTTGTTTTTGTTATTTATTCATGATATACAGGAAGAAAAAGATCAGGAAACCGAATGTTGATCGAGATATAAGCCAATTTTTGGTATACTATCAGGGAAGCAAAAATTTCCTGAAGGGAGTCATTATTTTTGCGTAAATTTATACTCCCTGGATAACAGCTTCTACTTTCTCAACTTATTGATTAGTCAAAACACATCAAGGTTTTCATCATATAATATTATATAATATATAATATATAATATTCCAGGTGTTATGAAGTGGCCATGTAATAGATCCCAATTTCGCGCATGCGCAGTGAAAATATTTGGGTAGAATTATGACAAGGAAAGTAAAGTTCATGTAAATATACATGTATTTTCAGTACTGGTAACAAAACATAAGAAGTGTTTGTTTGAAGGTATCTTGAATTTAATTGACGTCACACATACAAGAGTTTACCTCCTTCTCACAAACCAAGAGTCGGTTAGAAATGAAATATTTGATTAAAAAGTGACAATATGCTAACTGCGTGCTTCACTAAAGTTTATAACTCCCTATGTCCCAGTTAAGTTAATGAGTTCAGGATACCTTTAACAATAACAGAACAAGTACTTATTTAAAGGATTTTATATAGAGACCATATGCAAATACAATTCAATGATTTTCAACGATGATAACCAAAGAAGTAAACAAATATTTGAGTTTTAAAATATCCTCCATTGAAGGATAACGTAGCATGTAGAATGATCTTATGCAAAATTGTCTAGTAGTATAAATTTACGGCCAAGCTATACTTTTAATTATATACCAGGGTCGGATCTAGAGGTAGGCTAGGCAGGCTGAAGCCTACTTGGGAATTGTCAAATATTTTATATTCCGTATACCACAAATCATTTCCTAAATGATAAGATCGCCGAAAATTATTTGGTCTTTATTTTTTCTTTTTAAGTGCCATGCTCATCTTTTTCTTTGATGATAATTTCATGTTCCCGGAAGACGTAGCACCAACGACGAACAACAAGGCGCTATCAAATGCGCCGTTAGTCACCAGCATCAGGTTTCTGTCTATTTTCTGTAGCAAAGTTGATATCATTTACACCGGACAACCATGTAAAAAATGTCTACTTTGTTTCGCGGAGGTAGGCTTATTTCGAGCAAAGTAAGCTTTCTTTGAGTAAAGCCTACTGAGTTTAAACATAATAGATACATTTACAACCCAGAGATGCCTATTGTACCTTAGAATTCTGTCTAGTTTGCCTATCTGAGGTAGGCCTTTTGTACACCAGTATTGAGCAACTCAAATAGCGAAGAGTCTGCGACCACCCTGATGCTAAACTGAAGTGAACCAGAAGTGGAGTGTGGTAGTAAAAATATTAGTTTTTGTTAGGAAATCATCTTGATAGTCACAGACTGCACATTGAAGATGAACCTTCTTTAATTACTTTTTCTATAACGTGTTTTCTCTCTGGTTTGTATTTGTATATTCAATATAATTCTAGCTCAAATTTAATTTAAAGCAAAATTAGATGAATTGACCAAAACATGATGAAATCAATTATCCAATCATCATAAAAAAAAGATGACATGACCACTGGGTTGTTTTTAAGCAGTGCAACTAGAAGGAGAAGGGGTGTTAGAACAATAGGCCCACCACGTTACACCACCTTTCAGGTATGGATGGCATTGATTCACTATCTTGCACTATATGAACATAAACTTCATGTTAAAAAGTAATCAGTTCAAGATTTGTATATTAATACCAATGTTTCAATTGGTAGGTAGCTCATTGTGTATGTAGTAAGCCTAAGTTTTGTTCGAAATATATATGTGACCGTCCAGGGGATTTTGATAACAAACGATAAAACGTTATATAAATAACGTTTTATGGTTAAAAAGAACAAAAGAAATAACGATATTTATCGTTCTTATGTAACGTTAATACGATACTCAAGTAACGTTATAACGTTATCACTGAAACGATAATATCGTTTTGGTAACGTTATATTCTTCTATCAGTAACGTTATAACGTTTTATCGTTTTATAGTTATAACAACAAATAAATTCGTCTCCTGTTTATTATAAAGCACACGACAGGCAACAACAGCAATCGCACTTTAAAACTATGCCGTTTATGTTTCAAAGAATAAATAATCTAATAAGTAATAAGAGAGAGTTTTTCGTTCTTTGAATAATAATTTTTCTTATTTTAAATCACGACAAAAAATATCGCTTGTAAAAGATGTAACAACTTAGGATGTGGATGCCATAGTAAATGCAGAAGGTTCTTTTTTGTGTATTGATCACAGTATAAACCCCAAAAACGTTCATTCTGTTCAATAAAAACTCATTTTTCTATTTTCAAAATTTTCTCAAGTTGTGTTTTACTTTCATACTAACATAACATCTATTTCTTTTCGCCTATTTGCATGAACTGATTACCTGGTTCTCATTCATTTACAGTTAAAAGATACAATATGTATTTAAAAAACTACAACTAATAGAAACCGTCCGCTATAATGCTATTTTAAGTTGTTCGACAGAATTGCTATTGCAATCCCTTCGGGAAAACGTTTTATTTTCAAAAAGATTAATTTTCACTTAGGACAGCTTTATACAGCCGCATAATCGCCGTGTCGAATTAAATTACTTTAATTCGGGTAAAATTCGACAAAAATGCGACAGTCAATTTATACAGGTTTTGTTGCCGCATATCAAATTCGACATGACTTTAGACAGCCGCATAAATGTCGCATAAATTTATCATCGTGTGTTTCTTACACGCTGTCCACTACTTTCATGCACTTTTTTTCACGAAGTTCACTCAAGCTGTTATTAAATTCGACGATTATGCGGCTGTATAAAGTGATGCCGAATTTATGTCGAAGATTGCCGTTTTATTCGACAAACTCTGCTGAATTTAATTCATTATGTCGCACTTAATTAATTGTTCACTTTATACAGTCGAATTTACGTCGCATTTAATAAAGAGTTTAATTCGACGCGGCGATTATGCGGCTGTATAAAGCTGTTCTTAGAAAAAGTTTTCAGCAGAGATTTTCTTCGTGAAACCTTTTGAAGACCTATACTTCAATAGCATTAATAAAGATCCTGGAGGGCCGCATACACACTCTTAATGGGAAATTTCTTAAATGTTTAAATTTGGCTTCATTCTACCCATGAGAAAAACATTAGGAAGATCTTTTATTTGCATTGCATTACATCTTCATTTTAAAAACATTCGAACACACTCTGTTCATGTATGTAAACATTCGATTTGAATTCTCTGATGCTTTGGCTGAAATCACGTTTTGGTTTTATATACCTTATCGGGGAAAAAAAAGTCGGGGGTAAGTGACTAATTTTTTGGGCTAGTGACTAAAATTTTCCCCGACCAAATTTTCCCCCGACTTTTCAACACCCGTCCAAAAATTTCACCCGATTTTTCATTTCCCCGTCCAAAAATTTTCCCCGGTTTTTTTACTCCCGCCCAAAACATTTCCCCGATTTTTTAGTCCCCGACCGAAACTTTTCCCCGATTTTTGATAATCTCAAGTAGAGTCTATCTATCGATTTTCGACTGGAATTATGACGGTCAAGCAAAGGAAGGGGAATCGAATGAAGTTGAATCAGTCAATGAGGACGATACAGACTTTTCTGTTACGATTAAGGGAAACAAAATTGATGTCAGTGAAAATAAAATGGATGTCAGTGAAGATATAATTGATGTTTCTGAAAGCAATATGGATGCCAGTGATGAAAATAATGACGATCAAACCTCAAAAACTGTTATTGTATTAGATTGAACTCTTAATTAGTCATTTTGTAATATAATTTTTAGTTCAAATTGAAGGTGTCGACAAAAATTGTGTTCCATTTTCTACTTGTATTGCAAATTTTGGTCGGGGAAAAGCGACTAATTTCGAAATTTTGGTCGGGGAAAGTGACTAAAATTTCTCGAGGTGACTAAATTTTTCCCCGACCAAAATTTTCCCCGACTAAAATAAATCCCGACTTTTTTTTCCCCGATAAGGTATAGTTATCCTTGGACTATTTGTGTTTTGTTTGTAAGCATTGGAAATAAAAGATAATACATCGTTCCCTGAAATTCAAAACACACCTTCACAGCTACCACAAAGAGAGTTAGAACTGTAAGGCAATTCATGAAAAACAACCCATGGTATATTAAATTTACCGGAGTACGAATTCATTGTTTATTTCGGAAATGGAGAGGCAGTGTCCTCATTTTTATTAAGTTTATATGGAAGTGGCTGTAAGCTGAAACATCTGAAAAATATTTCATGATAATTACTTTTGTGAGAACTACAAGAAAAGGTTTTCATTAACATTTTATCGTTATGTTGTAACGTTGTATCGTTATCGTTATCGTTACAGTAACGTTACTTTATAACAACGATATAACGTTATATCGTTATGCATAACGATATAACGTTATAAAGTAACGTTATTACTTAAAATAATAACGTTATTATAACTATATAACGTTTTATCGTTTGTTATCAAAATCCCCTGGACGGTCACATATCTTTTATTCTGCGAAACTTCCCATAAAATGATGGTAATTGCCTCATTCAAGTGGTGTCACCTGCCATGTTTTGAAATGAATCTCTGTGAGTTACGAACTTTGACAACTGTTGAAGTATATATAAATTTGCAAGTTGATCATGTCATGTTCATTTGAAAAAGTAAAAGCAATATTGTTACAAGTTCTCGTTTAATTTTTTTTATACATACATAACTTTGGCGTACACTATTAAACGTTGTTATTACTTTTATTATAATTTTTTATATTATATCTATTGAAGTTATGAAGATATTAAAATTATTATTATATCTTCTGGTACCATTAAATAAATTGTTTCCAAAAGCCATTTTTGATATGTGGTGTAAAGAATTATAACTATACCAATCTTAGAGAGAAAATATATATTTCAAAAAGAATTTTAACTGGATGTCTTTTGAATGGAGTGATGGTATTAATGTAGTGTTAGTCAGGTAACAAACGTTTGTGTATGTTATCAAAGTTACGATTCTGATTAGAATTAACATTTAAAAGGGAAATTAATGTTACAGGTACTATGAAAGTCCCTTTAAGACTACTTCAAAAACATGATTGATAAAGATAATTTAAGCATTTCTGTTGAAAGCTTGTTAGTAGCTGCTTGGGTTCTTCCGAATTGTTTCATTTTGTTTTATTTGAATCACTAAACCATCTGAGTATCAGTGTCTTGAATAAAGCACCACAAAGACCTAGTCACTTTATTCCTATTATTCAAATACCATCATTAGCAATGAAAGAAATCAAACCAGTGAAATGCAGCAACCAAATATTTCTACTTATTTCAAGCACAGCAGTTCAACTGGACCAGGTAATGGCCATTTAGGACATAGGTATCAGTATTGTTTAGGACTTATTGTAAACACGTGATGTTTCAAGTAATATTCATGTTCTTTTTATTAGTGACTGAAAAGCAAATGAATATAAGCATGGTTTCACCGCATTTCACAGGTCCTGAAGATATGTGTTTTGAATGTCCACGAGCATTTCCTATTCTAGAAATGTTTGATGTAAATGTAGAATTTAAGATAAGTAAACATAATGTAGATTTGGAATCAAAATTACTACTCACTTCAAGCCACTCCTCAAAATTATTGATTATACGAAATTCAGTGTTGGGAAAGCACTAGTGTAATTTGCAAGACATCATTTTAACTCTAAGAAAAGTGAAATTCTGTATGATTCTCAGTGGGCAAATCTGTTGAAAAGTCACTGCGAAGGAGTGTATTTCTATAGAAATATACACACTATTTCAATAGAAATGCTCTTCATCGCTGTGACTTTTTGAAGATTTTGTCCACTGGGTTGTTTCGACTAAGATCTGGAATAGCGTTTTTAGACGCTCTATATCGAAACATTGTCTTCATGATCAATCAAACCTACCCGGGAAAAAATCCTAGATCCGACCCTGTTATATCTCTCAAGCCCAGCAGCCAATAGAGTTATAACCGCACTATTCCACTTCACACGCCTACCAATTTGTATTGGTCTTTGCACACTTTTCAATAACGTCTCTAAGTGCAAAACTGCACCACTTACTCTGCCACATACGATGATTTTATTAACAGAGACAACTTGCTCAAGCCAAGTGACTTGACAAATGTAAGTTCATGTCAGGATTATCTGGAACTTGTTTATTTGAAAGTAAATGTAAAGGAGAACTGACATATACTTTTAGTGAAGATTTCTATTCCGCACAGAAATATTACGCAACATAGTGATGGAAAACAATAACCTGAATTTATAGAGTTTTAAAAGTTACCTGGTTAAGACCTTCGAGCGTTTTAACTAAGCATGGCTCATTATCCTCATACAAGTATATTTCTACTGCGCATGAGCGATTTTTGGTTTCATTTTATGGCTACTTAACAGCCCCTACAAAATTAATTGATGAAGACGTTTATGCGTTTCGCCTCTTCATGACCCATTTTTGACAGTCTCTAACTGCGCATGTGCAAATTCCAGACTTATCACGGAGCCACCTGATAGCACTGAAAAATTACGTAGTGAAAACCTTGATGTGTTTTGCCTAATTATGGCTCATTTACCTCATACTAGCATATTTCTACTGCGCATGCGCGATTTTTGGTTATATTATATGGCCACCTGATAGCCTTTGAAAAGTTACCTGGTGAAGACGTTCATGTGTTTTGCCTAAGTATGACTGATTTTACGTGTACTAACATGCTGTGAATACGCATGCGCAAATTCCAGCCTTATTACACAGCCACCTGATAGCACTGGAAAAATTACTTGGAGAAGACCTTAATGTGTTTTTCCTAATTACGGCTTATTCAGCTCATATTAGCGTCCTTTTTACTGTGCATGCGCGATTTTGGTTTTAATTATGCAGCTACCTGATAGCCCTTGAAAAGTTACCTGGTGAAAACCTTCGCGTGTTTGGCCTAATTATGGCTCGTTCCAAACTTAAAGGTTTACTACATTTGTCGTAGGTTTACTACATTTGACGGTGTAACAGCATTTAGTAGCAACGCATTGTCTATACCTTATCGGTAAAACCTTTGTCGACCGAAAGTGACGAACTTTTGCCGAGGTAGCGGAAATTTGTACCGACGAAAATTTGAACTGACCAATAATTTCAACCGACGACACATTTTGACCATTTCAAAAATATTCTGGTGTTATCTCTTTTACCTAATCATTTGCAAACTGCCGTAAAAACAGTTGAGGTTTTTTTTTATCAAGTCTCCAGTTGGTTTGGGTGGATTAATTTTGGGGGATCGCAGCACGCAGGCATTGCGCTTCGATATTAGATGTCAGGGCCCAATTGGTTGAGCATGAGACAAATTCTTGTATTTCTTGATAATTGTCGACAGAGGTCAATTACTAAACATAGGGAGCTAAATTGGATAGAAAGGCTCGTTGAAGGTTCATTATTGAAGTGGACAATTTCGCACGTACGCGAACTTTTGAAATCTTTCGTATCACCTATTGATTTTTCGGGTGACCGGCGAAAAACATTAGTCCGCAAAAAGACCGGTGAAAATGATCGGTCAGCTTATAGAAGATAAGATCTATTATCAGCAAGGTGACATGGACTTTCTCTTGAAATTTGTACAGGTATCCCAATCTCCCCATATTGCTGAAGCACCGGTCATCGGATAACTAACTTCAGCCTAAACGATATTCTCCTTTTCAACGACTCATGTTGCGTACCGTTACCGTTTGTTGGTCAACGATATTACCTTCAATGCGAACGGCTCCATCGTGCGTATTCCTGTTAAAGCCTCCAAGACCTTTTCGAACTTGTTGCACTATTCGAGTCAGTTGGCTCTGCTGTTTGTCAGCTTAGTCTTATACGCTTACTCTGCACCCTTCAAGTCAGGTCCGCCTTTTGTTTAGAGTTCTGGTAGCTTTCTCATTCGCGCTGACGTTGTTTTATTATTGCGTCGGTGCTTTCCTGGTCACCGCTCTATTAATACACATTCATTTCGCATTCGTTGAGCATGCGTCGCTGCATCAGATGGTGTTCCAGACAGTCAAATCTAAATTCTTGGCAGAGGGTTGAGCAATGCGTATCAAACATATCTACACCTTCTGGCGTTAGCTTTTAGTACATCCGCAACCAGAGTGTGTTACTGATACTCGATGATGTATTTTTAGTTAGTATTTAGTATTTTACCTTTATTTTCTAAAATTTACGAAAAGATTTTATCTGTACATATATCAAACTATTTTAAAAATATTTTTTCACCGTTTTTATGTGGTTTTAGACGAAACTATAGTACCCAACATGCACTCTTTCGACTTATAGCACATTGGAAACAATGTCTTGATACAGGAGGAGTCGTTGGTACTATCTTAATGGATCTTTCCAAAGCATTTGACAGCATCCCTCATGATTTACTAATAGCTAAGTTATACGCATATGGATTTACGAAGGATAGTCTCAAATTGATAAAACATTATTTGTCAGGTCGTTCCCAATGTACCAAAGTTGGTCAAGTGCTTAGTGAATGGCTATTAATTGAACTTGGAATACCACAAGGGTCGATACTAGGACCACTTATATTTAATATTTTTCTTAATGATATTTTTCATTTTATTTTTAACACAGATCTCTGTAATTTCGCTGACGATAACACAATTTATAAATGCGCCGACACTATTAATAGTGTTATGACTTCACTTAAAAGTGATCTTTCTATCATACTCGACTGGTTTACTTCAAACCAGCTTTTAGCAAACCCAGCGAAATTTCAAATGATGATACTTGGTTGCGATAACACTGATAGTCTATTTATTGAAATAGAAAACTGCAAAATTCTATCCACGAAATCTGTAAGGTTACTTGGTATCTCAATTGATAACAAACTCACCTTCAATGACCACATTTTGAGTTTGTGTAAAAAGGCCAATCGGGGTATCAAGTGCCTTTACAGAGTAAGAAAACTCATTAGACAAGATCAAGCGAAACTTCTGTTCAATAGCTTCATACTATCGCAATTCAACTATGCCCCGGTAATATGGATGTTCTGCAACAAAACTGCATATTCTAAAATTTTAACAATACATAAACGATCTCTTAGGGCTTTACTCCTAGATTATGAAAGTAGCTACACAGAATTACTCACTCTGGCAGAAACCTCCAGCATCCACGAATTTCACTTACAATTTTTAGTCACCGAAATTTTCAAAACCAAAGCCAATATTGGCCCTACCTTCATGCAGGAGTTTTTTATTCCTAAACAAGTTAAGTATAATTTTCGCACTAATGATCTTTTGTCACTGCCTGCTACGAGAACAACAAAATTTGGTACGTCCTCCTTCATATTTCGTGGAAGTCTACTATGGAATTCTCTGCCGGATTGGGTTAAAGATTCTGAGAACAATGTAAATTCCTTTAAATCATCTATCAGAAAACTGAACCTTAGTAAGCGGTGCAGTTGCAGAATATGCCAAAATTAAACATTTTCATTTTTTACAATTTTTGTTCCAATTTTGTAATTTTGTTGGTGTAAATTAGTTTATTAGATTTTTCTTTTAACTACGGCAAACCAACGTTAAATAAATGATTCAATTCAATTCAATTCAATACTCTATACCACCACGCCTTTACGTAATTGGTAGCGTAGAAATAAAATCGGACGAAGGAACAACGCAAGTAGACCCACTAGGGATGGTTGTATATGCACTTTCGACAACTCCCTTACTTGACCAGATATCCGATGTCACGACGAATGATAAAGACGTTGCATTCGCAGATGATATAACGGCAGCTGGAACGTTTGAAGCACTACGCATTTGGTGGGATGCTCTGCTCATAAACGGACCTCAATTCGGATGCACACCACAACGTTCAAAGTCGTGGCTCATCGTCAAACCTGATCGAATGAAGGGCGCGACCAGAGCATTTAACGGAACCAATGTTAAGATATCCACAGATGACCAAAAACACTTGGGCGCAGTGATTGGAACGGATGCGAACAAGACAACTAACTGTATATGCATCTACCGGTTTCAAACCAGCTAATTTTCACGGTTAAAACCTTGTTAAATTTGTTTGGGAGGGTGAGGTTTTGGCCAAGTGATGTCTCGTTCTTCCAAACGCTTTTAACAGAGTTTTCACTGAGAAGTTTGATGGTTTGAAACCGGTAGATGCATACCCTCTAACGTTCGGAAGAAAGTCGATGAATGGATCGAAGAAATCACACTCCTGTCACAAATCACCATTACGCAACCCCAAGCGGCCTATGCGTGCCTCGTCAGTGGATACCAACACATGCTGACATATTTTAATGCGTACATTACAAGAACTCTCGAGAACTCTCGAGGGTTGACAACGTCATCCGACAAAAATTCATCCTAGCGCTAACAGGCATCGTGAGCGACAGTGACCGTCAACTACTTGCTCTGCCGCCACGTCTCGGGGCTCTGGGTTTGAAAATCTTCAGTGCATGTGCTGACGAAGAATTCGACAATTCGCAAGCCATAATGAATAGCCTTCAAAAGCAAATCTTAAACATACTGGACGATGGTGACAAAAAACAAAATCGCAAATAAAAAGCGCACGTCAATGCAAGCAACAACAAACGGTGAACACGCTCCAGGAGCAAATGTCAACCGAAGAAAACCGAATGGCAGACGCAACCACTCAAAAAGGGGCGTTTCCAACTGGATCACGTCGCTCCCAATCAAGGAATATGGTTTTGACCTTTCAAAGCAAGAGTTCAGAGATGCGATTCGAATCAGATACGGCTGGTCCATGGAGAGAATATGATGAACCAATGATGGAACCAATGCTCGCGGAAATGGATGGCGAGAGACTACAAGCGAGGACGGGAAACACCAGCCAAGAAGCAAGACTTGATGTGAGCGCGGTAAGTTTCTGAGTTCCTGGTCAACGGGAATTCTTCGACATAAGGGTCTTTGACCTAAACGCCCAGAGGTACAGGAATCTAGAACTTGGCAAATGCTTTTTCTCAACAAATGGTGCTATGGGGCACGAATGTGCCACATTTTATGCAAGATTGGCGGAATCAATCATTCGTGGCTCACGATCCAGAAACAGTGTAACGCAAAATGATTTTGTCGAAGCTGTTGCCAACGTCAAGCGAGAAAACACTGTCAATGACTGAACAACCCTCATCTGAAGCCATGAATTTTGTATCTTTGTTATCTCGATTAATTGTAATTGTAAAAACAAACAAAAAACATTGACTGTGACTCTGCATTGGGTCTGTTCCGTTTTTATCCAGGCCATAGTTAGCTTGGTTAAATTTTGGGGGATGCATACGCATAGGTTTCTATCAGGTTTAAGTCAAGCCCAGTTGTGTCATACCCGTAAGACACGAACGCATACAGTTAATTTTATTGGTTCTTACAAAAAATATTTATAGTCATATTTTCATAAAAAAGGAAACATTTTTGTAATTCAGATAAACCAGGCCAAATATTCTTATTTCTTGACCAAAAACTTCAGTGAAACATAATTTTTTAGCTGTACAATACTGCATATATGTGTCAAAGAAAGTACACAAATCGAATGATGAGGCATTAAAAAGCTAATGCATATTATAATAACATCCATATATTTTCCTTTTAAAAACTATGAAAAAAGCTACAGTCATATTAGCTACAACACAACTTTATTTATTTACTCTGGTTACAAAAGATGCATACAACTCTATAAGACTCAAAAATAATAACAACATTAACCAAAATAAAAGTAAACGTTTAACAGATTAGATGGTTCAGCAAAACCAACAAGTCAAGACTAGCTAAAAACAATAATTAGAAATTTTTACATTTGCAATTCTTTAGAAACAGTAGCTCATTTTCATGGACTTACATGACTATATATAATTATAAACAAGAAATGCTTTGCATATTTACAAATCGCGTTATTATTTACAAGTCTTCTTGTCTTGAAGATCAACATAAAAAAATAATATTAAAGGATGATGCGTATGCACGTAACTTATTCTAATGTTACTCTGAACATTCTGAATTTCTGAATTCGATATTTTGATGCCAATCTTCCTGACAAACTTCCAAAATCACACCGCGAAAAGGAAAACATAGATTTGATGATGCAAAATGCACCCATACCGAAATCAACATAACTGAAATCAGATATTTGTGCTTTAGTTTGATTATAAGTTATAAGTTATAAGGTATAAGTTACCAGTTATTTGACAATATGGCATGTACCATGTTTTGTATTTACAAACATTCTTGACCTGAATTGATATATTCAAGACCAGTATTATATCAAAACTCTTTATACAAAATTCGAAAAAAGATTGAATTATTTATGACATTAATCTAATATCATATACACTCCACGGCATTGTGAAACTTTGTATACATATGAACTAATGGTGTAATGTATATAATGACGTAAAATTCATCTGAAAGACCTAAAATATCACAACATCATATTAAAATAATATTAATTCTGATCTTTCAGATATAAGAGTGATTATGAATTACGTAAATCATATGCTTTAAACATTTGATATATGTATGTATAGATCTCCCTAATTCCTACATTGTAAACATAAAAAGTTAACGATCACGAACAATACATGATCGAAACTTACACAAATCTGCACCATGAATATGTAACTGAAAGCAGAAATATGTGTTAAATGCAGATTGTGCAATGTTTTGAATTTGTAGTTGCCATGATGCATGGTGAGAAGGAAGGCTGTTCGTAGTAATTAGTAAAAGTTAAAAACTAATATCATCGATAAAAGGTTACTTAAAACAAAAAGTATAAATTATACTGCGGGCTAACCAAATCAAATGATGGCATACAAATTCATTTAAATAGCTAGAGAAACATCAAATATAAGTGATGCAGTAGACAGACAATCTCGATGTTGGAGCTGAGAAGGACATTGAGCTGAGCTGTGTTAATCCAGGAGGGCTTAAAAAGCAATACAACCCACATGTGTACAAAACAAACACTCAGACATTTATAAAAGAAAACAAAAGCAAGAATAAAAATATAACAAAAGCTTATCTCTTTCACTCTGTTCACAAAATATTGAGAACTTCTTTACGATCTTTTTCATCTTTAATTTCTTTTAAATCCAAGAAACTTTGAAATCTAAAGTGGGTTACTGCGCTGGCACCTCGAAGACGTGCACGGTACGAATTTTTCGCTTCATGTGTTGATTTCATGTAAACGTATGCACGAAGTATACATTTTTTGGCTTCACGACGACGACGATCGGTTTGCATTCCAAACACCTCGCGTATCCGCGATTTGAATAAAAAATAGAAAACATAGAAAACACAGATATTATAAATTATATATTTAAGCTAACACAAATTACCGCTGATTTCAACGTTTTATATAATCATAAAAGTATAGTAAACTAGCTAATTTTAGAATGTCATTGTGACAATAACCCTTTAATAACTGATGGTGGTCTGATTATGAGTTCACCTAATTTTAAATCTTCATAAAGTACATTTGTGTCGTCGGAAACTTGATCTATGGGCATAAATTTTATGACATAATATACATGTAAATTTTTGTTTTTCATGATAAGATTCAATGTGCTCAGAAAGATAACGAACTTTGGCAAATGTTTTATCACAACCTTCGAACGAGCAGGGAATAACAGCTGAATGTGTCAAACCACAACTTTTAGCGTGACTGTTCTTGCTATGTTTGTGTACAAATACTTTATTGCACTTTTCACAAGAATATTGAAAGTGATTGTGGACAACATGCAGATGCGAGTTCAACTCTTGTTGGTGTAAAAATGATGCTCCGCATTTCTCACAAATCTTGTTTGCCACCACAATAGGTTGTTGCTGTTAGAAATGTCGATTTTTGTGAACATGGGTGAAATACCCTGACCTACTTTTGAATACCTTCGAGCAAACCAAACAACTATATCCTTTTCTCATTTCATCTACTACCACTGCTACATAACGAGCCGGTAGTTTAATAACTTCAGGATCTGTTGATCTATCAGCATCGTCTGTGTTCAATTTCAAATTCTTTCTTCTTGGAATATTATGCATTAAAGAGGCACTGGCCGGCTTAAAATGTAAGTATTATTCTCACATGATCAAACCATTCAAAATCAAAACAAATATGGAGCGAAGTTCGGAATCGCTTAAAACATCGTTTATTGAAATGTGAAGTGAGAAAATATAATAATAAAATAATAGAAACACATGGCTTTAAATAACAGAAAGACACCTGACAAATGTATTTTGTGACATATGACTCAATGTGAAGAGAGAAATAATATTTTACACAAGGATTACACTTCGATTTTTGATACTTTTTTAAAAAATCTGTTCCTTCCTAAAGAATGCAGCAGTGTGGGGACGGGAAGAGACAAGTTAACAACAACAGTTCAATTTGCCAAATAATGTTTCATCTCAGATTGAATCAGTGTTCTCTCTTTATGATGCACACAATGAAACCAGCCATGACCATATTGGAAATCATATAGTTGAATGAATCGAAAAGAAAAATACAAGAAATACAAGAAAAGAAAAATGTTTATAAAGATATGATTATTCTTTCATATTCAGTAAGCAATCAAATGCCCAAAATGCCCAAAAAAGTTTTAAAAAATTTCAAACGTTTAAAAGAAAAACACAAGTTATTTTCAATGATTATTCAGATGCAATGTAGAAACACGAAAAATTCAGGCAGAAATTATAGATATTTCATTCTGACAAAACCAAGATTGTGTTCTTATTTAAGTTTTGGAAACAGTAAAAAAGTAAGTTAATAAAAATTAAGAAGAGACAAACAAATTTGAAAAGAAATTGTTTCCACATACACTGTTAAATGTTTGAACTTATTTCATCTTCTCCCTTGACAATGTCTTGCCTTATACAAGGCCCATGTTGAAAAGGCTTCTCTTTTAAACTTTTACAAAATCTTTTCAAGAAAAACAAAAGATAAGCAAAAGGCTTTGGTAATGGCAAAACTGAGAGTATTGCTTAAGCTATGATAGAAGTCATGGTTTTCTCCCATTAATAGATTTAGGGAAAAAAGGTTTTTCCAGCTACGGTGTGCAAATATGTAAAGTAGACACAAAAGTTGTAGAGCATTCACTTGAAGTAATGTATTCTCTAGGAAATGTTTTTCTGTGATTGTCAGAAAGCAAATAGATTATATTTTACATTTTGAAAAATAAAAATAACAGACATCACAAAAATGAAGATAAAAATTGCAACTAAAAGTTAGATTTTTGCTTCGAAAAATCCATTACGTGAATGTCAAAACAAGAGTGTGGTAGATATATCCAAGTATATCTTTATAATGACAGATTTTTCCATTGATATGTTAGTACATAGATGTTCCGAGAAGAGGTCAGTAATGTTTCATATTAATATTTTGCCTCTAATAGCAATCAGCAACTCTAAAACAAGACCTTGAAAAAATAATTCTATCATCAACGAAAATTTTCCATCTTCTTGCTTGAAGTTTATTTTCTTCTCCTAGATAAGTCTGTTTTTTAATAAGTAAATCCGTATAAGTATTTGAGTAATCGAGAGTAACTCAAACTCTATTGTTTTAAGCCGGCCAATGCCTCTTTAACACTTTATGGATTTCTGTGATTGGAGATTCTTCCTCGTCAACACATTCGTTATCCGTTTCACATACGTAATCGTTGTCTTTTAAACTTTTACAAACGGTAGATGCCTGAACAAAGTCATCTTCTTTGTCAGTTTCATCAAATTCAACATCGGCAACGGACAATGACTGTGTCTCACGGTTACAAATCATGTTTATATGTTATGAACTACACGTGCACATGTTATCGACGAGCGTAGCATTATCGACGAGCGTAGCATAGCGATTGTCGTGCATTAAAAGCTGAAAGTTGAAGTTTGTTTGCAAGTTTGTTCTGCGCAAGTTTGTTCTTGAGGTTTGTTCTGCATTTTTACAAAAAAGCAAAGTAGATATTTTGACTTGTCGGCTTCATTATCCCAGGCAATACAGTTAAAAACTCCCGCACTTCGATTGAATAAATGAGACTAAAGATGAAGCGCGCGAATGAAAATGCGATATGAATATGAAACAAGAGCGCTGCGAGCGCAAAGGTCAGCGCTTTCAAGATGTTTTACTACCAAAAGAACTGATTTATCAAGTCACAACGTAGTTTGTATAAGGGCTGATCATATGGAGCTTTTCATCCCGGCAGGGCGAGACGAGACGTTTTATTTTAATCTCTTCACTGCCTCGTCATTAAATTCCTTTCCCAATTTAATTTTTTTTCACTTTAGGGCTGTTGATGAGACGCCGTTTACGCTTATTATCGGAAACTTTGTCTTTACGAAATATTGCTTTCAGTTCGGATAATGCCGAGCCTGATATGATCGCCTTGACATACTGGATTTCATAGAAAACACACTGGTTTCCATACTGTTCCATGTAAAAATTCTTAATATAGTTTTCAGCTTCATAAAATGAATCGAATTTCATTAGGATCGAAGTACCTGAAGGGCTACTCAAGCCTTGCGATTCACGGCCGTGTTAATCAAAAATATACACTTTTCCCCCATTGAACATAAAAGAAGTACCAAATCCACAGGCTATAAAAATACCGCAACTGTAATCACTAGATAATCTAAAAAGCGTCTGACTTTCATGCGATAATTATGCTATATGCCATTCGGATTTATCCACCTCAAATGGCAGATCATTGAACGAGAGAAACCCATTTGTAAAGACAATTTTTCCGTAAGTCTCATCACCGAGTTCTAGTATCCTGTCCATGTCCCACTGTGACCAATAGCATAGATTTTTTACCTTAGTATAACATACAGCCAATAAGGAATTGCACATACACTGACTACCAGCAGAATTACCAAACCTCGGATTACCCTGGTGAAACGACCCTTGAACCACAGATCTCCACACTTCTAATTTCATAAAAAATTGTGTTAACCAGGTGTTTTTTGGGTATTATCTTTTCCAAAAAGTTGACGTACTACTGCTAAAACACCACGTATTTTGTAAATGCTAACCTATCCATCATTATAAAATATTGCAAGGGTAAAATTGGGTAGGACAAAATTTGTGTCTTACGACTAACAATATTCAAAATAAAGTGCTACCCCATCAATCAATTGATAAAAAGTCAAACAAAAACAAACGAAACATTTGAACCTACCTTTTTGTTGCTGGAAAGACTGCTCGCTATATCAATTTGTATATATACAGCATATACAGCAAATTATTAGCAATACTTTGAAATGCAATGTCATAAGATAGGTCAGATAAACCCAGGTCATAAATAGCCTCTATGCTAGACTAGGTTGGTATCAGCCTACAACTGGGGACAAAAATTTGTGGACTTACGGACGCACAAAAATGCTGATGAAAGATCAGCTGCTCTACCGCGCTCACCAATAACATGCCGATGTTATAAAAAGAGAACCACGAGAATTTTTCTTTCTTTCGAAGAAGAGTTATTGAGAACGCTACACTTTACGTAATACGATTTGTCATTGTGCTCACAAGTCTACTACTTTACGAATATCGTATATCTTTTTTAAGGTAAAGCTGTGTTTAGTTTTTTGTGTCTTTAACTTTAAACGTTTATATATGCTTACTATTATATCAATCCTCTCTAGTTTATCTATGGGCTATATAGGGTTTGGAACGTCGCATCTTAACTATTTTTATAACATTTTATATTGTTTATACAACCCAAATAATTACACTAGATGTTTCAGCAATGTTTCTTTTCTCCTGTTTGAGTTTATTCAGAAGTCATCTATATAAACACTCTTCTGGTGTTCAATGTTAGCTATACATAGCCTCCTAAAAAGCATCATTGTGCTCTGCTCAAGAAAACAAAATGAGTTCATTGCAATGTGTAGTCAACATTCTATAACATATCCTAAAGCACCTAAAAAGAAAAGTGGTATTTTTTCTTGGAAATTTTTGGCATATTCTTCAAGTCGGCGTGACGTCACAGTACGGCACCGATTAGTAGCCATTATGGATTGGGGGACAAACAACATTAGTTATCGTCGTAAACTGTGCAAGAAAGTTGTGTTAATCGAAATTGTATAATGCCTAAAAGTTGCTGTGTTCCCGGTTGTACCTCAAATAAAAGAAAAAATCGATATTTGAAATTTTATTGCTTTCCAGCTAAACCAGAACTGAGGAAGAAGTGGATAAATGCTATCTGTCGTGCTGATGTCGATGATTCTGGTAGAGTAAACCAAAACAAAAATTGGTCTCCCAAATCAAAATCGAACAATGTTTGTTCATTACATTTCATATCAGGTGAATACAGGATAAAAATCTATTTCTGTTATGAACTTTTGACAATTTTCAAACTATATATTTAATTTCTAAAGCCTATAATATTAAACAATTTTAGGAAAGAAAGAAAGCTTTGAAAATCACCCAGATGCTGTGCCTTCGATCAAGTTAACAACTAAAAGGAAATATCCTGGTCGTATTCTTAAAGTCACCACATCGTCAGTCAAAGTCACCCTGCGTTTCTAGTTTCTAGTAAGATTAGAAGGTGTGAAAGGAGAGCCAAAAGAGCTTCTGGTATGTTTTGTTTATATCTAATACACTCATCATGTTATTGAATATTAACTGTTACGGCTTAGTAATAAACCTTTCTTTTTAGTAAAAAGACAGCTGTTAGTCCAAGAACAACAACAACTCTCAGGACAACAAGAATTGCCACCTGAATTGTACAGTTTTGAGGAAGGCTATGCCTGCCCGTTTGTAGCAAAATTCAATATAAATATAATATATTTGCATTCAATTCAATCTGTTTTTTATGTTCAATCTGTTTTTTATGTTCATTCTTTTTTTTATGTTCAATCTTTTTTTTATGTTCAATCTTCCTGGGTCCGAGGTGTGGTAAAACAGATTTGGCGCGCTAGTGCGAATACTTTAAAAATGGCGCATGAAATAGCTAAAACACGTGTTTTAGCTATTTGTTTTGTAAATCTTAACTGCTGCTGTGCTGAATTTTTTTCTTGTGCACTACCCTTTATTTACTAGTTTTGGTTTCATTCTTATACATTTAGACAACATATCTAGAGTTCCATGAAGCCTCAAACAATTTACGGAATGAAACTGTAAGTACTATAAGTACTAGTAAACGTTTCAGATTGCTACAAAAATTGTACTCATCCACTCGTCTTAAAATTGTCCATCTAGACACATTTAACATCTTCGCCACTTTCTCCCAACTAAAACCAAGGCCTCTAAGTTCTTCTAAAACATCACATCTGATGGCTAATTTAGGCCGAATCACTTTTCTTATACCGTGAGTAGCTGTATTCACCACAATGCAAGTTGTAGTGTCTCTTGATTTATTCATTTGTAAATTGATAAGTTCTGTTCTCATATCATTTAAGACACCAGATATCTTTTGTAATTCTTTACAATCTTCTGTTGAAATTCCTAAGTTGGAGTTTGGTGCAGAAATTTCATTTAGAAGAACCAAAATTTGTTCAACATTGAATATTTTGGAAAGAATTTCTTCATCTGTAACATTCCCATCAATCTGAGAAGCTCATTCTATAATAATATCTAAATCTTTCTTTCAAGAAGTACCAAATTCAATTTCCATTGTGTTTATAGAAGCAACTGCTAGGCTATCATTATTGCTTTTGTTTGTTTATATTTTGTACCAACCTCGTACCCAGGGTTTCTTGCCTTTTCGATATACGGACGGCGGCGAAGAAGACCCTGGCATACGCCGATTAAAATTGCAATCTGATTGGTCGAAGTATAAGCAAAGGCCGTTTGTTTGTTTTAAGAACATTCGGGAAAAATCGGAAATTTTTAGCTGTCGAAAGATGGTGGAAGATGGCGCGAAGAAATTGAAAGTGTTTTTAGGAGCAATGATTTGCCATTTTATGACATCTCCAACGCTCTAATCCTGACACCTTTTAACTTTAAGAATTACTGATTTATCTTAGTAGCAATAATAATGATTATGTAAACACTTACTTTAGCAATGTGCACAAGGTATTTTTCTTACTTGGTCAAGCAATCTAGCTTGGTACAAGCGTTTGTATATTTCTAACACGTATTATTGTTTTTGAAAGTCGTTGATAATTATACTGCTTATTTTTTCCAAATTCTCTTATCTGTTTAACTTAATACAAAATTCAACAATAGCAAACTATTGAACAAATTTCACTGGGAAAGATTGGAAACCTCACAGGTAAAACTGATTGAATAAACCAAGTATAATATTATATTTTTTATTATTTTTGTGATTTTGAGTATACATGTATTTTTTTAATATATGTGTGGTTGTTTTAGAATATGTATCCTAGATTTTCATAAATGATGGGAAAGAAATATATAATACATAATGTATAATACACACAAAAGGTTTTTTCGTAAAAGAACATCCAGACTGACTGTGAAGATAGTATGATATATATAAGTATTGCATAGTACTAAGTAGCATTATGTGAATATTAACTCAACAAGATGTTTTGAAATTTTATAACAAAATTCATAACAGGTATTTATAAAGACAGTGTTTTTGTATAACAAAAACATGACTGCAACTAATTTTCTGACAAACATTTTCACTAAATAGAATTTGAAAAATGTGATACTTCTCTGCAACAGTACATGACAATACTAATCCTCACTGTAGTAACCTCGTTACAGTCCCCCCCCTACTTCTAACAAACGTAATAGGGTCGAACACGACGATCTCGGGACTCAACACAAACTATAAACAAAACGCTGTGACATTCACCTTAATATATTAAAACACGTCCGTTCTGTTTCACAGTCAGTTTCGAAGAGAGCCTTTGTCTCGCTCAGTCTACATAAATATACAGTCACAACACCTCCTTCCTTCCTCATGATAAAGTGTCAAACAGTTTATCAGTCACATACATAATCTTCTAAATGTTTTGGAGCTCTTCTGCGTCGGCCGCCTTCTTCCCTGCGTACGGTACATTCTCCCTCTGCTCCGTCTTCCGAATCGGATTCCGCGTACGGTTCGGTTTCTGATCCGTCCCTGTCATCGCCTCCGTCACTAGCGCCACTGCTTTCCTCCTCATCGCCCCGGTTATCTCCGCCTGGTTGCTGCTGGTGTCCCTGGGCTAATCTTTCTGACATATTGAGAAAGATATCATCATCTGAATCACTCTCCACCTGTTTCCTTTGGGAAGAGTGGATGTTTCGGAAAATCGGTAACCGGGTCGTTAACTTTTTGAATTTAGAGCTTGCTCTGGTGACAGGACGACGACGGTTCGGTCCGACGGCGGTACACGCTGTTCCTTTCTTGTGAATGACGGTCAGGGGTTGAGGGTTAAAAGGTGGTTGCGTTGTGGACGAGCGCTGCGGGACGAGAACTTTATCTCCTACCTTGAGATCAATTGGTTTAGCGTGACGGTGGCGATCGTGGTACTCTTTCATTTTGATTTTGTGTGCTCGATCTCGGTTTGTCACGGCGGCATCCTCTTTTGCAATCTTCCAATGTGGAACGGGCGTGCGAATGGTCCGGTTGTACAGTAGTTCAGCCGGTGTCTTTCCGGTGGTGCTATGGGGTGTGGCCCGATAGGCAAGTAAATATCGGTGCACTGCTTCTCTGGGATCTTTGTTGTCTAGGTAGGCTGTGTGAGCTACCTTCTTCAACATCCGCATGAAATTTTCTGCAAGTCCGTTGGAACTTGGCTGCTCTGGAGTAACTGGTCGATGCTTGAAACCGCGTTTATCAGCATATTTTTCGAATGCACTGCTGCTAAACGGGGGTCCATTGTCGGACTTGATCTGCTCTGGAATTCCATGGGTGGATAGTATTCTATCCAAACTTGGAATCACCTCCTCTGCACTTGTGCTACTGACTATCTCCAACTCGGGAAAACGAGAGTAATCGTCAATCACTAACAGAAAGTAAAAATCCTTCGCTATTGGACCCTTAAAATCCATAGCTAGATTCTGCCACGGACCTTGTGGCATGGGGGTCGGACATAATGGCTCGAATTTCTGTTGGGGTGTGGACGCTTGACACGGAATACATGAATGGACGAAATTTTCGATCAAACCATCCATCCCAGGAAACCACACTCGGGATCGTAAGTAGGATTTCATTTTTGTAACTGCCTGGTGCCCTTCATGCGCGAGAGCGATGACGTCCGGTTGAAGCGATTCAGGAATGACAATGCGCGTGCCTCTCAAGACCAACTGCTTTGCGACGGTCAGTTCTTCGAAGACACGCTGAAAAGGTTGCAACTGCTTGTGGTTATAAGGAATGTATCCTTTGTTCAAAATGCAAAATTTTAGCTTGGCTAGGTTGTCATCCTTGTTGGTTTCTGTCTGAAGCATCTCTAACGTGACTGCGTCAGGCAACCCCGCATCTATGACGGCATTTACGAATACCAGGTCTTTTTCATCTGTACAATTTGTAATCTGTTCGGCTGGGTGTCGGCTGTTATAATCCGTTGAATTTCTCTCCCCAGGGCGGTACACTACTTTAAACTGGTATCCTTGCAGATGTAATCGGTGGTTTTCGACTCTGGCGGGACCCTGTTTCTTAGGGTTGTTATACAGAGATACGAGCGGTTCATGGTCCGTTACTACTGTGAAGGTTGGCTGTCCACATAAGAACATTCGATTTTCGGTAACTCCGTACATGATTGCTAAACTTTCTCCCTCGATTGAGGCATATCGTTGTTCGGTAGGGGTCAAAGCTCTACTGCAATAGTTTATTGTCTTCCAATGTCCGGATTTCTCCTCTTGCTGGTATAATGTCGCGGCAATGCCTTGGGGCCCTCGATCCACCACCAGCTCCGTATTTCGGTTTGGTTCCCAATGCCCCATGACGTTTTCGCTGGTTAAGCCCTTCTTCAGTTTTTCAAAAGCTTTCTTGCATTCATTGCTCCACTGGAATGTTGCATCTTTCCTGAGCAATGCTCGCAGGGGTGCCGTGATGTTGCTGTATGTTTGCTCGTTGCCGAACATAAACAATGCATTATATTGACACATCTGCAAGAAGCTTTTTACTTCGCTGGCATTGGTGGGCGGTGGTAAGCTGGTTACTGCTTGGATTTTCGCTGGATCCGCACTCATACCGTTCTTATTAAATCGATACCCGAACCATATTACTTCATTCACCCCCCACAAACATTTTTCTTTCCGCAATGTCACACCAATGTCTAACAATCTCGCCAACAACTTCTCTACGTGCTTGTCATGTTGCACCTGATCGTTCCCGTAAACCAATAGGTCATCTTCGATCTGGAGCACTCCGTCCAACCCAGCGATAGAACGTCGGAGACGTTCATGAAACTCTTGGCTGGCTGGACCTGCCCCCATGATGAGCCTTTTCATACGGTATATACCATCTGGTGTGTAAAAATTGGTCAATCTGCGACTCTTCTCACTTAACAACATTTGGTGGAAAGCATGGCGTAAATCGAGCTTGGAAAACTTCGTTGCTCCATTTAGTTTATGACGCAATGTGCGCACCGTGGGAACTGGTATGTGACTGGGTTTAATTGCCAAATTCGCATATCTCATATCAATGTTCATCCTTATCTGACCTTTGTCCTTCTTTTCTGTTATCACCACGTTCGATAGCCAGTCGATCGGTGTACTAGGATCTAAAGGTCCTTCAATAACATCATACTTGCGCAACTCTGCAAGATGCTTGGAGAGACGCTCCCGGTACGCAAAGGGAATGGGTCTCTCTCGTTGAACTACTGGCTTGATTGTCTCATCAATGTCAAAATCGATTTCAGTATTGGCGAACTGTCCAATGCCTGTAAATAGCGCTGGATACTTATCGACGATCACCTGCGTACTGGACGGAACCTGAAGCGTAGCATTCTCCTCTGTCCCTCTTTCTGCTGCGTCTACCTCCACGCCATTTACCGGTTCTCCTGCTGGATTAATCTTTAAAATCCCCAACGCGGTCGCTGCTTCCAGTCCCAGCAATGGCTCGACTTGGTGCCCCTGTACAACAAATACAAACGTTTCGAAAGTTTGCCCCCTAGCTGCTTTAAGGGTGACTTTGGCGCGTCCTTTGACAGTCAAATAGTCCTCTGTTCCGTAAGGCCGGAGCTTGACCTTCGACGGGACCAGAGTGGTAGTATGACAGAGAGTTTTAAAGATTTTCTCTGGTAGAAGTACTTTCTGACAACCTGAGTCAACTCTCAGTTTCACTGGAACGTTATTCACTTGTACCTCTACCAGTTCCTTCTTCTCATCTGCTGATGGTATTCGTTCTACGACTTCCACTCGTCCTGCCAGGCCGTCAAACTCTCCTTCCGATTCCGATTGTGACGTGTCAGCCCTAATTTGTCGGACTGGGCATACTTTCGCTTGCGCAAAATGGTGTTTTTTGTTACACGCATTACATTTTTTTCCTTTGGCGGGGCATTTCCCTTGCGAGTGGGCCGTACGTGGGTCATATCCACAAAAGTCACAAAGTTTAGGAGCTGATCTGTCCTGCGGTTGTTTCCCTCGACGAATTGGTCTCGATTGTTGGTTCCGGCGGTCTGGAAACACTGCTGGCCGATAGTTGCTCTTCGAATAACTCCCAGTTTGTATACGACTTACTGTTGCGTCTCCCTTTTCAATGGTTTCGGCTTGGTTTGACGAAGCTTCGAGCGCCAGGCCATACTTAATGAAGTCCGGGTATGCCATGCCTTCAGCTAATGTCTGTTTGCGCAATTTGTGGTTTGCAGTCTGCATCGTCATGGCATCCCTTGCTGCCCTGTGCGCATTGTACCCCTCGAAGTTGCACAATTTCGCCTGATCCAAAACGGTGGGGTACCACTCCGCAAAGGTCCTTTTCCCTTGTGGCATCTCGCAAAACAATTTAAAAATTGGATACACTTCATTAATTTGTCCCTTTAAGGCTGTCTTGACTTTCTCCACAGCTTGGGCGAACGTATCCCCAGCAATAACTTTTCCTTCGTGCTCAAATAAGTTCATCATGGCGTCGCCACCCCAGAGTTGAAGGAATGCTTTCTTTTTAGCGTCTTGTCCGATTTCCTCGGTCGCAAACACCATTTCTGCCCTCTTGACGTACTTATCGAAGGCGTCCAACGTCGTGCCTGCATCTGCGCCCTTCTTAAAAGGCGCCAACGCGGAATACACACCCCGCGCTCCAGCCATGTCAGGATTTAACCGGATACTATCTGAATTATCGAGGCAACTTTTCCTCCACGAGTTGACAGAGTCCAATCGTTCTTCTGACGGGGCGAAGAACTCTACAAACAAACAAGGTTAGTCTTCTCGTCGCCAATGTAGTAACCTCGTTACAGTCCCCCCCTACTTCTAACAAACGTAATAGGGTCGAACGCGACGATCTCGGGACTCAACACAAACTATAAACAAAACGCTGTGACATTCACCTTAATATATTAAAACACGTCCGTTCTGTTTCACAGTCAGTTTCGAAGAGAGCCTTTGTCTCGCTCAGTCTACATAAATATACAGTCACAACACTCACTAATCAGTTTTTAATTAAAAGTTTTCAATACATCTTTTTACTTTAATGCCATAACACACAACCATACAACATATATTACATATATTATATACATGTAACTAAATTTTTGATCATAAAAATATTCAAATTAATGTATGCCAGTTTGCAAATAAATAATAAAACGAGACGACGAATCTTCAAATTTAAGCAAAAGCTTTTCGATATATTATCATCTTCAGTAAAATGTTCATTTAAAACACTTTAGTGTTAGCACTGAAGATGATAATATATATATATCAAAAAGCTTTTGCTTATAATTTAAAAGATTTGTCGTCTTGTTTTATTATATATAAACATGTTCGCATTATCCACACAATCAGAAACAGAAACCTTATGAAGAAGTTGGAGGGAAGTATGAAAAATGATTAGGATATCATACTCATACTGATGTATTCTGTAGTTATCATTCTTCAGTTTTCTTATTATGTCTTCTTTCAACGTTACAGTTGTTTCAGCATGAAATCCTACAAAAATTATGGCTGTCTCCCACATACTGATTATCAATGATGATGTTGAAAAAAGTGCAGGTATGTGCAATAGTACACCCTTTTTTTTTATAAGAACAATTTTATAAGAACAATGAGGCTCAAAATGGCCAAAAAATAAGAGCAATTTAAGAACAGCTCTGAGGCTCAAAATTTTTCTGAAATTTTTGCAGAAAAATGTAACAAAAAAATATAAAATGAAAAATGTATATATATAATTCTAGTTTTACAGTTTAAAATTAAAAGAATAAAAACTAGGTTCAAAAAGTAAACATAAGTATATGATAATGAAGCTTCGAAGCTTTTTGAAACTAGATTTCTGTGTAAAAATAGCCCAAAAATAAGAACAAAATAAGAACAATTTGAGGCTGAAAGTGGAAAAAAAATAAGAACAGTTGAGCCTCAACTCAAATTTCATGTTTCTTATGAAAAAAAGAGTGTATTGTAAAATATTGTTATTGGATAGTTTTCCCTTTGGCTATGTAACTCCTGCAATAGGTCTTAAAATGCTCTTTTACCACCATAGATGTTGGTCCAATTTGGATAGGTTTTAACTATTTTCAAATTATCACTAGGAAGCGCAACACTTTCTTTAATCTTCCATATCAGCTGGTCATTTGCAGTGGCAGTTACACAGTGTTACAACATCATTTACTGTTGTTCGTACTACTACCAAATCTTTGTAGTCAACACAGAAGTTTTTGCCCTTAAAATATATAACAGATTGTATATATATGAAATTTATAATATATCTTGGAAAAATTGTATATAAAGTTATTTTGAATTTATGAAGATATTTTGTAAAACAAACGTTCATATAACATTTCTAATAATTAGCATACCATATTTTCATGCAATGAGCTTCATCAATGACATAAAGCAACAACTCTCTCTTGAAATGGAGGTGAATTAAGGAGTTTTCGTTCATAAGTACTAAGAAGAGCTTCTGGGTATGAGCAAACATTACTTCCACTTTTCGATTTCTGACAATTTCTGGAATTTCAATCTTACTACCAAGACCACCATCACCAACACTGCTTATAAAATTCTGTTCAAATAAGAATACAGTCTTTTCATGATAACTTAAGATATGGAAGCACCCCTACAGCGATTCCTCTTTCCTCCGATGTTTTAATTTGATCTTCTATGATCGAGGGAACACAGAACACATTAGTAAAAACAGGTAAAGTTGATAATAATTGGTAGATCAATGACTTTCCAAAGCCAGTCGGAAGGGCAGCTAACACATTAATGCCTTCGTATAGATATAGCAAACATTGTACTCGCTGTGGTTTTAAAGAAAACCCTTGTAGAAATTATTTACACGATTGAAATACACAAATCTGATCTGAAAGAATCGGGTTGTTATACTCGGGCCGTCGTGTATTTAAAAATTTCCAGAAATATGGGAAATTTTAATCGGCGTATGCCAGGGTCTTCTTCGCCGCCGTCCGTATATCGAAAAGGCAAGAAACCCTGGGTACGAGGTTGTATTTTGTACCGCAAAGATGAAACCAATAAAAAATTGTATTGAATCAAAAATTTGGATTTAATCAAAAAAAGAGTAAGATGGGATTGAATCAAAAATTTGTGTTGAACCAATGAAAAAATTGGATTGAATCGAAATTTAGGATTGAATCAATAAAAAAGATTGAATTGAATGCAAATATATTTATATTGAATTTTGCTACAAATGGGCAGGCATAGAATGGGTTGATTTTGATTTTAATGTAATGACTGATATGGATTTGCAGTCACCCTCAGTGTCAGAGTCAATTATCTGCAATCACCAGTCTCGGTATCTGAACGAGAAGCATTTTATTTTGAGATGGATGCATTGAGATACGAAAAAGATCAATTAGCAACTGAGAACATTGTATTGAAGCAGATGGCCTCACCATTTTCTGAAGGAGCTTTAAAAAAACCCCAGAAACTTGCAAAATGCTCACTGGTCTAACATATAATGCTTTGGAAAAATTATTGATTTATTTATGTGAAGATTCGGTTGTTAGTGGGCGACCAACAAAATGCAGTCAACATGATCAGATAATCATCACAGTAATCAAGTTGAAACAGAACATGAATTTCGACCTGATTGCATACATTGCAAATGTCAGCAAAACAACTGTTTTGGGATATTTCTATAAATGGCTCGACGTCATGTATGAAAAACTTGATTTTCTCATTACAATGCAAGGTAGAGCCCACATTTATCAGACGATCCCTGGTATTTTCAAAGCAAAGTTCCCTCGGTTAACATGTGAAATCGATTGTTTCGAGATATTTGTAAAAGCACCATCGTCTCTATTAACAAGAGCACACACTGACAGTTTTAGCGGAGTCATTGCCACTCCTCAAAGGGAGTCATTGAACAGTGATAACCTAAGGGAGTAAATCAGATGATACAGAGAGCATCTTAAGGGAGTCATTTTGCTTTTAAGGGGTGTCAATTTCAATTTCCTTAAAATGACCACCTTGAAGGGAATCAATTTTGACTCCTTTAAGTGATCATAAATGATGTAAGTTAAATGGCTTTTTAAGGGAATCATTTTGACGCTCGTTAGAGAGTCAAATCGAAAAACAAAGCCACTGTTTCGCACGTTTTAAAAAATTTTACGTAAGCAATTATTTAAATGAGAGTCTCAGATGTCACATAACGGTATAAAAGATTTTACACCTTAAACAATAAAGATACGTTTATTAACTCTTTCTTTGCATTTTACTAAATAATTAGTCTTTTGTATAGATATTTCCCTGTATAATTCACAAAAATTGTGAACTTATTTAATACGACCGTACGATCGCATTGAATAAAAAAAACATCTATAATTTATCAACTTCACTGGTTCACTGGTTTCATTGATAACTTATACATATTTCATATTAGGAGGTTTGTAGTTGTACTATTCTTGGAATCTTTTATTGACGTAATTGAATGCGTCCATGTGACTGACAGTTTCTTTCGTTTGTTTTCTTGTTCTTAAATAATCGGCTATTATTATTCTATATGATAAGTTAGCTTGCTTACTCCTCAAATTTCTTTTAAAGAACAACAAAACAACACCGATGATGGCCCACAAAACACGGTCGGCTATGCAGACAGTAACTAAATATGTTATAAGTACGCTGTTTTTCCTTTATCAGCCATAGACTTCAAAGAATTTGGGGAAAAGCTAAATGATTTTGAATGATTAGCTACTATATTTTGGTTACTTGTGACAGCTTTAATTTTTACAGTATATTACTTTTTCTTTAGATTCTTATTATGAAATTTTCTTGTCAATTTGATTGCTTTTATAAAACAGTCAATTACAAATGGCTCCTGCGACATTCTTGGAACTTTCATGCAATGCAGGGCAATTTCGCTATTCAATGCAATTCTTCTGGATGTGTATTGAAATTCAAAAATCAAAAGAGCTGTGCAAAAGCATCAAAGTTTAACATGAAGACTTAGTTCAAAGAATGATACACTGGAAGTGACTTTTAGATATCAATGCAAATGACAACAATCTTGCTGGTGATAGCGGTGATGATGAAGATGTTGATGATCAGTTTTTTGAGCCGCACTGTTCCATGAATGATGATGATGGTGTAGCAAATGTTTTAATTGAACTAAGAGAAATGCATGATATTACTCAAAGTCCAATTTTTTTTTATTTGTAATCAAATTATTGTTATTGTTATAGTTTGTAAACGTCATTATTCGGCTGTATGTGACGTAATTTTTGAAAAGTTTTATCTTATTTAATCTGCAATCCAAAATTCAATTTTTCTTTGTGTTTGTATTTTCACTATTTTCGACAGAATTGGTATTCATTTTGAGTGAAATATTAATTAACACAAATTAGCGCCGTGAAAAACTTTCTTCTTGGTTTTTCTTCATTCTTGGTCTACCTTTTATTGAAAAGTGGGGGAGGCAATCGAATTATACTATATAAAAAAGAAATATTGTATATCATAGAAATTAAAAAACACTCAAAATTTAAAAACACCCCCAAAATTAAAAAACACCCCCAAATTGATAATTAAAAACATAAAAGTTAAACTTTTTTTGGGAACACACAGCTTACAGGGGCGGATCCAGGGTTAGGCAACTTAGGCAAATGCCTAACCCAAAATCAGTTAAATAATGTTTTTCATAAAATTGTATGAAAAAGGTATTGTATTACAATAATCAGAAAATAATCGAAAATATCAAGACATTCCCGCATCATCAATCCACCCGATCCTCTTTCTTTCGTAAATAGGATTATTCTCCGGCGAGACGCGGCGCACGCCATATGTTACAAATTAATGTTTTTTACAGCTTGAGTTTATAGGTATCGATCTCTTCCCGGAAAATGACTTCTCATAGTCACATTGACAACACAGACTAGTGCCTAACGCTCACCTAGGCGAAGAAAATTTGCCTAAGGAGCCCCGGTTTACACACTTTAATGAATGAACTGGAAGAAAATTTGCCTAAGGAGCCATGGGTTTACACACTTTAAATGAATGAACCAGAAGAAAATTTGCCTAAGGTACAACCATGGGTTTACACACTTTATTGAATGAATGGTCACCAAATCTGCACAAAACGACCGTGGGACCTTCGAATTAGACCCAGTTCAGAATGGATTCGCTAGAAAACATTGTTTCAGCTTTTGATAGCAATAATGAAGTATCAATTAGGAAATTTTGAATTCACTTGATATATCTGTTGAAAACTGACTTCAAAATCTAGGAAAAGCATTTTTTTTCGAGTTGTGTCTCTTCTTTTGCTTTTGCGAAATGAAAACATTGTGACTGCTTTAAAGCAAGTGTTTCATTATTTTATGTAATGATTAGCATGGACTAGCCGCCAAGGCGGCGTCGCTCGCCGCTCATGTCCACCTGCTCTGTATCACTGTATCAATAAACGTTAAATTTCCTTATAAACGGCTCGTACAACCAGAAGCAGATTCGAAGTCACAACCTCTGGTAAAACCAATCTTTTATCAGTGTAACAATACACTCAAAACATATAGAGAGAAAACTTCAACTTTTTATTAACTTTTGTTTTAAAAAAGTTACGCGCCCTAACATGGGTGCTATCAAACGTAAGGGGGAAATGGTTTCTCTTCTTAAAAAGATCACACGGGAGGAGAGAAGAAAAGGCACGTGCTAAATGAATCAAGTGAATAAAAAAAACCTTCGATCTGATATAAAATAAAATAGATTAAAAGAAATCGATTAAAGACAACTATTATGACAAAAGCAAAAAAAAAAATTTTGTTTTATGATACTCTTTTTTTACCTATAGGTTTTTAAACATTTTGATTACTCGAAAAAAATGTTCACCTGTCTCAGACAGTCAGGCAAGGATACGTTAGGATACACTGGCAAACCGAGATGCTACCACGTTCTGCCACGGCTGCTTTTTGTCCAAAATGTTTTATCAGTTAGTTTCTTTGTATTTAGTTGATGTATTGTTTTCAAAGCCAAGTCAACGTGGAATATAAAACTAACAAAATAATAAAAACGAAACGTTACTCCTATTAGTTCATCAGCCAAAAAAAGTCACCTTCGATTGGGGTTGCAATGTATTTGCTTCGAACTCACGTCGCACACAAAAAAGAAATAATTTCGCTCACAACTCAATCTACCATTTTGCGTGACTTACAAACAAACGAACAAACAAACAAACAAACAAACAGAGAATCGGCTATTAATATATAGATTATTAGCATGATTAGCATGGATTATTAGCACCATTATTCGTTGACCATAAGTATGACGAGAGTTAATTATTACAGTAGCTCAGCTATGTATGTATAAGTTAGTTTGTGTCAACTGAACCGAAGCCTATTTTTTTTGATTAATGATGTATATAAATATTTTTGGTATCTGTTTCTGTTAACCAAAAATGCATCTGTAAGTGTTATGAAATTACGTTTGAATGACTGAGTTTATAATACACAAAGTCATTGTTATTTTTCTGAGTTGTTTTGCGTAGACAGCTGCATGGTTTTTTTAGCACCAGTATCTCTACCTGGTAAACTTCTTTGTACAGTTCAGTATAATTTTTCTTGGTTTGAGATGACTGCCTGGTTTTGAATTTAAGAACTTTAAAAGGATCCTGTGTCCAAAATGATATGAACCAATACCATAGAGCTCAAAAAAGCCTCTTGTTATTATAACTTACTTCCAGTTTCTGAGAAATGTATTTAATTTTTGAAATCTTACATTCACTTTATGCAATGCATATTTTTATGATGTATATAATAAGATAGTATATAGGTTAAACTTTTCATCGCAAGTTATCATTAATACTATATATATCTTTTTAATTTACTATAGAGAGAAAGGGATTTCACTCTGAGTGAGTGGTAAGAAAATGAAGTTATAATATATTGAGAGTTTATACACATAAACAAAGAATAAAAATCTTATTACATCATAATTATGTATTGTATCATTTTATGATTTTTAAATCAAAATATCTGCCCAAGGAAATAGAATTTCCAAAAACTATAAGACTTCTGAAACAACTTTGTACATTCTATCATCCCTCGAAATATCATTTTGGATACAGGAACACTTTAAAATCTTTGGAGTTATTCTTTCATTTTACAAAAACCACCTACGTTATGTCTTCTTTTGAAACTTCTTGTTTCCTATGCTACATTAAATTCTGTGCTGTAGCTCTTATTAAAGAGGAAGCAGTACATAATTTATCTGTTGTTGTGTAGTTTTATATATATAGGTTCTTTGACTTGTCTCAGGGATTTCTGGAAACACCATCTTTTACTATATTGTGGTTGACATTAATTATTTATATTATCATTTATCATTTTTAGGGTAGAATATACTATTTGATTTAATGAACGTATAGTGCAGAAATCTGTTTTTATCTTACTGCCGGATAATGATCAAGGAGCTTGTCTCTAACTTTGATTTTGGTGATTTTACTCTATTTCTTAACATAATTTCTTTTCTTTTCTTTCTATCTGACCATCTTGACCAGTATATAGATAAAATATCATGTATTAATCTGAGTGCTCCAATCTATCATGGTATAGGTGATTGAAAATTTATTTATTTGATTCATTACAAGTATGTTTTCATTTGGTGGATTCTTCCTGTTCATGTACAAGCAATCAGAAAATGAAGAAGATGACAGATGAAGTAATTTATTGGTTATTTACTTAACCTCCAATCTGGCAGAAAATATTATTTTGGCCTACATAACGTAGTTCAATACATTCCATTCATACTCAATTAGTTTTCTTTTGTTTATTTTCCTTTTTCCATTAGTGCAATAATACAGGTTTGCATTATAACTTAAAGTAACGCACAATCGCTCTTGAGCTGAAATACACTTCCGTCTTAAAAATGATTTTGTTATCCTTTGTGCTACATACTACAACAACCTTTCACAATTAGAAGGCAGCATTTGCAATAATTTGAAAAATTATGCATGGTCAAATGTTGTTTTCTTTACTCACCAATGGAATTCTCCCCCTTCAAGGTCTTCCCACAAAAATTTTCCTATTCCAAAATCTTCTTTTTAAACATTTTTGTTTCAATAGTTGTTAGCGTAAAGAAACAAGAGTCATCAGTGTTCCGTTTATCGCAGCAACATTTTGTTTACATTAAAAATTGAAGCTTTCCGAAGAGAAAGGACGTAGTGGAAACTAAAAAAAAGAAAATTTCGATCCGAAAAAGTATTTTTGACTTTTTCCTGAGTGTAAACGCAGCTTTAAATTTGTTTAATGTTTTCCAAATTGCTGTCATTGTTTCAAAAAATTGGTTCTTATCATTCACATTTCAATCGACCATTAAAAATTTAATTACATTTTTCTAACTTTTAGAAAAGCCACTTCATTTTTCACAAAAATATGCTAGCCGAAAGAACTTGAAAATGGCTTTCTATGGAACGCCTTGACTGCGTTCTGTTAATGGAGCTACATTTGTACAAGAAGGTTCATTTTCTTTGACTCACTCAAAAATTTAACATTTTTAGTTTACCTCAAAGTTTTTAACATGAGCTTTTAGAGATGTAAATAAGCTTTCCAAAAAGGTATCATACTTGATATAAACATATTCTTGTCAAAAGCATTAATGAAAAAACAAAAACACGCTTTCTTCCCTTACAGAGGATAAGTTAAATTGGATTAACAAACGATTTGATACCTTATAATCTATTAAAGGTGGATTTCCACTTAACGTTTATTCAACGGGAACGGAAACGGGAAAGGGGAAAGGACAAACAGGAAAAAATAATTTTCACTCAGAAAAGCGCGCGGGAAAATCATTCAGAACATAAACAAATATGGCGGCTTTTCTTAGTAAACTCAGCAGAAGAACTTTGTATCTGATATTATGGATTTATTTAAAAGAAAAAAAGAATCCTAGGTATAGAAAAAGAATTTGGGTTAGGCAGCTATTTCAGGAAAGAAAAACTAAAGGTGCATTCAATTTGTTAGTTAAAGATATAAAGCTACGGAGGAGTACTTTTTCAAGTTTTTCAGAATGACGCCAACAAAGTATGAGCAGCTGTTGCGACTAGTTGCTCCAGCAATAACGAAATCTTCAGTCAAACGTGAAGCAAATAGACCTAGTGAGAGATTAACGTTGACGCTAAAATATATTTTTGCTGGCACCTCTCAGGTTGACTTAACTGGCATGTTCAGAATAAGCCCAACATCTATAGGGAGAATTATTAATAAAACTTGCGTTGCCATTTGGAACATTTTTTTGGCTGAAAAGTATATTTCACACCCGGAAAACGAAGCCGTATGGAGAGCAGCTACCGATGAATTTGAAAGAAAATGGAACTTCTCCAACTGCATTAGAGTAATGAATGGAAAGCATATAATAATGCAGGCTCCTGCAAGATCGGATTCTTATTTTTTAATTATAAGAAGTCTCATTCTATTGTCTTAATGGCTATATGTAATGCCAACTATGAATTTATTCTCCTTGACATTGGTGACACTGGAAGAAATAGTGACGGTGATGTTTTTGGAAATAGTGACATGAGAATTGCTTTTGAATCACATCTCATGCATGTCCCTGACCCTACAGAATTGCCAGGACAGAAATCAAATGCCCTCATGTTTTAGTTGGAATAGAGGAATTTCCGCTCAAAACATACCTAATGAAGCCGTATCATCGTGAAGATCTCGCAATCAAAGAGAGAATTTTCAACTATCGTCTTTCACGTGCGCGAAGAATCACTGCGCAAAGAATCAGATGCAGAATATTCAGGAGAACAATCGTTGCGAAAGAAGAAGTTGTAATCAATGTTACTAAAGCCGCTACTGCTTTGCATAACTTTCTAATGCATGGACGTCAGTTCGAATCACGTAACCGGTACTGTCCTCCTACGTTTGTCGATCACGATACACCTAATGGTTTGCAAGATGGGGGTGGCATGACGAAGTTAGAGATTATGAAGGCTTGTCAAACATACGGAGACAACTAGGATCTAACAATTACAACCGGAATGCAAAATGCGTTAGAGAATTATATCGTGATTATTTCCATTCATTTGCAGGCCAGTAACCTATGCAATATGAAATGGTCACCAGTACTACTAACTTATTTGATGAATGATAAGAATCTTGACAATTAACTTACAGAAATACTACATAATGTTTTGTTACTTGTATATTCACTTCTTTTGTTACTATGGTTTTCTTTAAACTTCACTCTTTTTTCTACAAGCAACAAAAAAACTAGGCTGGTCCAACCTTGACTTCCAAACCTCAAAGTATAAAGTAACTCTCAGGGCTAAAACTTGAGAGTCAAGTTGCTTATAGAAAAAAGTGTATAACAAAATATAAACTTTTCAACGAAACAGAAGAGGCATGAAATATCAAATATACTAGCTACTCAAAAATGTTACTTATTATATCAGGGAGCATGGAGCAGAATTTTGTTTTGGGGATCTGACTAATTAGGGCCAACAAAATTTGCTATATTTTAGGTGAAACATTTTCAAAAAACCTCCATTATGTGCAAAAATTACTGTTTACGACAAATTTTGTGGGAACTATAGCCCCCCTTAGCCACCCTGCTCCGCGGTCCCTGTATATATGTGTAGTTAAAAATAGAACATAAAACTAAAATAGGCATGCACTTGAAATTTTCCATCTGAAACCTGTTCAAAGATCTTCTTAACAGCTTTTGTGTAATATAGTAGTTGAGTTTAAAAGATCTTAAACAAAAGCATAAAAAAGAGACTAAAAAAGAAACCAAATAATTAGTCACTGTCGCTCTCCATTTCGATAAAAATTTCCATGACCTTGATTTTCGCTTTTTAATTTTTTTTTTTGGAAAGCCTCTTGAAAGAGGGTATTAGACTTTTACAAAAAAGTTCATCTTTATCAGCTCTTTCTTTTGCTGTTTCATTTGCTTTCTGGACATCTGCTGGAATTGCTCTTTCTTATACGACTACAGTGAGTCAGGTTCCGGCTTCGAGGGTGACAAGTAACTGAAGAAATCTGATTGATAATCATACGGGGGATTTTCTACAGCAGGGGATGCAGTTGGTGTGAAGATATCTGGTTGTAAATTACTTTGCGTATTTCTAACATCAATGATATCTGTCAAGAAAGACACTTCCTTATAAAACCGACAAGTTGATAATGGATTACCTCTAGCTCCAGATTTTGTTGCTTTCCTCCGCCGATTTAAAGCTATGGCTCCACGATGTAATTTGTCCATGTGCGTGCAATGCAATTTTCTCCACTGCAAACGCATGGAAAATCGCACCGTGAAACCATCAATTTTTTTTATGTAATGCAGCAAAATCAAAGGAAAACTTTGCTGCACAACTCTGCAGTAAAATAGATTTCATTCTTTTTTGTTGCAGAGTTGTGCAACATGATTCTATACTGCAATGGAGTTTTTTAAGAAATTACAATGTGAAGCCACTATTTGCAGCATGTTTTTCTTAGTTCGTTATATCTTGACCAATCAAAATCGTTTATGGCACCTGTCAGTTTGTTTTTGTCTACAACAGGAAAGCATAAAAAAATATCAAAACATACAATACACACAGTTTGTTTATGTTATGTGATGAGATGGCTTCTGCCTGAAGAAAAAGCGTCATCTTCGGTACACTCGTAGGGAACTTGTATCGTTCTACCAGGCATTCTGATCAATTTTCACAGTACAACTATGGCCTAAAAATGTACCCGACTTGAGTAAATTGCATCCAAAGTAGCTGTGATGACGTCATTTTTTGATAAAACATTTTTCAGCCTCAAGTATTACATATCGTTGGAAAGGGATATTTTGTATTGAACATCTTTTACAATGAAACTAAAAATAATACAGGGAAGCAATGTCATAAAATACAACAAAACTTGAAATAATTTACTTGTTTCCTATTGCATAATTTCAATAACAAACTATTGATCATCATCTTCACCCTCATTTTCTTCTTCCTCATCATCACTCTCGGTGATTTCACATACTGTCCAGCTATTAAAACATGTGCAGCTGTAACATTTACAGAATTTACTGCATGATAATTGAGCTTTCACACAACTACATGTGCGTCTGGGACAGGATGTATCTGTTACACAATTGCACCGAACCATCTCTGATACAGCATCAGGAGCAGGTGATGTACGAAGTAAGTAAGCACTCACTCTTTTCATCTTTGATCCATCCATACTGAAAAAGAGGTAAATATTTTGTAGAAATCTATGACGCATGAGATGATGATTGGGCACATCAAAATACCAATACGGTTAAGTGACTCCCATGCAGCTTCAGATTTACACGCTGCCGATGCAAGGTATCATAATGACTGTAGGTTAAAGTTCATGGCGGAAAAGAACGTCTTGTATGCAAGAAGAAAAGCAAAAAATCAAGAACTACAATCCGTTTATGAAGCATATAAGATAGTAAATAGCATTGTGAATGACGACAGAAAAAACATGTGGACATTAATTGAAGTTGAAAAGATGTTTCAAAAGCATGGTGGTTCTAAACTTTCGAGGCAGAGTTTGGTTGGACAGCTTATAAAAGATTTCTCAAGGGAACTAAGAGCGTTATCTTCTCCAGAATTGGCAAGCCTATTAGTTTTTCGAAAGCATGCCTCAAGTATTATGAAAATTACAGAATCAGAAGACAATAGATGCAAGCAAAAGCATGAAGGTATGAAGAGCGTTGGTTATCATTATATTTTTTATTGAAATATACAAATTGCACTGAGGCGTCATAGATTTCTACAAAATATTTACCTCTTTTTCAGTATGGATGGATCAAAGATGAAAAGAGTGAGTGCTTACTTCCAGCTATGTTTCTTGTTCGTACATCACCCGCTCCTGATGCTGTATTAGAGATGGTTCTGTGCAATTGTGTAACAGGTACATCCTGTTCCAGACGCACATGTAGTTGTGTGAAAGCTCAATTATTATGCAGTAAATTCTGTAAATGTTGCAGCTGCACATGTTTTAATAGCTGGACAGTATGTGAAATCACCGAGAGTAATGATAAGGAAGAAAAAAATGAAGATGAAGATGATGATCAATAGTTTGTTATTGAAATTATAAAATAGGAAAAAAGTATTATTTTTAGTTTCATTGTAAAAGATGTTCAATACAAAATATCCCTTTCCAACGATATGTAATACTTGAGGCTGAAAAATGTTTTATCAAAAAATGACGTCATCACAGCTACTTTGGATGCAATTTACTCAAGTTGGGTACATTTTTAGGCCATAGTTGTATTGTGAAAATTCATCAAAATAAAATTTCCATTCCAACGATATACAATATCACCATATTTGAAGAGATCAAAATTTTACTCTATCACAGGAATCATTCATTTTAAATTTGTCTCGATATCCGAAAATGTTCAAGGTATCTGAGGTGGCACTCATTCGTTTTTCAATCTCAAGGATCCTATGAACATGATTTGGCAAAAAAATCCCATGTGTACTAAAACTTTGGGTCCACTTAAAAATTGTCATTATTCCCCTGGACTAATACTGTTCAGTAGTGTGACCCTGAGTTAGACGGTTGCTCCATCACGATATGTTTCCCATCAATAGCACCTAGTCTATTTGGGAAATTCCATCTTTCTTCAAATTTTTTGAAATGTTTATCCATTTTTCTTGATTTTTAGGTGGTTTTAAAAATTCGGGTCTTAATAGCTCGGAAATTGCAGTACAAACGACAAAAACATACAGATACAGTCCGATACAGTTTTTCAGCCTAGTCAAAATTGAAATTGTAATGATCTGAACGATTTGTCACTGGTTAAATAGTGTAAAGCAAGGCAAACCATTTCTTCTGGTGGGACAGAAGCCCCCCTTTTATGACGCGGTGACAGTGTTTCAACCAAAAATTCAAATTGGCTCAAATCCATGCGAACAATTTCCTTAAATGACTGTTCATCTTTTTCAACTCTTTGAAAACAGTGCCTATTTGTAACCCAAGGGCGAACCTAATATTTTCTTTGGCCCTTTTTATTTTCATTTTCATCCTCGTCAATCAATCAAAGTGCTAGTGTTGATAGTGTTGTTCCAGACATGTCAACTTTCCAACTGTTTAAAAAACTCATGTTTTGTTTTGAAATATTGCAGGGGGTTTCATAAAGTGGCTACACATAATATAGCCATAGTTTAAAGCTTTTCTGAAATTTTCTTGCAGTTTATCCCACGTATTCTGAAAAATTTCCCATACAAAATAAATAGAAAATGAACAGCAGCAAGTTTTTGTTGAAAGCATAGTCACAAGAGAAAGAGCTAGTCTGGGTACCGGGCCGTATTGCATGCAATCATCAAAAATAAGGGTGGCCGGACTGAGAGGTCATAGGTTCAAAACAATTATGGTGAGGTTTCAAGAAGATGAAATGTTTGGCAGTGATCTTGAAGCAGTTTTTGAAACAATATTTGAACATTATTTTGAAATAAATAATGAAATATCATACGATATCAATACTGATATTGCTGAAGTCAAGGAAGAACCGCAAAAGTGCTCTGTTTGTGGAAAAATATGTCTTTCACAACGAGAGCTGTCTCGTTATATAAACAGCAAACACAAAGATCAACAAACTTCCACTTCCATACCATTGGCTGAAAAAAAATTGCATCCACTTGTTCTTAAAGGGCTGTTGAAGAAGTCAGCACAGAATTTAGTAGGTCAGTGCTACCCAACAAATTGAAAAAAAACATTATATTGGCATTTCTGTTTTCCCTAATACGTAATAGAAACAATTTTGTGTATTGATATTGTGCATTTGTTTTTGAAAAAAAAATCCACTTTTGCAAAAACAACCCCTGTTGAAAATTTTTTTACTGCTATTAATTATTAATAGCAATACAAAAATTAAATACTCTGCTTGAGATAAATGATGTGCTTCTTATTAGATTGTTTTAGGTGAATAAAAAATGATCTAAATAAGAAATTCAAACTTTGGGGTGACCTTTACAACGAAATAGTCATCAGGAAACGTATATATTTAATTACCGATTATCTAAATTTCGAGAGGATCTTGACAAAAACGCTCTGTCAGCACATAACCACCAACAGCATGATTTAACAGAAATTTAACACATTCAATAAGAAAATTCACGGTAATTTTTAATCCTTCATATGTCAGTCAAGATATGAACATACTATTTTGGTGCTGTTTTGTTGAAATTCCCTGCACGATGTTTGATGTAGTTTTGCCAATCAGTGAAGAATTTCAGGAGTACATTCCGCTACCAGGAAAAACGTCATTGACTGATGTAAAAGGAGCAAGAAATGGTTTCAAGCTGTGAATATGTGAATTTGGATTTTTCACATTAACAATATCGAAAAAATTATCCAGTTGTAGCAGCTGCATCAGAAGGACCATATTTTGCTTAGACTTTGCTGAAACTAAAACTTAATACTTATGCGGCTAAACGTACATTCATGACTGAGTAAGGTGTTAAATGAATATGTTCGTGTGTTAATTTTGGTAATAATGCCAATCCACATGCTTGATCTTCATAAAATGTTTCGGCTATATGATGGCATGCTCCATCATTTCACATCACACGTGCGTGTTTACCAGATCCTGAATTTGCTAGGCAGTTACGAGCTGTTTTGATAAGATGTGGCGGGTCAGGGATGAAATATATAAATCGTTTCTCATGTGCAAATAAATTTAATGTACGGTATGTTACATCAACTGCAGGATTGCCATCATCTACACTGTTCATAATAAAATGCATTCGAAAAATCTTTCTATTCGGTGATGCCCCATCACATGTAACAGCAACAACTTTAACTCCACATTGCAGCTCACAAGTACTCACTGCTTTCCAAAAGAATGGGATGATTTGACTTGCTGATGCTCCAACAGTAGCAAAATTTGCTAAACTAAACTTAAACGGGTTGACAATACTTCGAAGCATGGATATCAGCACATGTGTTGCAATATCGTTGACATTATTAAGTGCAGCATAATTTAGAGATTGATCGCCAAGATCAACAAATCCAATTAACTCACCAGTGTGTTATCCCATACAAGATTCTCTTGAATTTTCATTTCATCGAAAAGAAGGACCATATATTTTTCAGCATCAGAAAAGTTTTCTATTTTTTGCTGTAACTCTGTGATGTTTGTTGAATCCTCGTTCTGGTCTGATGTAATTCTTATAATCCCTCAACCGTTGTCTGCTTGGCAAAATGAGAAAATCAGTGCCAGTTTTTTCATTAAAGCGTATATCATCATAACTGAAGCAGATTTAGCAGCTGAAAATAAACAGTATCGGATGATCATGGGATGATAACGCACACCTGAAGAGGAACTTTGTATATGTTTCTGTCGTTCTTCCCAGAAGAATTTCATAAATGTTGTAACTTTGTTACGATCTGCATTCAACATGACAGTTACCAAATCTTCGCTCAAATTTTTGTTAACCGAAATGGATGACATGTGAAGTTCACTTTGCAGTGTTTTAATTCTAACTTCAAGTTCTTTATTTTTTAATCTTTGATGTTGCAATGTTAATTTGATTAGTGATGTGAGAGAAACAGGAGCCTTTGCCTTTGCAGGAATTATTGATCTTTCAACTTTTTTCTCCAGTAATCTTTCATGTTGTTTTTCATTAGTTAAACATACTTGATATTTATGAGATTCACAAAGGACATTTCTGAGGTCTCAAATACTCTGATTGTAACAGTGGTAATGTGGATGATTCAACAAAAACTTTTGGCACAAGACGTCGTAACAGGGATTCTTACTTATGAGTTATCACCCCTTCACATATTCCAAATTTTGAAATTGCAGATATGAGGATTTCCAGAGAGATATTTTTCATTGAAGCACCATATAATTTCACCAGTGAATGATCTTGTGATAATAACCAGTTGTAGACTTTTATTTTGTAGCTCAGATCTTTGTCCACATATATTTCAAATTTTGGAATGGTATGTTCATTTTCCAAAAAGCATATCTGCACTAAATTACAGATTTATTATTGACAACACACCCAGAAGCGAGCTTTAGTGAACATCTCCTTGTTTTGAAATCAGAGAAAGATTTGTAGTAAGTTGAATCTACTTGTGATGCAGGGGGTATACACGCTTTTTTTATAAGAACAATTTTATAAGAACACAAGCCTCAGATTTGGCCAAAAAATAAGAACAAAATAAGAACAACCTGAGGCTCAAATTAATGTTTCAAAAATTAATAACAGCCTAAGCCTAAATTTTCTTATAAAATAAGAACAATTCGTCAACTCATGACGTGAATTCTCTCACTGGAAAATGGTTTAGATGTTGTTTTTTTTACTTTACATACTCCACTCATATCGGGTCATTACCGAACAGCAACCATGCTTTTAAACAGTTGTTTTTAAAAAGATTTATTTTTATTTTACTGGAAGTTCCATAAATAAGAACAAAATGAGGCTGAAATCTGAAAGTTTGTTCTTCAACCTAAGAACAAAATAAGAACAATTCAGGCTGAAAAAGGCTCAAAAAATAAGAACAACCAGCTTCAGGTCAGATTTTACTGGTTCTTATAAAAAAAAAGCGTGTACATGCTTGCCTTTTCTGTATACTTGCAGTCGATCTCTGTGGAAATGATGAGCTAGGGATGGATTTTACAGGTAGATTTATGGTAGGTAAGACACCAGGTACTCTCGTTGTTTTAGTTTCGTTTCGAATTAAATGCTCCTTGAGATAATGCGGCTCGCAAGTATACAAAGTTCCTTTTTCAATTTTATGCTTCAAGCTCTGATCAACAACACGATCTCTGATAATGATATTCGCAATTTTTTCTCTCCATTGTGTACTATGTTCGTCGTCTCCAGTCGGTACACGAAAAAGGGATATTCCTTTACACTTTCTGGAAGTTGTACAGCCAAAAATAGCACAATAGACCTTTCTCGAATTTTTGTTTAAACGATGCATTGTGGCCGAGTTGTCGTGTTTAACCTCGCTTTTAATATTCAAACTGCTTCTAAGTATCGGAATGGGAATTGGAAATAATAGTGACTATTATTAAGTTATAAAGTAATGAAGTCAGTGGAACAATGAATCGCATGAAAACGAGGTTAGATATGAAACTCAGTCACAGCTTAGAGTTTAAACAAAAATCCGAGAAAGGTCTATTAGCACCAGGCATGTTTGCATTTCTCTACTGATTCTCCTTAAAAATGTTTTTTAAACTTTCGCGCTATGCACTCAAAAGTAGGTTGGGAACAAATTTGAAACGAAATTCATGATAAAGGTAGGGACGGCCCGAATCAGGTCGAATTTCCAGACTATCTTTTTTCTTGTAACTATGGTGAAAGCACATTTTTCACTTTGCTTCCTTGTTCTTGCCTTCCTCATATAAACCGGTAGCATTTTTTCGACTCTTTCTGAGTATCAAATACATATACAGAAAGAAAAAAACCATAGCTATATCTGAAGATATTTAGATTCAATAAAAACAGATTGTAAAAGTTCTAAAATACAAATAGAAAAAAATGTGTTTTTATTAAATATTCACTGGCTGTTTTTTTCTAAATTGAAGGTATATATTTTTTATTTTACTCACCTTCCACGTTTAATTTCATTGAGATTCTTCTCCATGCCTCACATTTTTTTGGTGTTTCCTTGAAAGCCATACTGGTTTTGTTCCACAAACAATCATATCGTCTGACTTCCTCTATTAAACCAACCTCTCAATTCTTGCAGGACTGCGATGCGTCCCTAAAATGAATCAGTTCTGCTGCAGGATAGTTTTCTTGTGTCGCCGTGCTATCACTGACTAACAAAGTTTGAAAATATGCGTTTTCTTCTTGCACAGAAAAATCTTCCTCATGGTCATGCTCTGTCTCCAGGTGTTGGGCTGCCATTTTGCTGGAATGTTTTGAAACATTCAAAATTACCATGTCAGCATTAATTAAAACAATGCTGAGCTTTCGTAAATATTGCGATTTGATTGGTTCTTTGCTTTCCTATCTCGCTTTCACACGGGAAAAAGTTGAAACGAGATCAAGTTTTTCCCGAGACAGAAAGGACAAGAAAAATCTCCCGAGAAAAGCAAGAGATCCAAAGTGCGCATGCTCACGTGATTATTATTTTAATACATCATAAATCTTAGATACACAATGTCTTACGGAATGATTCAAGAACTTAGACAGTCTGCATACAAAATAACACCTCCTAAGTTCTTATATAAACAAATTCAGAGAGTGCTAATTTAATAATAATAATAATAATAATAATAATAATAATAATAATAATAATAATAATAATAATAATAATAATAATAATAATAATAATAATGGTATATTTCAGTATATCCAAAATTTACATTTGGCTTTTCATCTGAAATTGCGTGTAAGGTATATATGTAGCTTCTAAAAAAAACAACGAAAAAAAACAAAACAAAAACTACTATAAGCTTCTAGCAAGAGCTTTGTCTAAAAAATAATGTTTTGTTTGATTACGAAAATCTTCGTAACTCAATGAGTTACGACAAGCCTTTGGTAGCTCATTGAATATGCTTGAAGCTTCAAACTCAAAAGAAGCATGAATGTTCGAGGTTCGACGTAATTTCGTACCTCCAATCTGTTCATCTCTTAACGGACGTTGACGAATGTTCTCGTCTCTTTTCATTGGCAAGAATTTCGGCCAATCGCTTTTATTGATGGACTTCCAAGCCAGTTTTGCAATACTATGTTTCGAGCGTTCTTTCATCGGAAGCCATTTTATGTCGATAACATCGGAACATCTAGAGTAGCTTTTCCTGACAAAGCTGGTTGCAGCGTTTTGAACTTTTTGTAGCTGGTTAAACAGGTACGATGGGGCATTGTTGATAACTGCGTTGCCATAGTCCAATTTGCTTAGAACCAGCGTCTCGGCGAGTTGCTTACGCAGATGGCACGGAAGATACCTCTTTATAAGCGAGAGTCTTTTAAGCGTTCCATAAGCCTTTGTTGTGACATTTTTGACATGATTGTTCCATGTAAGGTCCTCTGAGAAGGTTACGCCGAGAAGCTTGAAAGATGAAACTCGTTCGATTGGTTTACCGTTGTTCGATTTGATGTCAAGATCAAAGTTATGCCTCCTTGCCATTTGTTTTGTAGCAAAGAGCATCGACTTAGTTTTCGTTGCATTAAAAATCAGATTCGTTTCACTTGCCCATTTTTCAATTTCGTTGACGTCAGAGTTCATGTCTTTTGTACAGCTTTCGAGTGCCGTCGGTTTCGTATGACGGTAGATACTGGTGTCATCGGCATATTGAACACATTTGGCGGTGGTGGTAGCAGCCATGTCGTGCACGTAAATGTTGAAAAGGATCGGACCAAGTATACTGCCTTGTGGTACTCCATTGGTGACGTTGAGGACGGAGGATTTTTTGTCATCGATTTGAACGTATTGATAACGATGACTTAGATAGTTTGAGATGATGAGTAGTGATTTTCTCGAGAAGCGTAGTGTATGAAGTTTCTTTTGAAGTTTCATTGCTTTCAGGATGTCGTTCTTAATTTTAATGCATGTTGTGACTGTACAATGTCCCTTCCGGAACCCTGACTGGTTCATTGAGAGTAGCTCCTCATTTTCAAGAAAGTTAGTCATTTGAATCAAAATGAGTCTTTTGTACACTTTCGAAAGGATAGGCAAAATGGATACTGGTCTGTAATCGCTTGGTTCAGCTGGGCTATCGATCTTTGGGATTGGGCTGATTTTGGATATCTTTCATTGATTAGGGAAGACGGATTCCTTGATGGAGGTGTTGACTATGTGGCATACTGGACTGCATATCTCGTTAACACAGAGTTTCAGGTATTTTGATGGTAATTGATCATGGCCGGTTGAACAGTCGTTGCGAAGACCAAGTATGGCTTTACGAACGTCAGCGTAGGAAACTTCAGCAATTGTGAATGGATTTTCGGGTTCAGGTAGTTGTTCGATAAGTTGGTGCAATACATGTTCTGATTTCGGTTTTGAGTTGAGCAGTCTTCCAGCAGTCGTGTTAAAGTGCTTGTTGAGGGTGTCAGGATCAGCATTGATCTTGTGCGGGCGTGGTTTCAAGATACAATGGATAGTTGACCAAACCTCCTTCGGCCGCTTGGAAGACAATGCTCGTCTATAAAAGTTAGATTTGGCTAGTCTAATAAGTCTTTTCAGTTCGTTTCGAGCGTTTCGAAAAACAACCCAATCTTCGTCAGATTGTGATAAGTGACATTTCATTCGAAGGTGGTCTCTTCTTTTTTGCTTTTCGTTAATATTAAGATCCTTTAACCACGGGGCAGGTGGACGGGTAACTTTTTGTTTGATGAGTGGGTCATGGTGATTTAAGCAGGTGGTAAACAGGTCGTTAAAGGTGTCTAGTTTTTGTTCCGGTGTATTGAAAGCATAAACAAGATTGAAAGGTAGCTGTTCGACTTCAGCTTTGAACAAGTTCGAATTAAAGTTATTTTCGATGCGGATGTATTTAAACCTCGGCTCAAAACGTGGCTTACGCAAGTTACAAATGACAAAGGCAGCATCGTGGTCACTCATCTCGTTACAAGGGATAACGTCCTCATGGGTGACTTTCGGGAACGTGGTTATGATATGATTAATGCAGGTCTGTACTTTTAGTGTTGGTTTTGTTATTTGTTGGCGTAATCCAAGGCGATCAAGCGTTTCTCTGTATTCCTCCGCGACGTTGTAGTTATGTTTTAGAACGTCAATGTTAGTATCACCCGTGATGATGATAGGGTCGGAACAGATGATGTGGACATAGGAAACCAACGCTTCAAATTTTTGCAACCAGATTCGTTTATCTGCATCATCGGAGCTGGGTTGATAGAAAACGGCAAGAAGGAACTGTTCTTACCCTTCACTTCAAACCATTGATGTTCAATGATAGGTTCTTTCTTCACGATATCGGCTCTCAGTTTGTGTTTGATTCCGTCTTTGAAATAAGCACCAACTCCTCCGCCGCGTTGGCCAGTTCTGTTGCTACATTTGAACGGAGCGTATCCAGAGAACGTGAGCTGTTTTACGAGTCCGGGGTTTTCAACCAACCAGGTTTCGGAAATTGTTAAGATGTCGAACTGGTGTCTCACAAGCATAGCCTCGAGTTGAGCGGTTTTGCTTTTGATAGATTGGATATTCAGGTGACCAATACTGTAGAGATTTCTGTTTGAGTTTAGGATATTGAGCTGGTCTGAAACATTCATTGGTTCAGGAGCAGCATTTACGTTAACAGCTTCAGGCAGGAAGGTAACAGTCAATATTCGCGTTATTAAATTGTAGTTCAGTTAGCAGACAGTTATTACATGTCCACAAAGAGTGTTTTTCAGTAAAGTGTTTGAGATTTCGATGAATACACTTGCCATGTGTGGTGTTTAGACAAACTTTGCATTCCAGATGATACGAGTTCTTCCTGACAGTTTTTTCGCAGATGGGACAAGTGAGTGGACCGGGGTTCGTTTTAATATCACCAGAAATAACAAGCTGAAACCTGGCTGAATGGTTCGCGTAGATGTTAATCGGCGCACAGAATCTTCTTTTGTTGGACTGGATACGACGAGTAGCTGTCGGATGGCTGTTTTAATCTTTTGACGTTGATTCACAGCGGCAATAATCGGTTTTCCATGCAACAAAATACACCATCAGAAACAGCAGAACAAACTTCATCTTTTACAACAGAAATCAGCAAAGTTCTTTTTAATTAGCGTAAAAAATTTCAATAAAAGACTTTAATTTTCACTCTTTTGATGTTAGTCACGAAAAAAACGTCTTGTCGTTAAAGAAGCCATTGCAAAGCCATTCAGCGAAGGAGGCCTGGATTTACCGGTAAATTAAGACTTCTAAGGATTTCCAAGATCCTAAATATGCCTTTGTAACGTCATCTTATATCAATATATTGCCACTGTCAAATACGGTAGGATATACAGGGTGATATAAAAAAGAGTCCAATATTACGATATGTCTTTTCACGTCAAATTACAGCTCTTTTATTCAACAGTTTATAAATGTTTTGTTGCTGAATGTCAAATTCGACATGACTTTAGACAGCCATATAAATTTTAATTTACTTCAATAGGGCATGTATTTTTTTGTTCATTTTTAAACAATTTCTCCAAGGAAGTTTGCCACTCTCAAATTCTATTTTTTAAAATTCCATTTTCACTGTCGTTTTATGCATCATTTTCATGAAGTTTTAAGTGAAAAAAAAATACAATTACTATTTTAATATGAATTACTTCAAATTGCTATAAGTTACTATACAGTTGCAAATACAGTTACTATACAGTTCCAGTTGTATTAAGTTTTTTTATTCTATTAAGTTGTTATTTAATTCAACCATTTAACGGCTGTATGCCGAATTGTTGTCAAATATTGCTGTTTGCTTCGACAAAGTCCGCGGCACTTCATTATATATTTGCATTTAATTTGTTTTTCACTTTTGCAGATAACTTTTCGGACTTTAATGTGCCACAGTGATTCCGCTGCCGTGTAAATTTATCCTTAAGTGTCGATTAAGTTACTTTCATATTTTCTGTTTTACTTGAAATGCCTGTGCACCGAGCTCTAGCTAAATATCAACAGGCCATTATTGCCTCCAAACCGAGCGTAAGCGAGCGAGGAGGCATAGTAGTTTCACGAGATAGGCGAATATCAGTTTCCGATTTTATTCTTCATCATCATCATCATCTTCATCTTCCAACTTTCGTGTTGACGTTACACGGTGGAATACAATTATTAGCTGACTTTGCTTTTTTCTCGTTTCAAAGCATGGTACTGTAAGTGGGAGACAGAATGTTTTTTTCTTTCCTAATTTATTATTATATCATATTATGTTATTTAAAAAGTTCGTATGCTAAAAATAATTAAACATTTTTTATTTTACATTTGCATTGTTTTAGTGAAGTAAACAACAAGGATTTTGAAGCACTGCTTGAAATCTGAAATTTTTCAAACCATGCATTTTATATGTTTGTATAGCTCTAAATCTTTCATTCAATAAATTTTATTCAATGCACTGATTTTTGGTGAATCTTGTCATTTTAATTGGATTTCTGTGTATGCAAGAAAGCCATATTACAAATTCTTGTTTTTTTTCTTTAACTGTCCTCCACTAGTGTCATCATGATCAATAAAACCTATTTATATTTGTTTTCTTGCTATTTTATGTAAACGTTGGCTATTTTTTGTTTTGAATTAAAGTTTGAAACGCAAATTTCTAATGGATGTTTCCCTTTTTTTTCTTTTTTTTTGGCTCTTACATAATTTCTTTAAAAAATCTTACTTTGATCATAAAATACGTATCCATGTTTCCGTTCACGCATTTCTTTTGTTTGTAGCAAATACTTTCTGATGTTACTTGTTAAGCCTTATTTACACTTCTTGAAAGGTATGTTAACATCAGTGTGACTTAGGCCTAGGAGATAACAAAAAGTAACAAAGATTTTCATCTGTTTAAGTTTAGATCTACTTAGTTTGCATATCCCAAAGTGGTTTTGAAATACTGCAATTATGGAGCTTGTCTTGAAGTTCAATTGTTGCTATCATGTCAACCCTTGTATGTCAACCCTTGAAAGAAGGGAGTTATTTTCTGCCTGTTTTGATGCATTAAAAGTTACCCATCTTGGGATCATAATGCAACACAGTTCTAAAACGATTTTGAGTGAGTGTTGAGCAGCTCTCCAAGGTTTCCTAAAAAACTGGCTTTGTCGAAATGTTTAAGCATATAAGTATGCCACTTGCCAGGCCCACAATAATCCAAAACCTTTGTTTTTGGACAAAAATTTGTTTTTGTTTCCGTTGTATAGCTTGCAATGTATAGCTTGCTGTGTCTACAAATTGAAATGCTTAAGCGCGGGGGATTTTTAGCTAAAGCTACATGCTAGTCTACAATTAAGCGATTAGTGTATTATCAAAAGATTAAAACATTTCTTGAACGATAAACAAAAGAAACCTCAGAAAATAAAAAGATCTGGCTACAAAACATTATCAGAGTCAGAAAAAGCAAGTTGAAAAGTCGACGTTATCAAAAGTACGATGGATTCGTTCATATTGTATGTTGTGATTGGTTTTATTTTTCTCGGACAAGGTAAGTTAAACTTATAATTATTATTTTTCATTATTCTTTTAATAAGAAGGTCATGTGATATAAATTTTATTCAATAGCTTCACTGTGTTTTTAGCGTTAATTGGTGAAGCGCGCTTAGAAAAAATCTAAAAAAAGGTTATGGCAGCTGTCGAGTTGGTTATGTTATGTTGTTTTAAGTGCATTTGATAAATTGCACTGGTGACGCCCTAAGTGGGAAAAAGCTGTTCATGTAAACATTAAAAATTGAATTAATAAAAAAAGAAGAAGGGAACGTTTTTGCCCCCGCAGCGAGCGTAAGCGAGCGAAAAGGCATAGTAGCTTCACGAGATAGGCGAATGTCAGTTTCCGATTTTGTTCTTCATCATCATCATCATCTTCAACCTCCAACTTTCGTGTTGACGTTACACGGTGGAATACAATTATTAGCTGACTTTGTTTTTTTCCCGTTTCAAAGCATGGTACTGTAAGTGGGAGACAGAATGTTTTTCTCTTTCCTAATTTATTATTATATTATACTATGTTATTTAGGAAGATCGTATGCTAATATTGCTTTGACATTCTTTGTGTTACTTTTGTGTTGTTTTAGTGAAGTGAACGACAAGGATTTTGAAGCACAGCTTGATATCCGAAATTTTGCCAACCATACCAGTGGCGGATACAGCGTAGGTCAACCTTGTCCGTCCGACCTACTTGATTTTTGTCAAAAGTATGTTTTTTTTATTCAAGCAAGCAAACAGAGAGTTTGACTCTTCTCCTCGTCTGTCTTGTTTTGTGCTCACTTTAATATCTAATTTCATACGGGAGTCAATATTTAATTCGATACGGTACATTAAACCACGCTCTAGCGCCGTCAAACCCCCTAACAATAGTTTGCACATTCAGTATTGTTCTTGAGACCTACTTTCGATTTAGATCTCACGGGGGTAAGAAAATAAAATATTCCAGTTAAAACCAACAAAGAACGCAGTTATTTACCCCCACGGGAAAAGTTAACGTATACCGAGCGTATGTCAAGATTTTATTTTCTGGGCGACCAGAATAGGTGCATTTTTTTTGGCGACCGTAAAATCAGTCATTAAGTGGGTCCAACTATGTCTGAAAAAACATGGGGGTATTGACTTTTCAGAAAAAGAAACACTAACGATACGAATACCTTTAATCCATGACTTTTTAGTAGAAGTTAACTTGGTTTGTATCAGTTGGTTGTAATATTGATAAAATGTTTTTAAAAAGTATTTTTATTCTTCGATCTCATCTCGATTTCATATGATTTCATCTCGAAACATAACGAGCTTGCCTCCTTACTGAACTTTAGTCAGAAATGTTAGGGGGTAAAGCCAACCCAGTCGTAAGCTTTAAAGCTAGTGCTTATTGACTGGAAAATAATAATAATAAAAACTTAAATTTACCCCCTGTGAGAATCCACGAATTCGAGCTCGTGTATGAACGAGCATGCTTCCCCATTCTTTCTTTCTTCAGTCATGGAGTTGTTTGGATTTATTGGAAATGTTTGCAAAAAAGTGATTTGGAATCCTTACATTGTTGGCAAAGGTATTTGTCTAAGAAGATTAGTGAGAAAGACATCCTTTCTTCGGCACGTTTGTATCAAAAATGTTTCTGGTCAAATAAAAAGAAACCTTTTGGCGGAGTCTTTATTTTCCCAGTAATTTGAAGGAAGACAAAGGTCAAGCATGCATTGCCTGTGGTTAGTTTTTATTGATTTTTAATTTTATCTCGAATGTTTTTGTATCGAAAGTGAAATGAAAGGTTACTTTTTAAAGAAATTTAAATTAAGTGGCTTACATAATAAGTTTTAATAACATGTTTTCTCAGAAATCTGATCATGTTTATTTTGTGTTTTCTGTGATAACTTACATGACTTCCATGCCTTTATTTTGAGAAAGTAAACATTAAAAATGGTGTATTTGTATGACATTGAATCAGTGAATGCAGCCCCAGTTATGTTGCCTTTCTCTTTTTCAATTCTATAGGTGTCTACAGCTGATGGAAATTGTTTATAGTTCTGTATCCATTAGATTGGTAAGTGATAATTCTTTAGTTACTTAATTAAGAATTTTAACAACCGTTGAATTAGTGATACATGCCCCATTCTATGCTGAACACCCTCTTTTTTTTAAAACTGCTGTCTTCTTAACCTTTTTTTACGTGTATTGGGAATGTGTCACACTCTTCTCTTGACACTGGTCTCACTCGCAGGAGCTGACCTTGTTAAAGAAGAGGCCATACATATTTGCTGTGATATCATTTGGAGTGGCTTTCTTTGTATTTTGGGCTTAAGCAATGTGTTGTATATAAATCGAAACGTTACTACCCCTGCACTGGACCTGAAACTAAAACTGGTTTTTCATAATGAAATTACGTGTCGTTCTCCAGTTTCAGACGTATACATACATATTTTATTTTGCCATGAGGGTACTTCTGCAAACCGAACATTTAGGCATAATCACTATGTTCCTCTGCTGTTTTGTGCGCATGCAAATGTACATAAACGTGGGACTGTTGCTTCTAATATTATTTGGCTTAAATGATTTTGTATTATTTTATCCTGCCTTGAAGACATGGGTGCAAATGAAAATAAACAATTTAACAGGGACTCTTCATTAAGGTTACTGCTTTTTTGGCTCTCATCACTTCATTCAATTTCATTTGTGATCTTGTTACACAGCACATTTTAAACAAGTTTTTGCCTGTCACAAGACTCTTACAAGCTTCAGACATAAATGTTTCTGAAGCTGTCAATCTCAATAATGCCTTAAAGTCTGAGGGATAATATTGATGATCACCATGAGATGTGTCTTATTGGGGGAAGTCAATGCAGTTATTAATTTCTCTGTTTTGTTTTACTATTTCAGGTGTATAAGGCATTATCAAGAGTGATCAATATCAAAATATGAATTGACACGAAAAGTTATAGTTGTGGAATATGTAGTATACTTGAAAGAATGGAACTGCTGGACCAAGATGGGAGTAACCAATGTCGATGTGAAGTTATTGGGCATTTCCCGCCATGTTATCAACCAATAATATCAGAAAACATTCATTCAAAGATTTCTTCAGTGATCAATCATTTGAAAGGAACATGTGACTGATTCAAGAAATGTTTAAAGTTGTAACATAAAACTGAATGTTGATCATTATGTCTAGGTTAATTTACTTGAACATATTTGGCAAAGTTTGGAAGATCCCTGTTATGTATTTATTGTTGGTTTGACTTCCTAGTGCTTCTTTCTGCTTCTGAAGAGCCTATTTTTTTAAGAACTTATGGATATAAGAACGAGAAATATTGATCATGAAGTGTTTTGTTTTTCCTTCTCTTTTCTGTCTCCCTTTCACATTCACAAAATCAAAGCTGTTCACAAAAAGTAAAGTGTTTAAGAAAAATATAAGATAAATTGTATTCTTTACTTTTATTTTTGTTGAAGTCGTCATGCCACTGCAAGACTATTCCCCATTTGTTAAAAACTCCACAACAACAAACGCTAAAAGGTTGGATAAATCCTATTTCAAGTTGAAGTGTCAGTGCTCCCCAGATCCCTCGAAAACTGAATTTTTCCGGGGCTTCGCCCCGACCCCAGTTGGGGGGTTTACAGCACCCCCCAACACCCCCAGCTGTTTAGCCAAAATTTTTTGCGTCGCTGCGCTCCGCAATAAATTTTCGTCGCTTCGCCACCCACTTAATTTTTTTGCTGTATCCGCCTCTGCATACATTCTATTTTTATACTCTCAATTTTTCTTTCAATAATTTTGTTTAATGCATTGTTTTTGGCGGATCTTGCCTTCAAAAGATTTTAATTGGATTTCTGTGTATACAAGAAAGTCATATTACAAATTGTCGTTCTTCGTGTTTTTCTTCTATGACTGTCTTCCAAACCTAGTGTGATCATGATCAATAAAACCTATATATTTTTTTCTTAGTTTTTTTATGTAAACTTTGGCTATTTTTTGTTTTAAATCAAAGTTTGAAACGCAATGGATTTTTCGCTTTAATTTTTTTTTTGTAAAATTTTGTTTTTTTTTTCGCTATTACAGAATGTTTTTAACAAATCTTATTTTAATTATAAAAATTATAAAATATGTATCCATGGTTTCAATTCACACATTTCTCTTGTTTGTAGCAAATACTTTCTAATATTACTTGTTAAGCCTTATTTACACTTTTTTATAGGTATATTAGCATCAGTGTGACATAGGCCTAAGAGATCACAAAAAGTAACAAAGTTTTGTGCATATTTTCATCTGTTTAAGTGTAGATCTATTTAGTTTGCATATTGCAAGTTGGTTTTGAAATGCCGAAAACTGATTTTGTGGAAATATTTAAGCATATAACTTTGCCTCATATCAGGTCCCAAATCAACCCAAACATTTTTTTTTCAGCCAAAAACTTGTTTTCATTTCCGCTGTCAATGTATAGCTTACTGTATGTATAAATTGGAATGCTTGAGCCCGGGGGCATTTTTATCTAAGGCTGCATGCTAGTTTAAACTTTTTGAAACTTGCTAACATCATGAAAATATTTTTAAAAAACAATCTTTGGTTTATGTTACGTGATCTTCATTTTTTTCTCCAAAGTTCTAATTACTGCCTCAGCGTTTATCAATTTTCGTTATATTCTAACTAATAAGCGCCGAGGCGGCTATTAGAGTGGGGCGCAAACTAGAGAGAATGAGGTACTTATTTTCTGCTATAAGTGCTGAAGATAGTTCAGAAGTTTATTTATTTACTTATTTGTTTATTTGTTTATCCATTACATTCATACTGGAGTTTATTGATAATAGTTTATCTTATTTTAGCATTTTCTCTCCAGTGTAACAAATGTGGAGATTTTCTCGACAATGATTCTTGCCTGGATCCTAGCAAAGTGAAAGCTACCAGTTGCACGAATATTGAAGTTTGCAACACTTTGGTATTCTTTAAAAGAAGTGATGAAAATTCTCCTTACGTTGTGGAATCGTTCGTGAGAGGTTGTGGCTTGAATAACACTGCTTGCAACGAGTGCTCAAGTAGCAACTCATTACAAAAATTGTGTAAAAAATGTTGCTGGACAGAATTTTGTAACACTAAGACCCCTGATGATTTCACAACAGATTCAACAACGCATTCATCTACACCAGCAACGTCGCCTTCATCTGCTACAGTTCAAACAGCAAATACATATTTCTCGCATTTTTTGTATATTATCAATAAGGTCTTTTCAAGTATTGTGATCAGTACATAAGGTCGGATTGAGTTGTTCTGGTACAGAGTTCTTAACGCTATTATGATATTGTATTGAACACACAGAGTCGTGAGAAATTTATGAGGCAAGCAAAATTTAGTTAAAAGAGCTATAGCTCCCACATTATTTTGCATAAATCACAATTGACCAGGAAATGTTACAAACATCAATAAAATCCAGGAATTTCCTTTTTTTCTTACTGTAGTCTTTCTCGATTTTAAAGATCTTATGATTCTTTTGTTGGAAAGTCAGAATGAAAGCAACACTAAAGCTAGTAGCTAAAGAAAAGTCACAAGGCGTCACTGAGTAAATGATAGTGTCTTTTTATAAGCCGCACAAATTACCTTAATAATGCAATTAAATTAAAATTTTTTATAAATTCTTTTGAATAAACGCTTTCAAAATGCACAAGTAAGTTTTAATATTTCAACAATTAGCACATGCTCTGAAATGCCACCAACGCTACATTCATGCCAATATACCTTTTTAATAATGTAAATAAGGCTATAAACAGAAGTCTGTTTTCAAACAAAAGTAATATGCACAATGTGTTTACAGATATGTAGTTTATATCGTAATTGTTCGTTAAAGAAAATTCGGAAGAACCAAAATTAGCTGCTCTTTGTGAAGCTCAAGATTTTATTCTCTTAACTGGTTCTGAAGAGGCAACGACATAATATCTCTCTTCGTACGCATTAGCAAATAAAATCTATTTTTGTGGACTTTTTGTGGACGTTTTACTTGAGCAGGCTATTTAGCAGCTAAATTAACATCAGAAACTCGTGTATATAGTTAACTCAACAAACGAGATGGAGAAACATATCAAGCAATGAAAAACCAAAGATAGGCGGTTTTGTTATTGCCTCGGATAACTAAAGCATTTTGTTTTGTGGTTTCGATCGGTGCGATTAAAGCTGATCTTTCATGGGCGTATCTCGGCCTCTCTTTCCGCAATTCATGTCCTCCATTGTAACCTGATTATGTATCTCATCTGTGGTTTAACTTACGTGAACGGTTTATGATTAGTTAAGCCAGCTTATTTTTTTGAGATTATGACTATAGAAACAATAAAAGCGTAAATAAGCAGAGCAGCGATTTTGGGATTATACAAGTTTACTAACCTTTTTTCTTCATTTTGTAAGATCTCCAGTCGATGTTATGTTGTTGTCAGTCGTGCACACATAGTATAAACTTAAAGTCATGCGCTTAAACTACCCACTCATTTGCTTATCTCTCTCAGAAATACTTGAGTGGATCTTAGTTTACATTTTTTAGAATCCATGAATACCTTATCAATTTTCAATATCCTGTGATAACTTTGAACTTTTTTAGGGGTGACTAAAATTTTCCCCGACCAAATATCCCTCGACTTTTCGGCACCCGATTAAAAATTTTCCCCGATTTATTTTCCCTGACCAAAATTTTTCTATGGTTTATCTTGATTATTTTCTTCTTACCGTAAAAACTCTAATTTAGTGCGGAAAAAATAACTATTTTGGCCATGTCACACTAATAAAAAGAAGGAATAAAATAGCTAGGCTGCTTTTTTTCAAAACCGCACTAATAAATAGAGGAAATTCAGATCAAAACCGCATTAAATTAAAGGCAAAAAAAATTTTTGGGTCAATGAGGTAATAATTGGAAAGAATGGTGTTTTCAGAATGCTGTTGTACTAGAAAAAATCTGCACCTCTGTTCTCGATGTTTTTTTAACTCGCTTGCCTAATATCACAGAGCTATTAAAACATAAAGGGAATGCTTGATTAAAGTGTAGCTTATTTCTATTCACTTTAAATTAATATATGTTTTCGTTAAGTTATTCATAAACTTAGGAAGAGAAATTGCGAATAAAAAACAAAGTCCTTTTCATAATTACCGTATTAAATAGTTGTTAAACCCCCCGCCATCATCTTTTTTAACAACAATGCATTGCGTGTTGCATTTTATGAATAATTTCATTTCGTAAAATCTCCGCCCAATGTAATTTTTGATCTCGCCTCTTATTTGCATAAAATCTGAAGGTCATAAATTCAACTCCTCCTCTTGCTTCTTTCTCGCTCGAACGAGCAACCACGCTAAAACAACAATGTAAATAATTATGTTTATAATCCGCTCAAATCACAAGGATAAATAATAATATCGTCCTTATTTCATAAGAATAATACTATTTGGCAAGATTAACGTTGGGGAAATAACCTATTTTACAATGTTTGCCCGTATTTCTCATAGAATTATAATGTCTCAGTCTGAGATTGGACAAGCTTTCAATGAGAAGCTGGATGAGCCTGCTGTGACAGGTCTTATTGATACCGATGATAACGACTCTGTCGTGGAGCAGTGTGAGGAAAGGTTCTCCAATAAAAGAGACCTAGATACATCGGAGACTGAAAAAAGCAGTAGAGGGCCTCCCACAAAAAGGCAAGATTTTTTGAACTGGATGACGATTTATCCTGTGCCAGCTGGGAACTGCCAGATGAAAAGGCAGACTATGCCAATAAACAAATGGATACCTTCCAGACAAGTGCAAATACTAGTGAACGAACTTTAAAAGATTATCCTGTGTCTTTAGACATTAAGAAGGCAAAGTAACTTGACCTGTTTACGAAGGTACTTTTAAATGAACAGAATAGGCGCGCATTTGCTTAAATCAGGATCGATCACTGTCTATGCTTCATCAGAGAATAAATAACGTCTGTGGTCCTTTATGTAAGATGTGGGCTGCAATCGATGAAAAAATGAGAATTGACGATAACTCAGAGGACGACTCAATATGATCCATGAAAAAACTTTTTGATCAAATCATATTATTGCTTGGCCAAGCGATGAATTCCTGTGCATACATTAGAAGATTCAACATTTTGATGGAGTTCCTTGGAGACAAGATTAAAACTGAATCTCTTCCAAAGGACTGCCAATCGTCACTGGCAGAAGACGATGGAGATAAGCTGTGTGGGCCAAAATACGAGGAACAGATGATTACAACTTTCAATTTAAAGAACAAGTCTAAAAAGATCCCAATTTGCAACTAAGAAAACATCAGTCAGTGGTAACTGGCCCTTTCCAAACAGCCCCTTGTTTGCATCGAGAAACAGGGAAATTGGTTTATTTGTAACAACAGAACAGCACCTCCGAGGGCAACAACATGGAAGAGGACAGGGTAAGAACTCCAAATTTTTCCTTTCAAAAAAAACGACTATCGAGATGGGTTATACCTCTGCTATTCACCAAGGAACTTCAAATAGTTCATCCTCTAGTAAGAAACGTTTTTAGGCAGGGAGGCTAACCCACTTTGTAGAAAATTAGCGGAGGTTAACCAACGACCAAAGCATAGTAAATATGGTAAAATGCTACGAAATTCCTTTCATTTCATTGCCTATTCAAACTAATCCACTTAAAGAAATCCAATTTTCAGGAAGGGAATCCGATTTGGTGGATGAAGACGTACAAGCTTTGCTCCAGAAGGGGGCATGAAGAAAGGTGAAGGAGGAAAAGGGCCAATATTTAAACTCAATCTTTCTGGTCAATAAAAAAGATAGGGAACACCGCCCTGTCATGAACAGGCATTTCCCTTATCTTCATTTCAAAATGGACGGTCTTTTTCTCCTCAACGAACTGCTAAGAACAGGAGATTACATGTGCAAGGTGGATCTCAAGGACGCCTACTTTGCAGTTCCTTTGTCTCAGAACTCTCGAAAATACATAAGATTTCAGTGGAAAGCTTCCTTGTACGAATTTCTATGCCTTTGTTTTGGCCTATCCTTAGCTCCATGGGTATTCACCAAACTTATGAAAGTGTCAATCTCATTGTTAAGGAAACTAAATATGAGAGTCATTACATATGTTGACGACATTCTCTTACTGGCGGCAACAGTAGAACTATTGGAAATAGGAAGAAATACATTGGTATTTTTAGTACAGAATTTGGGGTTCTTGATCAAGGTCCCAAAGTCGATACTGACTCAAACGTCCAGTTTAGAGTTTTTAGGGGTGGAAATAAACTCACAAACTATGGTAGTCTCTTTACCAGAAAAAAAACTAGCTGGGATTCAAGAAATGTGCAGTAATTTATTGAAAAAACCAAAAGCTACTGTGCGACAGTTGAGCCGATTAATAGGAAAACTGTCATTAGCATAAATTGAAGTTCTACCTGCACCTCTGCAGTACAGGTATTTACAAATCCAACAAATTCAAATCTCAAGATTCATACAATGGGAAGGTAACTCTGTCCCAGGCAGCAAAGGAAGAACTGAATTGGTGGATAGAGAACTTAGCAATACACAATGAAAGGTCATTAATAGTTCCACCGGCTCATATATCTATAATTTCGGATGCTTCTCTACAAGGTTGTGGGGGCAGCCTGTCTGGGGGAAACAACAGGAGTGTTGGTACAGAATTTTCATATCAATAGTCTGGAACTCAAAGCAGCAAAATTTGCACTAATGGCCTTCACAATGAAACAGAAACCAGGCACAGCAGTTCATCTTCAGATGGACAACAAAGTGGCACTTTTTTAGTTAATAAAAATGGGGGGTACAAAGAATATGGAAATGGTTTCAATCAGCAAGGAAATATAGGGATACATTAGGAGGAATCAGATCACACTTACTGTAGAATACCTCCAAAGCGCTCTGATTGTGGAGGCAGACAGAAGTCTCACCAGGTACAGGACTCAAGTGAATGGAAATTAAAACCAAGCGTCTTCGAGAGGATCTGCATGATGAGAGGAAAACCAACTGTAGGTCTTTTTGCCTCCCGAATATCCCATCAACTAACTCAATACGTTTCATGGAAATTGGATCCGCTAAGCATGCATTCTAAAAGGATGCATTCCACATGACCTGGACTAATTCCTCTCTTATGCCTTCCCTTCATTCTGTCTGATAGGAAGAGTGCTAAAAAATTTGGAAGAAGATCATGCATGCACGATACTGATAACTCCCGCTTGACAAACACAACCGTGGTTTCCAACCTTACTGAGACTATCTGTACAGAACCGTCTGCTTCTTCCACACTCAGACCTTTTAATCAATCCATCAGGAGAGCAACATCCATTAATCAAAGCAAGATCCCTCCAATTAGTGAGTTGGACTGTCTCAGAAAAAATCTGGAAACAGAAGCAATATCAGAACGGGCTTCCAAACACACAAATTCAAGAAGACCAAAATCCCTCTGTCCTTACGAGTTACCTTGGAAAAAGTTTTCTTGCTGGTGTGTTGAAAGAAAGGCTTCTCCCTCTCGATGCGATGTAAGAATAGTGCTTGACTTTTTAGCCAAACTGTTTGAAGATAATCTTTTAATACAATTGTAGGTTATATTTCTGCCATATCTGCTTTCCATGACCCTGAGATCAAACCAAGTTTCCATAAATATTATTTTGAAATAAACTTTGAATAAAGGAGTTGAAATTATGACCTTTAGATTTTATGCTAGAAAGGGCCGAGATCCAGAATTAGATCGTGGCTTCAATTTTACTCATAAAATCGGGACTGCACTTCACTCCCTCGCACAATCCTCAATTAATGAGGTAAAAGGACCGCTCTCAACACGAAATGTTAAAGGATGATGAAGATGATGATGAACAAAATCGGAAACTGACATTCGCCTATCTGGTGAAACTACTTACGCCCGCTGCGGGGACAAGAAGACAGGAGATGAACAGAAACAGCATACACATTTTCCTGGTGTAATAATATTCATATTTACCTGAAAGACATTTCACTTTTAACTTCATCATAAAAAAAAAAACTAGACAGTAATGTACCATTTGCTTTTATGTTTCAGACGAAAAACAGCAGCAAATAAGAATAGAAAACGATCTTCACCATACAGCTTAAAAATCTATTGTCACACAAGATAATGTGATAGAAAATATAAAAATACATACATATCTACATATCTATATATTAATACCCGATTCTCCGTCTGTCTGTAAGTCACGCAAAATGGCAGATTGAGTTGTGAGCGAAATTATTTCTTTTTTTGTGTGCGACGTGAGTTCAAAATAAATACATTGCAACCCGAATCGAACGTGACATTTTTTGGCTGGTGAACCAATAGAGATAACGTTTTGTTTTTATTATTATTGTTAGTTTTATATTCCAAGGACCACCGTTGACTTGGCTTTGGAAACAATACATCAACTAAATACTAAGAAACTACCTGATTAAACATTTGGACAAAAGGCAGCAGCGGCAGAACGTGGCAGCATATTTGGTTTGCCTGTGTATCCTAACACTTGCCTGACTGTCTGAGATGGGTGAATATTTTTTTCGAGCAATCAAAATGTTTAAAAACCGATAAGTGAAAAGCAGAGTATCATGAAACAAAATATTTTTTTGCTTTTCTTTTAATAATTTAATTTCTTTTTTTAATTGTTATGCGCTTCTGATCGAACATGTCTTTTATTCACTTCATTCATTTAGCACGTGCCTTTCTTTTTCCTTTCTTGTGATCTTTTAGAGTGCGTAATTTTTTAAAAACAAAAGCTGATAATAAGTTGAAGTTTTCTCTCTCTACGTTTTGAGTGTATTGTTAAAGTGAAAAACGATTGGTTTTAAAAAGTAAATAGCTAAATAGCACATCATGAAATTGGGTTTTTTGGAACCATTGTTTAAACTGATATTTGATATTTGATTTGGAACCTCCCTCTGGCTGAACACAAGTTGTACGAGTCGTTTTTAAGGAAATATGAGGTTAATTGGGGTCTCCGGGGTGATACAAAGCAGGTAGACATAGGCGGCGAGCGACGCCGCCTTGGCGGCTAGTTTGTATTAAAATCAGGGAACGGTGATTTTGATTAAGGATTCATGCAAGATTACACAAAACTCTCATAGTAACATTGGCTTGACGTCAGTTTTTTAGTGATCAAGTGGGAATCACTACATTGCATCCCTAATCGAACGCAGCCTATTTGGGGAAGTATCAAAAGAATCAATAGGGATAATCGACGTTTTTTGGGGTCCGCGATGCAAGCGAGGGGATGACAAAAAATTTGGGCCTAATTTCTATTGAGTGATGAGACTATGACGTCATCACATTCTTTGATCGCCGATATCTTAGTAACAGTTTATCATAGCGAAACGTTCCTATACATTTTTTTGATCAGCTTTTTGAGCTCTAAAACATGGGTGTACTTTCCAGTCGCGGCTGCGTAATTAAATTTTATCTCACCGGGTACGCACATGGGAAAAGCGGATTTAACACATCCTTTTTGTCGTTTAACTCAGAAAAATGTTTTACCCGGCATGCTAGCATCACATAAGGGTGTATTTGTAAACATTTCTGTATTTTGCCTGAAACCAATTCTTTTTTATTTTTAATTACCTTCTTTTTGCTAACATTCGTTTCTTTGATATGTAAGTAAAAGTTATAGAGTTCTGTAAATAAGATTAAAATTTGGATTCTTTCCTCAAATCAATCTGATGAATCAGGATGAATAAATTTGCCTACTTCTGCTTTTCGGTATTGTGCATTAATGTTGTTGAGCACACTTGGTAATACTTGCCACACTTTGTGATAACATCTGCCACACCTTGTAATAATTTTCGAGCATAATCATATTTTAATCTTAACCAGCAGTCAAGGCGGCGTCGCTCTCCACTCATATTCAGTTGTCATCCAAAGAATTCATGAAAAAAAAAAATTAGAAATCGGCAACGATGCAAGATGCTACAATCTAATAGCATCTAGAAATTCTGAACATAAAAATGTATAGGATGAAATGTCTATGACGAACCTTTTCCAAAGTTTAAATGACGTCATAGAGCCTCGATTTGGGACTCAATGCATTAGCTATACCACACAAGTGTCGCGCACAAAAAGAGAAATAGTTTGTGTGTAATTTCTCTCACGTCTACCATTTTGTATGACAAACAAACAAACAAAAAACAGACACACAGATTGAGAATAAAGGATTAATATGTAGGTACTAACCGCCAAGGCGGCGTCGCTCGCCGCCCATGTCTACCTGCTCTGTATCACCCCGGAGACCCCAATAAACCCCATATTCCCTTAAAAACGATGTGCTATTTAGCTATTTACTCAAAACGTAGAGAGAGAAAACTTCAACTTATTATTAGCTTTTGTTTTTAAAAAATTACGCACTCTAACATGGGTGCTATCAAAAGTAGGGGGAAAATGGTTTCTCTTCTTTAAAAGATCACAAGAAAGGAGAAAGAAAGGCACGTGCTAAATGAATGAAGTGAATAAAAGACATGTTCGATCAGAAGCGCATAACAATTAAAAAAAGAAATTAAATTATTAAAAGAAAAGCAAAAAAATATTTTGTTTCATGATACTCTGCTTTTTACCTATCGGTTTTTAAACATTTTGATTGCTCGAAAAAAATATTCACCCATCTCAGACAGTCAGGCAAGTGTTAGGATACACAGGCAAACCAAATATGCTGCCACGTTCTGCCGCTGCTGCCTTTTGTCCAAAATCACGCGTATAAACGTGTATTAATAAATTAAAGAAAAAAGGAAATAAATAATAACTTACTGAAATACAAATTAAATTTACCAAGGATGGCAGCACATAGACAAAATATAAACTGTATTTTTACACTCAATAGTGTTTTACACTCAACAGTGTTTCATGAGTAAGAAAATGCGAAAAGAACGCTAGCGAATAAATAGATGTGCGAAAGGCAATTAAAACTAATAGATGTGCGCCAAACGTAAACGAAAGTTAATTAACAGAAAATCTCTAAAGAAAATAAAGTTAGATATACACTAACAGACGGAGAATCGGGTATTAATATATAGAAGCAAAAGGTTTCCTTGCAACTTTTTTAATTGTGTATATAAACCCATTGACCTGCACTTTTTATGAATATAGCAACATGATCGAAGATTTATACGGTTTTTACTCCCATAATATCTTCTTATTTCAAGCTAGTCTTATCTCAATAGCTATATAAGGTTTGCGGAGTAGACGCGTGGAATCACCCGTTCGTCAGCGAAAATATGGAATGCGCGAAACCCGGATATGTTAGTGTTTTCTTCAACTTGGCAAAAAGTGTTATTTTATGGTATGATAAAGTATGTGCCTTTTAAAGGAATTTTTCAGTGTTTTAAAATTAAAAAAAGATGCCCTACCGGGCAGAAGTATTCCTGCAGATGACTGGAAGACTTTCTGGAGGCTTTTCAGAAAGAAATGAATGTTAGTTCACGCTTTAAAACGATATGCATAATGCAGAATGATGTTGCGGTATTTTACATTTTACCTTTTAACAACGATAACCATTAAACTTTGTTGTCTCATATGAAACTTCAGTCTTGTTTCAATTTAGAGATTTTTTAAAAAAGATTTTAATTCAAAGTAGTATTCCCTAAAGAATCTTCAAGAAGTAATTAAGTAATAAAAAGTTTGTCGCGTCAAAGAAAGTCTGTGCTTAAGAAGTAATAACTTCGAATTCATTCAATTACATTCCCGAGAGCATCATAAAAGTTAAGAGACTTTGAAAAATTTTGCCGGAGATCAAGCTTAAAAAGAAACACCGTCAGTTTAAAAATCCATTAGAGAACACTCTTCCGTGGACGTTTCAAAATACTCCTTTTAAAACTATGCAGTATGAAAATCTTTATGTTGTTTGTACCTGAACTTCATAATAAAAACTTTTACTTGGCCTTGCGAAATAATAAAAATATCTGTGTTTCCTTTTATCGTCAGCTTGATAGTATACAAATTTTAGAATCATACAATATTTCAAATTTGACTAGTCAATTAAAAAAGTGGTCATCTATTGATTAATAAAATGGGTATAAGCTGATGAGGAAGATGAGCTGTGCTTCAACATTCCAGAGCTTTATAAAAGCAGGATAGCTTACCTAGGAACATGAAATAGAAAATTGTATTATATTTAGAAAAAGACTAATAGAAACCTTACGCATTTTTTTAAATCGATGTAAGCATACCGTTTTTGTAATCGTTCATATCTGATTTGAAGCATCAAAAACTGCTTATTTATCACGAATGACTACTAAGAGTATTAGTTTCACGTAGATTATCAGTTTGGATCATAAATGTTCTTGATTCTTTTAAGTTTGACAGCCGTATAACTTCTTCTATATCCATATATTCAACCAAGAAATTTTCTCAGATCTACGCGTGTTTCTTCGCTTCCATTTTTAAAACAACTACGGAAAACGTGAGAACGTTGCATAAGACTCACGTGAAACAACATTTCTACCTTGGCATCTGCGATTTAGCCATATGTCAACTATTCCTTTCAGTAGAGTTTATATTATACACCTTTAGAGTCTTTTCAAGCAAAGTACTTGCAGACAATGAATGTAGTGTGAGTTAAGATATTTAAAGCATCAAAAAAATGTAAGTTTGGAACTTAGAGGATTTGATTGGCTATTTCCCATCGACAAAAATCGGTCTAGGTTTGGACAGTGAAAAAAAAAACAAAAAAAAACAAGATGCCCTACCGGGCAGAAGTATTCCTGCAGATGACTGTAAGACTTTCTGGAGGCTTTTCAGAAAGAAATGAATGTTAGTTCACGCTTTAAAACCATATGCATAATGCGGTATGATGTTTGCAGTATTTTACATTTTACCTTTTAGCTACGATAACTATTAAACTTTGTTGTTTCATATAAAACTTGCATCGATTTAGAGATTTTTAAAAAAAGATTTTAATTCAAAGTTGTATTCCCTAAAGAATCTTCAAGAAGTAATTAAGTAATAAAAAGTTTGTCGCGTCAAGAAAAGTCCGTGCTTAAGAAGTAATAACTTCGAATTCATTTAATTACATTCCCGAGAGCGTCATAATAGTTAACAGACTTTGAAAAATTTTGCCGGAGATCAAGCTTAAAAAGGAACACCGTCAGTTTAAAAATCCATTAGAGAACACTCTTCCGTGGACGTTTCAAAATACTCCTTTTAAAACTATACAGTATGAAAATCTTTATGTTGTTTGTACCTGAACTTCATAATAAAAACTTTTACTTGGCCATGCGAAATAATAAAAATATCTGTGTTTCCTTTTTATCGTCAGCTTGATAGTATACAAATTTTAGAATCATACAATATTTCAAATTCGACTAGTCAATTAAAAAGTGGTCATCAAATGATAAATAAAATAGGTAGAAGTTGATGAGGAAGACGAGCTGTGCTTCATGATTCCAGAGCTTTATAAAAACAGGGTAGCTTAGGAACATGAATTAAAAAATTGTATTATATTTAGAAAGACTAATAGAAACCATACGCATTAAATCGATATAAACATACCCTATTGGTAGTCGTTCATATCTGTTTTGAAGCATCAAGAACTGCTTATTTATCAAGAATGACTACTAAGAATATTAGTTTCATGTAGATTATCAGTTTGGATCATAAATGTTCTTGATTCTTTTAAGTTTTACAGCCGTAATACAACCTCTTCTATATCCATATATTCAACAAAGAAACTTTCACAGATCTCCGCATGCTTCTTCGCTTCCATTTTTAAAACAACTACGGAAAACGTAAGAACGTTGCATAAGACTCACATGAAACAACATTTTTACCTTGGCATCTGCAATTTAGCCATATGTTAATTATTCCTTTCACTAGAGCTTATATTTTACACTTTTAGAGTCTTTTCAAGCAAAGTACTTGTATACAATGAATATAGTGTGAGTTTAGACTGTTAAATCATAAAAAGAATGTAAGTTGGGAACATTAATGATTTGAGTGGCTATTTACCATCGACAAAAATTGGTCTAGGTTTGGACAGTGAAAAAAAAAAAAAAAAAAAAAAAAAAAAAAAAACACGAACGGTTTCAAAGTATTCCTTGCTTACGCAGGAATACAACAAGATGCCCTACCGGGCAGAAGTATTCCTGCGGATGACTGTAAGACTTTATGGAGCCTTTTCAGAAAGAAATGAGTGTTAGTTCACGCTTTAAAACCGTATGCATAATGCGGAATGATGTTTGGAGTATTTTACAGTTTACCTTTTAGCTACGATAACTATTAAACTTTGTTGTTTCATATAAAACATCAGTCTTGCATCAATTTAGAGATTTTTTTAAAAAGATTTCCATTCGAAGTTGCACTCCCTAAAGCATCTTCAAGAAGCGATTAACTAATTAAAAGATTATCGCGTTAAGAATTAATCTGTGCTTTAAAAGGTGAATGTTTGTTCACGGTTTAAAACAATATGCATAATGTGGTATGATGTTCTTTGTGTTTTACAGTTTATCTTGTAGCTGTGAAAGAAGTAATATTTGTTATTTCATATAAACTGCACTGTTTTGCATCATTTAGAGATTTTTTCAAAAAGTTTTTTATTCATAGTTATATTCCCTAAAGCATCTTCAAAAAGTAATTAAGTAATGAAAACTTTGTCACATTAAGTTTTGAAGGGAAAATCTGTGGCGTAAATAGTAATAACTTCGAATTCATTTAATTACATTCCCGAGAGCATCATAAAAGTTAAGAGACAGGAATACAAAAACACGAACGGTTTCAAAGTATTCCTTGCTTACGCAGGAATACAAAAAAACAGGAACGGTTTCAAAGTATTCCTTGCTTACGCAGGAATACAATAAGTTTTCTTTTTGGTAAATAAGGGATTGAAAATTCCGATTTTCTTTCTCTGAATTTAAAACCATTTGATGGTTATGCGTTATTTAAGTTAAAAGTTGGGAGCACATAAAGATCGTAAAGTTTTCAATGTTTTGTGGAATTTTTAATCCCAGATGGATCATTCTGATGATTTCACATGATAAATTATCTTGATTTCCGACTTTGTACTAAGTTTTATTTCATTTTGATAAAAAATAAGCTCATTATAAGTAAAAAACTGATTTTTGAGTTTTTCAAATTGCCACTTTTTGCCAAGTTGAAAAAAAACACTGACATATTCATTCAACAAATTCCAACGAGCGAGTTGACTGCATCAATACGCATCCATAACTGAAAGAATATCTGTAATTTTTGTAGGCTTTCTTGAAACTAATGCAATGTATCTTATCAATGTAATGTACATAGCAGTTATATTGCGATTCAAAGACCTTATTACTTCAAATGTAGAAATACCAAACTATTAGAGATTGGCCCATAGCACTTTTCAGTTATAAAAAACTTAATATCAAGTAATGTTACAATATAAAAAAGCAAACAAGGTCGCGTTTGTAAGTCAGATATCATGTATTCAAGGATTTGATTTTGTGAATGTGGGATGGAGATAGAAAAGATAAGGAAAACAAAATGCTTTATGAATCAATCATTTCAAGTTCTTTTTTGCAAAAGTACAGATTCAAAAAATTTCTGACACTCATAGTGGCAAAGAGAGCATGAACATAAATGATCTATTCTAAAAAAATACCTTTTTCAAAAGCATAAAGAAGCACTAGGAAGTAAAACTAACAAAAAATACATAACAGGAATCTTCTAAACGTTTCCAACATGTTCATGTTACTTCACCCGGATATAAGAACAACATCCAGTTTTATGTTGCAACTTTTAATGTCAATCAACAAAATTCAATTTACATAAATCATTCTTGAATCCGTCACATGTTCCTTTCAAATGAATGATAAACGATATTTTGAATCAATGTTTCCTGATAGTATTAGTCTCTAACCACATATGCTGGAAATGCCCAACACGTCACATTTGTTACTTCTGTCTTGGTTCATGAGTTCCATTGTATACCAGATTTTCCACGACCATAGTGATTCGTCTCAATTCATAAATTGATATCAGTTACTCTTGAGAATGCCTTATGTACCTGAAATAATAAAACCAACAGACAAATTATTAAAAGCATAAATTCCCAATTCGCGATACTGAAAGTAAGCAAAATCATTTATACGGTGTGTTTCAAAGCACTGAATCCATTCAAATTTTTCATTAATTTTATCTTTGCGCTGAGACCCTCAAATTGATATTTAAAAACATTAAAGCTAAACGTTTTTCGTGAACACACAGCTTAAATTTGTTTATTGTTTTCAAAATTGCTGTCATTGTTTGAAAAAATCTTTTCTTTTCATTCACATTTTAACCGACCATATTAAAAATTTAACTGGAAGCCTCAGAGATTGAACAATTTCTGCATCAGGCCTGCAGGAAATACAGTGTGTTTCGTAATGTTGGAAATGGAAATTTTAAAGCTGTTTTTTTAAATGAATATACCGGATTTCAAAATAATTTTTACACCGTTGTAAAGCCATTTTGAAGTTCTTTGGGATAGTATGTTTTTGTGAAAAATGAAAAGTGGTTTATGAAAAAATAAGGAAAATGTCTTGGAAAAATGTAATTAAATTTTTAATGGTCGATTAAGATATGAATGAAAAGAAAAGATTTTTTGAAACAATGACAGCAATTTGGAAAACAATAAACAAATTTAAGCTGTGTGTTCACGAAAAACGTTAAGCTTTTATGTTTTAAAACATCAATTTGGGGGTCTCAGCGCAAACATAAAATTAATGAAAAATTTGAATGGATTCAGTGTTTTGAAACAATAAGCACGATGTAATTAAACTATGTTTAATCGACCATTCCCAGCCGGCAAAAAGTGGTTTTAAAGTGGTTTTTAATAGGTTTCTGAAGCAGTTTTTAAGAGGTTTTTTTATGTCTCAAATGTCCGCTTTCGAAACCCTTTTTGAGAAACTTCTTTAAAACCTCTTCCTTATTCCTCTTAAAAACCTCTTTCGAAAACGTTTTAAAAACGTTTTTCTTTCAGATCTTAAAAACCTCTTTAATCGGTATTTTTGCATTCTTTCTAAAAATCCTTTCAAAATACTTCTGAACAAAAACCTCTGTAATACGATAGGCAAATACGCCCGATGGTGAATCCGACAATGTTTCCGATTTATTGAAGATTTGAAATGAAAACAGTGTATCAGTTGGTAGTTTTAATTCTTATCGACATGGATACAAGCATCTCAACAGCAAACCATAAATATCATAAATAGATTAATAAATAAAATTAACGTATATCATACATCTTACATACATCTTATTATATATACATTATATATATATATATCATTTTTGTAAGAGGCTTAGGTTTTTACGTTTGGTCTTAATAAGACATTTTTTCTAACATAGAAAAATAAAATAAACATTACATAACCTGTTCCCAGGTAAAAGATACAACTGTTAAGTGCAAAAATGAAAACTGAAAACTGATATTACATGCTCAGGCTCTTGAAAACAAGGATACTTTTGAAAGATTTGTAACCAACGATCATTTATTGGTAAATGTTAAAATCAATTTGTCTTGCAATAAATTCCAAATCAAGGTAAATTTTGATGTTTTCCTTTCATGGTTTTTTCTTTCCACATTCTTCAGATAGGAAGCTATAACGTCTTTGCATGATCTCATCTCCTAAAACAAAGAAAAACCATTAAAGAAATTCTGAGCAATTCTTTGCAAATTTGCAATACACTATCTCTCTTATTAGGAGGGAGATACGTTTGTCAATTCGTAGATTACTTTGAAATATTCCAAACAAAAAATAAGAAGTAAGGGAAAGTAATCAAAATCAGTTTGGATTTGAAAAACAAAATGTCGCTTTCATCTTACTTTTGGATTATGATTTTAAAAACCAGCAGTATTACTTCGACATTAAATTCTGTGACTCAAAACTTATGACCACATTTTAGAAGAACTCATTAAGGTTAAAATCAGTTACTCGACATTTGCTAAACTTGAATCCATAAAAGCAAAACAAAAACATCCTCTCTTCTGTACACGTGTGTATGTGAAAACATTTGAGAAAAACATCTGTTAAACATTGAGAAATAGCTTAAAGATTCGATGTAGAATTATTATGATTCGATTCAATAAAAACGTTCTTTGTTATTGTTTTGCACCATTGATTTTGAATAATAAGGACTACTTACTTTATTGTTCGCTTCGTTTCTACGTTGCGCTCTAGCAGACTGAAAATTCTTTGAACTTTTCTGCTCCAAGACAAGCGCAAAAATAAAGGACGGGGGAAAATGAAGAAATGATAACAACAACAACAACAAAAAAACAATATAATATTGATGAAATGTTTTATTCATAATTAAAAATTATACATAGAAATAACTATGACATAGATATTCCAATACATATTTTAACAACAAAACTAATCATAGTGTTGACTATAATCCGTTAAGTATTTTTGTCAACCCCCTTAAAGCAAACGTTTTTCTTTTAGTGTTAAAGAGGTCTTTAAAATACCTCTTTAAAGGCTGAAATGCACTATCATTTTTCAATGATCATTTTTCAATGATACATTCCAATGACATTGAAAATTAAAAATTTCGGCGCGAATACACTATCATTGAAAATTACAAACATGGATCCTGAGGAAGAAACAGCAGCTGCTCTTGTTGTTTACATTTTATCAAAAAAGAGAGTTGAACGTAGAAAACCAAACAAAAGTGCATGGGTAAAGACATGGCTAAATAGATGAAATGAACTTGGCATCTATAATACCCTCAAGCATGAACTACGTGTGGGGAAAATCGCAGAATATACGACATTTTTAAGAATGCCACCGAATATTTTCGATGAGCTGCTCAATCTCATAGACGTTGATGTTACGAAAAAAATACGAGACCCAATCCCTGTTCAAGTTAAAGCACATTGTCCCAGTTCATCCCTGAATTTTGCGAAGCTATTTACATGCGATTAAAACTTGGTTGACTCCTCCAAATTTCAATAAATGTTTCATTTGCTTCTTGCGTCTTCATTTTCCGCGTGTAAAAGTCTTCAAAATGTTGTTTTCACATCGCGTGCAACGAACACGTGCACCAAAACAATGGATTCGATTCGAAACAATAGAAAAAAAATGACATTGAAAAATTAATAGTTGAACATGTTCAACTTATCATTTTTCAATGTCATTGAAAATTAGAGTGTAAAAACTGACGTTTTTTCCTGAATACACTGTCATTTTTCAATAATAATTGAAAAATGATCATTGAAAAATGATAGTGTATTTCAGCCTTAAGAAAACCTATAAAAAGCCTCTTTAAAACTCCCAGAGAAAACCTGAAGACATTGCAGTGTCATCGATACGAAAATAAAACCGATTTAAGACGTTTTTAAAAACACGGTTTCAAAAATCAGTTTTAAATGCGTTTTTGACACCACTTAAAAAAGCAGTTTTTTGCAAAACCATAAAGACACCAAAAAAAGAGGTTTTAAAAACGTTTTGTGCCGGCTGGGTTAAAAATTTAATTACATTTTTCGATGACATTTTCCTTATTTTTCCAAAACCCATTTCTTCATTTTTCAAAAAAATATACTAGCCAATAGAGCTTGAAAATGGCTTTCCATTGATGTAAAAATTATTTTGAAATTCGGTATACTCATTTAAAAAAACAGCTTTAAATTTCCATTTCCAACATTACGAAACACACTGTAGCTTTAGGCTCATTTTCAAGATATCTGAATGACTATTCATTCTGTTCTTGTTGCTTACGTGAGAACAGGTATATCACAATTCCCAAAATATGACTAATGGTTCACATAGAGAATAAAATGATATTCGATAGAAGTGAACCAAATCATTTGAATACAAGGCTGTATGGGGTTATCGAAGACACTATTAAACTATTAAACATATACAACCAAACTTGTTTAAAAACTGAGGACCGCTATTTATGACCAACTGCAATTAACTGCCAACTTTAACATCAGGACCTTGCAATTTTGCACACAGCTTCCAAATTTTGCCAGAAATGTGAATTTGGTAATATATTTAAGTAAGCATTACATGAAATTTTTCATAACTTCTAGGAGAAACTTGGACATTTAACAGGATGACAAGAAGATAAAAATTACATTGCTTATACATGACTTAAATAAACATAACATACAATATGAAAATCTATTTCTACTTAACCTGCCAGTGGTGGATCCAGAGGTAATCCGCAACTTGTGTAGGAAAGTGTTACCAATTCAAACATAAAAGAAAAAGGTTCAAATAATCCCATTGGTAATATGAACTAAATTCAAAAATTATGTTAATGCGCTTCTCGAAAAGTTGTGACTACACTCTAAATCCACCACTGTCTGCATATTACCACTTCCATGGAATCTATAAATAACACCAGTACGCACTAAAAGACAAATGACACTATAAAACTTTGTGAGGACCTGTAATGTTCTTTTCCAACATGATATACCTAAGGGGATTTTTTTTCTGTGTACTAATTTTTGCGAGCCAAGATTCGATAGCGTTTTAAGTGGATGAATTTTTCGAGTCAGAACTACTCAAGGAAAATGTTTGATTTATATTTGCAAATGGGCACAAAGTGTTATGCGTGTACTTTATAATATAGCTCAGAAGTAGCAGCAAAAATCACCATTTCCATGCCAGCCACATTGCAAAACCAATGGGAAGTTGATAAGTACAAGGAAATACTTAATATACAAAACGTACACACCAAGCGGGCACAAGACGTCTTTGAGACGTCTCACTTTAATCGTAAAATGGTCGTTTGGTTTTGAGATCATTTTGCCACGTCGTAGGGACGTCTGGAAATGGGACGTCGCAATTGGAATCCTTTTACCATCAATTTGGGACCTGATAAAAATTTTCAAATTTCATTCTGCAGTCATTAAACAGTATAAATCGAGTAATACTAACATGCTCGTATAGAATTTACATTCGTATCGAATTCTGTTCATTGATCGTAAGAGGGATGATTTTACGACGTTTTTGGGACGTCTTTAAACAGATTAAATAACGACCTTCAAAACAATTATTAATTTAGGATCATTTTGCGACGTCGTAGAGACGTCTGAAAATGGCATGCCGCAATTGGGATCCTTTTACGATCAATTTGGGACCTGATAAAAATGTTCAAATTTCATTCGGCAGTTATTAAACAGTAAACTTTGAGTAACAACAACATACTCCATATGGAATTTACATTCGTACCGATTCTTTTTCTTGGTCGTGTGAGGGATGCTTTCACGACGTTTTTTGGACATCTCTATATAGATTAAATTACGACTTTTAAAAGAATTATAAATTTTCAAAAGCGATTAGTCAACAAAGATTCATGGAATAGGTTTTACTACAGTTGCATGATTTAAAGAATTTAAAATAGACCAATCACAAATACGTAAGACAAAGAGAAATTCCCGGGTTATAAAATTCACATGTGATATAGAAATGTCAAAAGCAAAGACTTTCTTGTAAGAAAAGGTTAATACTGTTAATAATGATACATGTAACATAAGTTTCGATAAAAGACGTTTAGATAAAACTTAGAAGAATTAATTAAACATGGCGTTTTGTCAAAGGTAAACTGGCAAAATATGAATGGAAACACACCTTGAAAAGACAGTGAGTTTCTGTTTTCTGAATCCATTCGGTCGGTTATTTATACATATTTATACATTCTTGTTGAACTTAGTTTCAGCATTCCAGCATCAGAAAAGCATTGTAGATGACATAAAAAAACTTCCGTTGATGCTCAAAGATCTCCTGATCGATAATGAGGTTGGCGAAATTTCAAAAAGGGTAGCAGAAGGGAGTTTTAAAAGTGGAAATACATGTGATTCAAAATTTTATAACTTGATGACAAATTAGCTAGTATATGTTGAACTGTAAATTGTTGCGTTGTAAACTTTTAAAAAGAATTAAAAAGGAGACATCTATTGAATTTGTATGTTTTGTTGTTTTGATGATCCCAACATAGATGCCCTATGATTCAAGAAAAAGGAGGTTGTTAATCGGACGACTCTACAATGTCGTTACAGCCAGAGATTGAAGTCGTTGCGATATCCTGTCGTTGAGACGTCTCAGTGAAAATGTGATTGGGAGGTCTTTTGAGATTCCCACTTCACGACCATTTTGCGACGTCTTAAGGACGTCTTGGAAAGACGTTTTTACGATGTCTCTACGACGTAAATTTCATAATCCTGCGACATCGTTACGATGTCGTTGGGATGTCATCGGGACGTGTCAGTGAAGATGTAATTGGGACGTCTTTTGAGATTCCTACTTTACGACCATTTTGCGACGTCTTAGGGACGCCTTGGAAAGACGTCTCTTCGACGTCTCTACGATGTCTCTACGACGTCTCTACGACGTAAATTTCATAATCCTGCGACGTCGTTACGATGTCGTTGGGATGTCATCGGGACGTCTCAGTGAAGATGTAATTGGGACGTCTTTTGAGATTCCCCCTTCACGACCATTTTGCGACGTCTTAGGGACGCCTTGGAAAGACGTCTTGCACATGCTTATACTTTTTGTATTTATGTGTATGTTTGGGTCAATTCATTCACTAGTGATTTGTGCTGCTATGACAATCTCATTTGTTTGTTGTTTTTTTTCAATATCTTCAATTTTCGGTGTAATATTTATTAAATGAAATGAACATGTTTCATGCATTTATTGATAAGGCGTATTTACCAGTAATGTTGACACTACATACAATTCTGCTGTGATATTGAATGAAAGTTTTTTTTAAAAGCAAAGTTTCGTTTACTATCAAACCTTCACCTTCTTTTACAAGAATTTTTCCCAGAGTCAGCTAAACATCAATAATATTTCCTCCATAGGGAATGTTCTATTTATTTATTTATTTATTTCTGAATCTTTATACAGGATAAAAACTAAAGTATTTACAAATATATACAATATATACAGCAATACTTCTTTCCAAGTTTGTCCTGTTTTTAAGAAAAAGAAAAAGAACAAGGCAAAAAGGCTAAAAAGACTAAAATTTAATTAAAATACATAATCAATTGTAGGTTATAATACAGCTTGTCCCATAGATCGACGAATGGAAAAATGAAGGTAGGTAGGATAGATAGATAGTATGGCACACGCTGTTATAAATACTTTAAAATCAAAAATGATGTTCAGAGAGGGAAGACTGAAATTCAGCCAGGCTGTTTCTCAGCCTAATCTCTCGTGGGAGGCTGTTGAACAATTTAGCACCGTTGAAATAAAAACTTTGTCTAGCAACTTCCAGTTTAACTGCTTTTAGTTTAATCATATGATTGTTATTTCGAGTACACCGGCCATGTTTAGATATTTCAAATTTCTCATGATTATATTTTGATTGCAGTAGTAGATAAAGTCTTAAAATTCTTCTTCAAAGCTTCTTCTACATCTACAACTTCTCAAAACATAAACCAAATCGGTTTGAGAACGTTTCACGTGCTCGGTGTGCATATTTTGCTGATTTTTTAGTCAGAGTTTTGGGTCTATCATTAACTATTCTGAATAAACAAACAATCCGAAATCGGAATGGACTTTCCGAAAACGGCAAGAAACTATTACAGAGACAGATAGATAGATAGGATGTGTAAACCAAACAATTTCCTACGCTTAAAATTGAATTACATTTCAATTGCATTTTTCCAAATCATTTTCCTTATTTTTTCAAAAGCTACTTTTTCATTTTCCACAAAAAATATACTAGCCGAAAGAACTTGAAAATGGCTTTCCATCAATGTAAAAATTACTTTGAAATTCGGTATATTCATTTAAAAAAACACCTTTAAAACTTCCGTTTCCAACATTATGAAACACACTGTAGTTTATTCATTTGGCATGCTACAAATTCTGTCGGCATTCTCGTGAAAAGAAAAAATTTCTTGTAAAAAATAATGCACTGTTTTGTTATTTTTTTAAAGATTTTTTTTTCAGAGTATTCAAAAAACTTTAAAACATTTAATTTCTTTTTAAAAAACACAAGATCCATTACGAAATTTTTCTTTAGTAAAGTCTGAAAGAAAACTTGCATCAGGACCTAATCGTCAATTTCTTATTCGAACCAATTGAAATTAAACTAGAAGCCTCATGGCTTGAACAATTTTCGCATCAGGCTCAGAGGAAATTGCCTTAGGCTAACTTTCAAGATATCTGAATGACTATCCATTCTTTTCTTGCTGCTTATGTGAGAACAGGTCTATCACAATTCCCAAAACATGAGTTACGGTTCACATGGAAAAAAAAAATGATCCTCGATAGAAGTGAACCAAAATCATTTGAAAAAAAGGCTGTATGGGATTGAAGACTTTCACAACACTATTAAACTATTAAAGTTATACAAGTAACCTCGCTTAAAAACTGAAGACCTCGGCTATTTATGACCAAATCTGCAAGTAACTGCCAACTTTGATATCAGGACCTTACAATTGTTCTTTGTGCACACCTTCCAAACTTTGCCAGAAATATGAATTTGGTGATATATTTAAGTAAACATTACATGAAATTGTTCATAGCTTGCATTAATAGCAGCAGGAGAAACTTGGGCATTTCAAAGATTTTAATCCATGACATTTAACAGGATTACAAGAAGATAAAAATTATATTGCTTATACATAACTTAAATCAACATAACATACAATATAAAAATCTATTTCTATTAAACCTACCAGTGGCGGATCCAGAGGTAAGCCGCAACTTGTGTAGGAGAGTGTTAGCAATTCAAACATAAAAGAAAAAGGTTCAAATAATCCCATTGATAATATGAACTGAAGTCACAAATTATGTCAATGCGCTTCTCCACAAGTTGCAACTACACTCTAGATTCACCAGTCTCCATATTACCACTTCCATGCAGTTTATAAATAACACCAATGTGCACGAAAAGACAAATGACACAATGAAACTTTGTTAGGATCTGTATGAAAATGTTCTTTTCAAACATGATATACCTTAAAGGGATTTTTTTGCGTGGACTAACTTTTGCGAGCCAAGGTTTGAAAGCGTTTTGCGTGGAATAATTTTTTGAGTCGGAGCTTCTAAAGGAAAGTGTTTGAATTTATATTTGCGAATGGACACAAAGTGCAATGCGTGTGCTTTATAATATAGCTAAAAGGGAACTAAACTTGGAAATTTAATTTTTCAAAAATCTTTTTCTACTTAACCAGTCTGTTAATATAACTTAAAAAATCATAATTTTATAAGCGAAGGAACTTTTATTCTATATGAACGAGCTCTTTATATTTCTGCATAAAGCCGTTTTTTTTCAAGATCGCTGAAAAGTTTGGGATCTGGAGCCGAGAATTTATAATGACGTAGAAAAGTTCAAAATAAATGTAGCGTATGTTATACAAGAAAAAGGAACATGTCTGAAAGTAGCAGTGATGAAAGTTTTAATTATGAATTTTTATATACCAACAACAAGTTAGTTTATAGCTTTGAGCTAACGGTATCTTCATCAGAAGATGAAGACAACGATAATTCTGAAAGCAATCGTACTGAAAGCGATCGTACTGCTGAAAGCAATTGTACTGAGTATACAGAGTGGTGCCTTTGCCAAAATTGCAAATTAATGACTACAGAGGTAGAGGGTATTTGCAGCGAACCATTTCCATGCCTGCCACATTGCAAAACCAATGGGTGCTTGATAAGTACAAGGAAATAGTTAATATACGAAAGGTACACAGAGCCAAAAAATGAGGAAATAAAATCATGAAATTTTGCGTGGATTTATTTTCACGAATCGTTCATTTCTTGACGTTTTGAGTCAATTTATTTTTAAATATTTTTAAAAGTCGCAAAACTTAATCCACGCAAAAAACTCCCCTTAAGGTATTGTGTCCTAGAACATATTACACTCCAAATTTTCACAAGGCTTTAGTGATCTCATTGTATGTATATAATTGGTTGGATTCGAATCATTATCCAAAGTTTGTTTTCTTGACATATATCCAAACTAATTCATTGTGCCTCCATTGAGCGGTTTGCAGGATTATTTTGAACAATGTAATCTTAAAATCTTTTAAATGTGAATTTAAAGCTAATCAGTCCAACACAGTGATACTTGACCGACCATCATTGTACAGTGGATGAATAATTTGATAACAGTAGCTAGAGTAGGGAGTCAATTTATACAGATTTTTTTGATTATCACCACCAACCATCGCTTTGGACCCCCTACGCAGCGACTTTTTTGATTATCACCACCAACCATCGCTTTCGACCCCCTACGCAGCGACTCTCGCTTTTTTCCATTCCGGTTTGTAAAATACACGCTCGAATTTTACAGATCAAAAAATTAATGCTGACGTCAGCAGTTTTGGTAACTCGTCGGTCATGGTTGAATTGCCCTAAAATCGAAGGTCCTCCTCGAAAGTCCCTTAAATCGAAGGTCCTCCTCGAAACTCGCTAAAACCGAAGGTGAGTCAGGGAATTCGTCGGTCATGGTTGAATTGCCCTAAAATCGAAGATCCTCCTTGAAATCACTCAAGCGTGAAATCGAAGGTCCTCCTCGAAAGTCCCATAAATCGAAGGTTGCCATGCATCCGGATAGGGTGAGGGATTGGTACTCTGATGAAGAGGATAAGAAATTTTTAGGTGCCTATCTTCAATAAGTATTTTGTATACTTATTGAACAACCTTGTGACTCCAAGGAAACTCACATCGCATGTAAAGATAAGCATGTTTCGAAGCCTTCAATCTGTGTTGAAAGATGTCACGCAGTCGTCTTAGAGATGACATTGGTTTTTTCACAGATAAACTTAGCGTCGCTCAACTGCTTAGGATACCAAGTGAATAGCATCTTTGCCTGTCGCCTGATGTTCTTTGGAAGAGCTGTGTAGACTTGGGTGAGAAGCCAAAGACTATATTTTTGTTGACGTCCTGTGGTAGTTAGATCAAGAAGTGAGCTTTTCTTCTTATCGAGTATCTCATCAGCTATGGAATCATCGATGATGAATAAAGTTTCCTGCCCTGCAAAATCTTGGTGAACATCTCAATCCAATATAATAAGTCCTGTTGTGGTGTAGGTTCGATCAGAAAAACATCATCATCTTCCCAGAGAATCGTACAGTTTTTATAGGTTGTATTCCAACGGAGGGAAGGACAGAGAATGACGATGTAGTCAAAGTGGTGCTTGAACTGTTCGTGTAGTAAGCGTAGAGCCAGTTTTGTCTTGCCGCAGCCTGTCGGTCCTGAAAAAATTGTGGTACAAGGCTCTTTAATAAGGTTCATTTATTTTAGTAACCGACACTGTGGAAGCGCTCATTCATAAAGTTAACCTGTCCATCTTGTACCACAAAGAAGTAACATTGGATGGCTCCAGCACCATCAGCTTTTTTGGTGATCTGTAGTGTGACACCATCTGAAGTGTTTTTGAGGCGCCTCCCTCCACCATGTAGAGTGTTGTCAGCAACACTTCGAAAGTCGATAAAAAGACAGTAATTAGAATCAAAGAATTTAGAAGGACTAATGGCCGGCAGCAGTTCGTTGGAAGTGAAATACTTCCGTGCTGGTGCATACATTTCTTCTGGAAGTAAGCCGTGTGTATGGAGTTGATTAGGCTCTCCTTCGATGGTAATGACTACCTTGCTGATTTTCGGGTTGTAGTAATGAGTGTTCTCCATAGCGTATGCTTTTCGTTTGTCTGGATCAAGAAAGAATAGAACAAGAGCCTTTAAACTCTCGCTGGGCACGTTTACCTGTATATTCCAGGCGGTATCTTTCTTGTCCAAAGGGATTATTCTATGTCGTAAAACACGCGTGTAGGGTAGTCGTTTATTGGCAAGTTCATTGTAGACTTTTAGTTTGAAGTCAGAGTCTTCTACCTTGTCAAATTCTAGAGCAATGTTGGAGATAGTGTAGGTGCCGTCAGGATCTTTCTTCGAAGCACCTGATCCTGATCCTGCATCTTTGATGACCTTTCCATACTCTGCGAATTTAATTTTGAAGGTTAAGCGATCGCGAAGCTGCACATAAGGGAGATGCCTGACGAGTTCAAAAAATTCCCATAGAGGAATGGAAAAACGGTTACCATGGACAGCTGCCAGGGCGGACTTACTCGTTGAAGTATTCGTTGCACCTGGTGTGACTCTGAGCTTGTTCACTTCACCCTCGGGATCTATCCCCTGTTGGATACGTTCCACTTGCATTTCCTCAGGTAGCCATCTGTCCTTATAAATTTCCATCACGTCTGCATTTTGAATGTCTTGGATAATGTTTCCTTCGTAACTGATAGTCAACTGTTCGATCAAAGCCTTCCCCAAGTTGTTGACGAGGTAGCGTCCTGTATCGGTGGAGTTGATTTTGATATCAAACGTCAGCTTGAGCGATTCTGGTAAAATAACATCATTGTCACCTGGATTCGGGAGCCTAACATCTAGATTTTGATTCTGATCAATGGTACTTGGTGTATTCGAGATCTTAACATGCTGACGCGGTGCGTTGAAGGCAAAGCGAGTTATATATTCCTTATAAGGATTTGCACTACCATACATGTTTATTATAAGAGAAATGGATCCAATTGATTATAAAACACCTTTCCGTAAATTTGAAGATGTAGATCGCCTGGCGGCTCTGCAGGAGCAAAAAGATGCCTACGATGACACTACACCGCTTATATCTAACACAGTCGATTCTTCCGAGATACCAAGCACAATAAGTGCACAGAGAACAGAAATTAAAAGACTGACAATAAAAAGTTTATACAACTATCTCGGTATAGAAGGAGATCCCAATTTGGTTTTGGATCGGTTTCGAGTAACTTCAACAAAAACACCAGGTGTCGCAAAAGTTGAATTTTATAAAAAATGATGAATGGCACCAATTAACGAAAAAAAGGGGAGGATTTTACGCTAAAGAAGGTATTTTGAAAACCCTAGGTGGTGAGGCTGCTATAAAAACCCAGTTAGGTGTTGATAGTACACTAGAGTGGATGCATAAGGGAAGACGTAAACTAGCGAAACAACTAGAAAATATTGAAATGGATAGCTTGGATAACAGTCAAGTCCTCGACAAAATCTCAAATGCGAGGGAGATATTGGGTGAAATGCTTGAGCAAGGCACCCCAAAAACATTAGAGGTAGAGGAGTTCTTAAGCGAGCATGGGATTGAATTTACTTTGCGTGAACTTAGGGGCTTAGACGATGCACTAAAACGAATACGTGGGGGGCTGGAGAACAACTTAGCAAAATTAGGCGAACTCGATAGTGAAATAGCAAAAGAAGAACGTAAACTAGGTGAAACAAATGATCCTGAAATGAAAGAAGAGATTAAGCGACGACTCTCGAATTTGAAAGCGGAGCGTGCAGATCGACTAGAGGTGCTCAGTGGTAACCGCAAGGAGTTGACTAGCCAATGGTCGAACATCAAAGAGACGGTGTTCAAAGTACTCGAGAAGGATAGAACACTGGGGGAGAAACTTCGTATCCTCTTTCAAGAGCAAGGGGTCACAATCGTTTCAATCTTAACAGCGTTTTTGCTAGTAATATCAACGATAGTAACTTCTCTCACAGGTGGTGGTGCTCCTACTCGAGGAAGTCCTCCTCCTGCTGCTTCTGGAAGAGCTGGTGTACAGCAATGGGTGAAGAAGCAGCTCGAAGCACTTGGACGCCTTCTTGGAAAACTTGCAAGTAAACTTGGAGCTGCATTGCCTGGGATCATTGGAAGTGTTGTAAGCTGGCTCTTAAACTTTCTGAAGAAAGGTGTCATAACTCTAGCGAGCAATGTATGGCTAGTCGTAGTTTTTGTGGTTGGTCTAATAGGCAACTGGCTATGGTTTGAAATACAAAAGAAGCGCAATTAATCCACCACTTACTCACATGAGAGCCTGCTTTTCTTCTTCGTGTTGCTTAGCCGCGGAAGACGTTGGAACTTGCGACTTTGTTGCTCCAAAGGAGTGTTGCTCATTACTGAGACGATGCTCCTGCAACTTTGTTGCAACTCTGTTGCCCGGTGGAGCCCGGTGCTCCTGCAGAGCCGCTAGGCGATCCACGGCCGCTAGGTGATGTTTAAGTAGTTTACCGATGTGCGTCGCAGCGGCAAGCTTTGTCGAAAAATTAGAGACGTTGTCGAGATTTCCAAGCTTTAAATCGCTGGGTATCAGGTATGTACCGACCGCAACACCAAAATCAGGTTCCGATCTGGCGTTACTTAAGGCTTTCTGGAACTTACCAATCTCTTCCGCTAAAGAGGTGTCTTTCAGGATCGCTTGTTCTACGGCCGTCATGAAGATCTTTTGCGCATTCAAGGCGCGTCCGGTATCACCCGCTATAACAGAACGTGCACTCGCCTGACTTTCTAAAAGCATACGCGCGTACATCCGCCTACTCTGCGACAAGCGCTGTATAGCAGCTCTACTAAAGCCGGCCTTAACATCGCTTTGAACGTAGAATAGCCAACTCTTACCAATTCTTCGCATGCGAGCGGGATATCGCCAGAAGAACTTGTCAGCTGGTATGTCAAACTCTGCAGAGAGCGTCTTGAAGGCACTTGAATTGTATTTGTTATTTCGCGGGTTGAAGCTTAATTCACTTGGTAGAGCAATTCCAAGTTGCTTCAAGATGAGACGTATCTGGAAATAGACGTGAAAGTGGTAGATGCTCGCAATCATACGGTTTTTATGGTGTAGATGTTGCGTGGATATGCCGCAGCCTGTCGTGGCTAACCAGGTAGCAAAAGATAACTGTCCTGGGTACATGTCGATATCGAGCCATTCGTCATTTTCCATGGGTACGAAAGGAAATGAGAAAATATCGCGAAACTTAGCGATGAAAAAGTGCCCCTGTTGATCCACAACGATCCTTTGCTCCCAGAGTTCCTTAGCAGCTAAGAGCGTACTGGGTTGCCCAAATTTTGGCGTATACTTTATCTTGTAGCTCATTTCTCTTATAACAAATGCAGCAGCGTGAAATATATCTGAACGTCACTCATCTTGGAGAAACCAAGTTACCAACAGAGTTAAAAGAAGGCACGGAGATTGCGATAAAAGAAGCAGTGTTATACGTGGGGTGGCTCAACCTAGTTCAACACGCTAGATCTACCATTGATCAAGTATCAAAAAAAGACCCCGTCGATTCAAGGTTCCTCCTGCATATAGACTTTCCACCTGGATTATATACCTCAAAGAGTATTCGTTCAAGGATAAATGCACGATCACTTGGAAGCGTATATCTCGATCCAAGAGAGGATGGTAAGCTTCACTTATCAGTACAAAAAGGGTGTTACGTCTCAATAACTGAAAACTTAAGGGAACTTTTAGGATTAAATAAGAAGAAGTATACTCAAGGTGAATATAGATCGGTGCCAAACTTCTGTACGTTCAAGTCTATACGGCTGTACTGTGAGGAATTCGAAAACAGCTATATTCTGTTAAACGGTGCAATTACGAAAATCGTACACATTTTTAGACTTCAGAAGCAAGAGTACGAGTATGGCGACATCATGTCGTATCACTATGAACGTCCTATGTTCACCAACAAATTGAGGTCCTCAACGCGAACGTTGAATTTTTACGTCACCGACGATCAAGGTAGGAAAGTTGATTTACAAGCTATCAATATGCTCGTCGTCTTAAAATAAACAGATGCCAATGTACAACGTGACCACCGGGCAACAGAGTTGCAATATGGAGAAGCTATATCCTGTTTTATCAGACCCTGAGGAGGGTAGATACGTACAAAAGTTCAGAGTTCAAACGGTTAAGGAGACGGAAGCAGACCTATCTCGGGAACTAGAATACCGAACATTTTTAGAGCGCAAATTTTCATACTACTCAACAGTTGCGAAATATATATCTTACTTTCTGATCGCGGTGAATGTCATACTCTCTGGTGGTGAGATTACATGCTTGGTATCAGGAATGGATTCTTCGATAAGCATTGCTCTGTGTGTGACAGCTCTCGTTGTGGGTCTAATAATGATAGTCATTCAAAAAAGTGGCTCTATTTCCGATGTAAAAAGACAGAAAAATCATGATATCGCATGGGCTGCACAGAGCGCTCTAGACAGTCTGCGTGTGCTAATATCAAAAGTCTACGAAGACGGTACCATCGATCATCCTGAATTTACTCAAATTATAGCGGAGAAACGGCGTTACGAAGATGCGAAGCGAGATCTGCGCAAACAGTCAAGGAAGGTTATCAAACAGCTTTACGAACATAAGAAGCAAGAGCTTTTGGAACGTGGAAGGAAAGAAGGTCGCGAAGAAATCGCAAAAAAGCTCGTGAGCAGTTCAGATACCCAGAGTGCACCTGCTATATGATGTATGAGGCACCTCCTCCTTATCACCAGGAGATACCTGACCACATGCACAAGTACCTGCAAGAGACGGGGCGCATATGAACAAGTAAAACAGGCTTACAGATTGGACTTGGGCTCACCTGCACACCTTGAAACAGGCTTACAACTTGGACTTAAAAAGGGTGTGAGTTGGCGGATCACCGAGCTGCCAACTTTCTCTCATACCACGATGGCAAGGCTGTGGTTCAGGAAGGTATGGTTACCCTTGATTGCCTGGCGGCTCCGCTAGGAGCACGATGCGACAGATCTCCGTCAAAGACGGAGCTGTGAGTAGTAGTCATCTAACTACTACTCGCATCGCAATAACATCAGACATTTTTTACTTTTTGGGGTATGAAGGACAAGTTATTACCAAGCAGCAAAATTTTGGCATCACGAGAAGGTTAGGTAGTTCCAACTTGCACACGTATGGACGTCAAGTAAGTGGGAGACATTTACTTAAAGTGCCTACGATCTCTCCAGTTTCAACATCAGTCTCCTCACCTTCTGCCGATGTATAAATTTGTCTTGATGCTTTCTTCGAGATCGCCTGGCGTCTCTGCACCACCGGCAAAGAAGTTGCATTTCACAAAACAGTCTATTCAGTGCACAATCATGACACTCGATGAACTCTGTCTGCACTCCTATAGAGCGCTGATTCCGCTTGTACCTTCCTAAGTTCATTTAGGTTCATCGTAGAATAGCCTCGAAGACCTTCTTCTTTCGCTTTCAACTTTAGTTGTTTCAGTGTAGCCATTTTCTTTTCAAAGTTAGGACATTAACTTTGAAGTCTCTACTCATCGTCATCACTGCTGGTGAGGAGGCTCTCATCGTCATCATACTGGTGAGGAGGCTCACAAACATATCCATTTGATGGTACTTGCACTCTTTCAAATGGACTTGGAGGTAGTGGTTATGGCTCTGTATGTACACACTTCCAAGCTTCAACACACCAGTGGCCTTGCAGGATTGGTTAAACGGTGGTTCATCATCATTAAACTTTGTTTTGATGTCACCATCCCAGACAATGAGCTATGGGTTGATCCAGCCTGTAGTACTTATCACAGTACCTGTCAAGGTATTAAAGATAAGCTCTTTCACACGATCAGCAATCGCGTTGTAGGCATCACACCAAACTTTATCATCGGACACGTTGAATCCCATCTTCCAGGCGTATGTCTCGTTATACCTCGATACACCTGAAGAGTGACACTTCCGTGGGATCTTGATCAAGAGAGAAACGATTTTGCAACTTTGTTGCCCGCTGGTAGTCGGTTCCTTCTCATAGCCGATGTAGTACCTCGTGTCGTTCTTGCAACTTCGTTGCCTGGTGGTGTTTACTACAATAGGTTCTGCTATAGTGATCTTTGACATGTCGTTAGTGTAAATATCGGTAAGTTCTACATTAGAGTTAAAGTCCTTCCTTGAAACTTCGATTTGTCCAAAACATCTTTATTACATGCAACAAAAACTCCAACCTCAACTCAAAATATTAATTTACAAATGTTCGACTTTAAAAGGTGTGAGGTGGTAGCTGATCGAGCTACCACCTGTACCCCTCACAGTGACTTCAAATCGGGTCTACCACTTTTTGACGTATTCTGGAGGTACTTCCGTATCCTCGGGAATAGCCATAAGTTCTTCACGTACAAAAGCTCTCTCCGGCCCATCTTCTAGGCAGTACAAAACACGCTGACCTGGGTATTGCAATATATTCTTAAACCGATACGTTTGCCGACTCCAGTTGTTGTCCGTCGCGCGTCGTTTTGTCTCGTCATGTTCCTCAACCGGTGCTAACAAATAGCGGTACAACCCATCTTCAAGTAAAGTTTCTTCCTTAGGGTAAAACTCAACTTTTAACGGAACTTCTTCGAGTTTAATGGCCTTTGAGGGCTTCATGCCAGTTCTGGCAAGAACATTGTTGTTCAGTTGACTCACACCTTTCTGGTAGTGCTTTACCCACGTGGTACTGATTTTCTGTGGATCTTCCAACTCCTGCGCATCTTGTATAGGGAACAGTTTCTCCGCGAGGAGTTTGTTAAAGTTTTCCACAAAGGCTTGCTTTCTATGATTATGCTTTGTTGTAGTTCTCACCACTTCGACATCGTGCTTCTGGAAGAGCTTAGCTGTTTCCGACTTGAACTCTGAACCGTTATTTACATAGAGCTTCTCAGGCCACTTTAGTGGACCCTTTTTTTAAATATCTGCAAACATCTCTGCTACATCGCTCACCTTCTTCGTTCTCAGAGGTCTACTCGCTTTATAGCCCGAAGCAATATCGATCACATTCAAAGCGTACTTATACGTATTCTGGTAGACCTTGTCATGAGGAAGATACAAAAGATCGGCCTGGTGTATCTTGTTCACCTTGGTCACGTAAAAGTGAAGATAGTCGATGTGCTTAGGCCTTGGTAGATGTATCTGATATAAAGCTTGATGAGTTAGCCATTTCAACACTTGTTTTCTAGTAAATCCAGCAGCCTTCTGAAGCTCTTTAATGGCTTTCTTCCCTTTCGACAGATTATCTGGTTTATAGTAGATGTCACGCAACGTTTCAGTCATTTACTACATACGGTAGAGCAGAAATCCAACAATACCTAGAGTTCCAGCGATCGCTAGCAACTCGCCAGTCTTTTGAGATTCAGAAGGGTTATAAAAATCCGTTAATTCAGGCCTAGGGGGTAAAGGTGAAAGACGCTGTCGTGTCACCTCATAGTACTCACGCATACCTCTATCAAGATCAGAGATGTACGCAGAGGCGTTATTTTCCTTCCGAAGTCTGTTGTTGATAAAGTCAAGTCGTGTCGCCTGCTCTCTATCCCACTCCATTTGTGCTTGTCTCGTTTTTTCGACAGCAGCCATACGTTCCTCCCTCTCTACTGCTGCTTCCTGATCGCCAGACAGGGCTCGCTCAGCATAGTTTCCAAACGTAAATAGCGCAGCAGATACTGCCCCTCCAACTAATATACTAACCATTTTCTTTATTTCAAGATGAAATTCGATCGTTATACCACTTTTTTCTGAGTGCGTAATCATCTGTCAAAATTGCCAGTTCAAGGTAAAAACCAAGCTTTCCGACATCGGGGAAATCAAGCTTTGCGGATGGGGCTCCTACACTGAAAAATTTCTTTCCAGCGTATGCGTACAAGCTAGTATAGCCTAGTAACCGAAATCCCTGCCAGATGCTGTCCATTAATTCCTTTTCCATAAATTGACTACCACTACTCATTTATATTAGGCAGAAATGATCCTTTTTTTTGGCTTCCACTTTTGAATAAGTGTCAGCGGTAGGTTAAGTAGAAGAGCTTTTGCGCGTTGCTCGTGTATTGTAGCAGTAGACTAACAACCCCAGGGCTAGAACAGCTATTGCACCACTAGCTCCACCAATCATATACGTCTTGCAACTTTGCTCCTGCAGAGCCGCTAGGCGATGTTGCAACTCTGTTGCCCGATGGTGCCCGCTGGTACTAGGTACTTGACTAGGTATTTGACTAGCTACCTGCGAAGGTACTTGACTAGGTACCTGCGAAGGTACTTGTAACATTTGTTGTTTCTTTTGGCGATTCCACTCTGCTAGCTTCTTCCCACTCGCGACTCTCCCAGGGTCCTTTGATTTCACTACCTTCTTCTCGTCTTCGCTCATTTATTTGACGATGTTGAGCGATTTTTGCATACTTATTCCAGTCGAGATTAGTGAAAACGATCGCAAACAACGCCAAAGGACTGAGAAAAGTTTTACAATTTAAGTAAATAGTAGACCCTATCACATCCATAGGTGAAACGCCAGGTATAGATGCCGCCATATAACTCGTGATGGAATTAGTGATGAGTGGATTTCCGTTAATTTCCTTCATCATCTTTGAAACATCTCTCACACCTACCAAATTAGATATCAGAGCGTTGAAATCAGGCGTTTCTTGCTGGAACTGCTCCGGCAGAGCCGTCAGGCGATCCTTCCCCTCCTTGTATGTTTTGTATAGCTTTTCGATGGTCTTGTCTTGCAACTTATTGACTCTTTCAACTGCCCAAGGTTTTTTACCACCAAGATGTTGACCACTTTGTACAGCACGTATAAGTTCTGCTCTTTTCTACGCTTCTGCTGGAGTACCAACTAGGTCTAGAGACATATCAATATCCATGAGTACCTTTATTAGATGACGAGATTTCCAAAAAACGAACATCCAAAGTCCTGTCTGAATACAGAAACAAATGAGTAGTATTACTTTATACATTTTTCTTTCATGAGTTGGCACTCACACTCACAGCTCTATTCAGCATGAATTTTTTAGAATGGTAGAGGTCGTGTATGAATACGGTCCTCCTCAACCCAACGCTTGTCGTAAAAGGCGGATAAACCTAGCTTGTTTTGTTCATAAGTCACCATACCTTGTTCATGGACTCGAAAGCCTCTATTTTGCGCAGTGTCTAGCTCCCCTTTTAAAGTTTTCATGTAGCGGTTCCACGTTAGTTCGTTCTGCTTTTTCGACATGCCTTTACACGAGTACTTGGTAGCTTTTTTTCCCTCCCCAAAATAACATTTAGCTGTCAGAGCAACCATTTGATAACCTATAAATTCTGGTTTGAAAAGATCTCCTGTTCGACTAGAATACTCGTCAGTTACCAGCCAGTCTTTTACATTATTTTTGTACTCATCGAGTAACTCTAGTCTCACAACATCCTTCAAAGTCTCTCCAGATATTGCGAAATAGGCACTGTCGGTATCCATGTAAATGTACTCGAAATCACGACGATCTACGTACTTGTCCAGAAAATCGTAGTAAAATTCCAGCATACGAAGCTTTGCTAGTTGGTAAACCGCGATGCCACACTGATACGCTCTACTGATGGTGGCCTTTTGCTTACGCTTGCAAATCTCAAACGCATTGCCTATCTCCTCAAGATCCTCGAAGAACGGGGATCGCATCGCTTCATCAACTTTCCTTTCATCTCTCGTGAACGTTGTGTTGCAGTGCCTACTCACGTTTTCAATCATCTTCCCGTAGAATGAATTGGCTTTGAGTTTTGCAGTATCACCAATAATACGCTTGTCAGCATCTTTATCAGCTTCTCGTCGTGCGTCTGCAACTTCCTGCGGGAACCAAGCAAATGGTTTACCACGCTTATACTCGATCAGGACGTAGAATGCTGTGACTTCCAACCCATGATCCAGGTACCATTTCAGAAACGGAGTATACAGCAAGATCTTCTTCGCTTTCATCACTCCACAAAGTTTACGTGTACCTCGAATGCGCTTGCGACCTGTAGTCTTCAGGTACTCGTGCATATACTCCGGGATTTGTCTGTCTTCTATCTCTGTCACCACAAAAAGCGGAGACATCTCACTAAATGTCTCATACAACTCCGGTGGTACCTCGATATCCACTTGTGCGAACCCGAAGAACAACCCATTTTGTACATTAGACTTAAGCACCTTGAGGTTATTCTCATCTGTAGGATTGTTGATCTCAATCACCTTTTCTTTACCACATGGAAAGTCATACTCCAACGTACTAGGATACAACATATTCGCATCAAGACCCATGACTGTCTTGCACAGCTTTGCATTCTCGTGTTTATGCGATCTTATCCTGGTCACGTCTCGCTCATGATACCTGCAAAACACAATGGCGGGACGACCTACCATACCTGTTTGCAACAGCTCATATGCTCGATTCTTTGTGCATTCTTCACAGACTTCTTGCACTTCTTTACAAGCGCCACAGCTCTTTTTGTAACAACTGTCTGCGCATTTGTTTTTACAGGGCTCCCCGGGTGCGTACAGCTCTATTTTCGGGTTTAAATCCAGCGACTTGTTCAATACGTACCGCATCGATACACCAGGGATACTGACAGCATCCTTCAAGATGTCTATTTCATCATCGTAGTATTGTTGTCTCGTTTTATCTACTGCTTCGACAAATGGCTCTACATCTGCCAGGTTGTACTCGCGCAACCAATCCATCATTGTAACACATCGACGCTTGTAGAACTCCCAACAAAATTCCTTATACTCTTTGAGAGATAACTTATTTCTTCCGCTAAGACTGTTGTAAAAAGCTTCGAAGTTTGTAGGCCCTACCTGGCTAAGTTTCTCATAGCCATCCAGCCACTCGTAAGGGAAAACTAGCTTCTTCAGCTTGCATTCCAGAGACTTACACCATTTTTTGTAACTCATGCCTGGAGCAAGAAAGTTCTTGATGTCGAGAAACTTGAATTTGTTTGTGGTTAAGTACATGTAGTTATTTTTCTTCTTCGCCACCATGATCGACTTGTCTTCAATCTTTGAGACTTTTTCGACAAAATACTGCTTGATCAAGTTGAGATCGTATTTACCACTGTTGAAGCCAATGACTGCGACTTGGTTTACCCATTCATCCCACTTATCTTGTGTCGTTTTCGGTAGCATATCAAAATCTTCAGGTCTCGGGTACAGTCTCTCTACCTCGGCTACAATGAGCGCTTGTCTCCTTTCTAGCTCTGTCACAAACTGCGCAATCAATATCTGCGGATCTTCATGCACAAGAAACGTCGCCGGTTCTGTATTCAAACTATCGTGAATCGCAACACTAACTGGTATGTGTCTCGAAGTGTACTTCAGGTCATCTGTTTGTTGCTGGTTTAAGCCTGCCAATAGAGCATCAAAGTCAAACACTATGTAGTGAGGATATGGTGTAAATGTTTTCTTGAAGTATTGCTTGACCTTTGGTGGGTTTTCACATTCCCATACTGACACGAAGTTGTATCCAAGCTCTCTTATGCGTGCTTCTTTGGCTTTTGTTTGCTCGTACCAATGTTCTTTTCCACCGCCTTGACAGGGGCAACCATGCCATTTACAACCGTTGTACTCGTAGACCGTCTTGGTGATGGGCTCGTAACCATCCACCTTCCATTTTTCTTGATTTTCATCTCGTATTACCCGTTCTCCACCATGCCCACAGAGTGCGTGATGTATGTGTCTTCCCGTCTTTCGCGACATGTATTCTAGCCACTTACACGCATCATAGCTAAAGCCACCTTTCCCGTAAAACATCAGTTCCGACGTGCTTGGTAATCGTGTGACTTTCTCACCTTTGCAGACGATCTTCGTTTTTGCTCCCTCGCACTCTTCTTCCTTGTGTCGGGTGAGGTTTTGGATTCTTGTAAACACCTGTTTGCAAGCTTCGCATTCCCAGCTTTTGGTGAGAACATCCAAATCCTTGATGTAAAAGCAATGTCCATGTAGCATTCCCAGATTGATGCTATCTAATCCTTGCTTCTGTTGCTTCTGACCATACACGAGTCTCCAAGGTGCCTTGTCAGCGTTTGCATTTGCTTCATATACTCTAAGATTTAGGTTGAAATGCTTCGCGATACCTTCGATGTCCATTAGTTTTGTTGCGCGCACATCATTTGGCTTTAGCTTCGGCTGCTCATAGTAGTTTCTAGCCAATCTGAGGGCTTCCTTTGTAAGAAATTCACTGCCTCTTGCTTTATCTTGTCTCGTGTAGATTGCCAAGCATCGCCACATGCACAAGTTGTCGATTCTTTCGTCTTTATTGTCTACTGCGAAGATGCAACGTTTCTTTCGTAGCCAATCTGGTAATGGGCCACAACCTGACAATGGTTCTCTAGTAGATATGATCTTGATCTGCACATGCCCGAACACAACCTTCCCCTCATACGCTCCAGGTGACTCGATAGTCCTCTCCTCTGGCAAGTAAGCGTTGCTCCAAAATTCATAATCGCCAAGATCAAGACGTTGGTTCTCACATCGCTCTATGAATGCTTCGATCTCTGCTAGGCTTGTAAGTGAAATTTTAGATCCTTTTGTTTTTGGATAGGACCTAAAACCACCATCACCGTCATATATATCGCAGTTAAAACTGTAAACGACCTTGACTCTCATGTCAATATGCCGCGTGATTTTTCGCATAATAGCATCTGCCAAGAGTCGGTTAAGATTCTTGGTAAACTGCCATGTCTTGACCCGATTTCCATATTCCAACACTCCTGTGTCGTGCTCGTCAAAGAGTTCGTGAACATCTTCGAGTGCAGCGTCATCAGGTTGATCCTGAGGAGTGGCAAATAGATGCTTGATATCTTGCATGCTCGCCTCCTCTTCTGCCATGGCTTGGCGTTCAACAGCTGAAATCAGTGGTGACTGTCCATAGCCTAGTCTCTCCTTCATCCTATTATATAAAGAAGTAACAAACTCGCGAACACTCTGCAATCGATCAGCGAGTGCATCACGAGTTGCTGTTACAGGCGCTGAAATAGCGTTGTATAATTTAGATACTGCGTTTCTGAAATAACTCAACATCCTTTATTATATACAGTTTTTTCAACTTGGAAATTTTTTTATGAGTCAGGGGATTTCCCTGACTCATTTTGAGGACCTACTTTCGAGGAGGGCCTGCCCCGACGTGCCATTTTAGGGAATTGCCTGACTCACCTTCGGTTTTAGCGAGATTTGAGGAGGACCTTCGATTTCACGCTTGAATGATTTCGAGGAGGACCTTCGATTTAAGGGACTTTCGAGGAGGACCTTCGATTTCACGCTTGAGTGACTTCGAGGAGGATCTTCGATTTTAGGGCAATTCTACCATGACCGACGAATTCCCTGACTCACCTTCGGTTTTAGCGAGTTTCGAGGAGGACCTTCGATTTAAGGGATTTTCGAGGAGGACCTTCGATTTTAGGCAATTCAACCATGACCGACGAGTCATCAAAACTGCTGACGTCAGCATTAATTTTCTGGTCTGTAAAATTCGAGCGTGTATTTTACAGACCGGAATGGAAAAAAGCGAGAGTCGCTGCGTAGGGGGTCGAAAGCGATGGTTGGTGGTGATAATCAAAAAAGTCGCTGCGTAGGGGGTCCAAAGCGATGGTTGGTGGTGATAATCAAAAAAATCTGTATAAATTGACTCCCTACTCTAGCTACAGTCTGGAATTCCCCAAATTAGCTACTGCCTTCTTTAATTTATTACTGCTTTTCAATTCACTATGATGTTTCAGAGCCAGAAAAACAGTTTTATAAGACATATCGTTCACCAATATCTTGCACATGTTTATACTTGCAGTATGTATGTTTGAATCAATTCATTCACAACACAAGTGATTGGTGCTGCTATGACAATGTCATTTGTTTTTTGTTTTTGTTTTTCAATTTCTTCAACTTTCGGTGTAATATTTATTAAATTAAACGAACATATTTCATGCATTTATTGATAGGACGTATTCACCAGTAATTTTGATACTACATACATTTCTGCTGTGATATTTAAATTTTTTTTAATTTTTCGTTTTCTATCAAACATTCACCTTCTTTTTCAAGAATTTTTTCCAGAGTCAGCTAAATATCAATATTTCCTCCATAAGGAATGTTCTTATGATTATATTTCGATTGCAATAGTAGATAAAGTCTTAAAATTCTTCTTCGAAGTTTCTTCTAAATAATCTATACAACTTCCTCAAAACATAAACCAAATCGGTTCGAGAACGTTTCACGTGCTCGGTGTGCATATTTTACTAACTTTTTAAAGAAGTTTTAAAGGATAATTGAATTGGGAAGTTTTCAACATAAAACGGCTAAAATAACTTCTAAAAGTATAAAAAAAGTATAAAAAAAGTTAAAATTTTTATGAATTAATATTGAAAGTGGCCTTTTTGTATTACATTTTGCAAAGAATTTTGGGTCTTTCATTAACTATTCTGAATAAACAAACAATCCGAAATCCGAACGGACTTTCCGAAAACGGCAAAAAACTATTACAGAGACAGATAGATAGATAGGATGTGTAAACCAAACAATTTCCTACGCATAGCGCGCGGAAATTGAATAACAATTCAAATTGAATTTCTAACTTCATTCTAATGTATTGATTGATGGATTAAATTCCGTATAAATTTTGTTGAACGGAATGGAAAATTTAAAATTGCTCCAGCGGTACACTTGGAACAGGATGCATAATAAATGTGAGTTTTCAAGACAGCTATGACTCTTTGTTGTTAAATTATGTAGAAATGAAAGATTAGAAATTAAACTTTTGCATGTAAAATTCTGTTGGACGGAATCCCAATTTATTATAGCCATTACATAGCTCGATACAAACACTTGAATGGTATTTATAATAAAAAATTTTAACAAAAATTTTTTTTTTCTCTGCATGAAACAATAAAAATATTTCTAAAAATACATAGGTCCCAACGAGCCGTACAAACTTAACTCAATTTTATGATGAATTTTGTGGACAGCTAGTATTTTCCATCCAACAGACCGTCACTAAAATTCCTGAAAGAAAAAGCTTGCAAAGAACTATAAAAACTTTATAAGGAGTGTTACATTTGATAATTTCTAAAGAATTGGAATAGGTTGGTTATAATATTAATCATAAATTGAGTGAATTTCAATTTTCATTGTTCATGTGTTTGCAACACAATTCAAAACATCACCTTATGCAAAAAGTTATTTTGAACTTCGGTATTGTAGAAAACAGCTTTAAAATTTCCGTTTCTAACACTCTCAAACAAACTGCATAACATGTCATGTTTTGAAGTCATATTGAGAATGGGGACGCATTTAATATAGCTAAATCTTTTTCTCATACTGTATTTCCTCTATTAAGTGCCCGGGCGCTTATTAAATTTGTTCAAAAATTGGAGGGGCGTTTAATAGAGGGTGCGCTTATAAAATTATTTCAAAAAACCTTTAACATAAAAGTGTGAGAGGTATTAAAAATGAATACTTATTTGCACTTTTATCACTCAACTTCACCCTGAGAAACTATGTGAATACTACACTGTACATTTTAGTTTTAATTGTAACTTTAGATAGTCTTAGCATTTTATACAAAAAATGAAAAAACTTTGTGTTTTTCTTTCAAAGTATTTCCAATAATGTTTTAGGTAAAATTAAAATTTACGGCTAGTTTCAAATAAGCGCCCGAGCGCCCATTTAGGATTTTCAACGTATTATTGTAACTCTAGTGAGCGCCCGGGCGCTTATGAAAGGGGAGCACTTAAAAGAGGGGGCGCTAAAAAGAGAAAATACGGCATCTGGATTTGATTATCTTGATAGCTTCTCTTCTGTTGTTAGCTTAGCAATCAACTAATTCCTGACAAAAATAGGTTCTTTAAATTTTCTCTTGCTATTACCCAAAAGGGTTTGTCATTCTTGCTTACGTCGTCATCAACGTTGCCGTTGCAGTTCCATAAAACGTCTTAATACTGATCTTCACTGCTCTTCAACTCAGGCTTTACTGTGATAATGTAAAACAAATTTGAGAGATGATAACCAACGGCTAGTGTACAACCGGTTTATCGGATTTTCGATAACCCCACCCATTAATTAGGACTCTTACTTTAAAGGTTAACTACAAAATCAGGATACAGAGGATAAGTTAAATTGGATTAACAAACGAGTTGATACCTTATAATCTATTAATAGATCGTAAATCTTAGATATAAAATGTCTTACTGAATGGTTCAAGAACTACAACAGTTTGCACACAAAATAACACCTCTTAAGTTCTAATATCAACAAATTCAGAGAGTGCTAATTTCAGCAAAGGAGGCCTGGATTTACCGGTAAGTTAAGACTGTTAAGGATTTTCAAGATTCTTAATATGCCTTTGTAACGTCATCTTATGTCAATATATTGTCACTGTGAAATACGGTAGAATATGCAAAGTGATATAAAAAAGAGTCCAGTATCACGTATTCACGTCAAATTACAGCACTTTCATTCAACAGTTTTTAAATGTTTTGTTGCTGAATGTCAAATTCGACATGACTTTAGACAGCCATATCTATATATTAATAGCCGATTCTCTGTCTGTTTGTTTGTTTGTTTGTTTGTTTGTTTGTTTGTTAGTCACGCAAAATGGTAGATTGAGTTGTGAGCGAAATTATTTCTTTTTTTGTGTGCGACGTGAGTTCGAAGCAAATACATTGCAACCCCAATCGAACGTGACTTTTTTGGCTGATGAACTAATAGGAATAACGTTTTGTTTTTATTATTATTGTTAGTTTTATATTCCACGTTGACTTGGCTTTGAAAAAAATACATCAACTAAATACAAAGAAACTAACTGATTAAACATTTTGGACAAAAAGCAGCAGTGGCAGAACGTGGCAGCATATGTTCGGTTTGCCACTAACTCTTGGCTGACTGTCTGAGACGGGTGAACTTTTTATTTGAGCAATCAAAATGTTTAAAAACCGATAGGTAAAAAAAGAGTATCATATCAAAACAAAATGTTGTTTTTTTTTGCTTTTCTTTTAATAAATTAATTTCTTTTTTTAATTGTTAAGCGTTCTGATCGAACGTTTTTTTATTCTATTTATTCATTTAGCACGTGCCTTTTTTCTCTCCTCCTGTGTGATCTTTTTAAGAAGAGAAGTGATTTCCACCTTACGTTTGATAGCACTCATTTTTAGAGCGCGTAACTTTTTTAAAACAAAGCTAATAAAAAGTTGAAGTTTTCTCTCTCTACGTTTTGAGTGTATTGTTACACTGATAAAAGATTGGTTTTACCAGAGGTTGTGACTTCGAATCTGCTTCTGGTTGAACACAAGTTGTACGAGCCGTTTATAAGGAAACTAGTATCATGGGTAAAAACTTTTTACCGAACTTAACTTTGAAAACATTAGGTCAAATCCACCATTCCCATGTACGTGCCCCGTGACAAAAAAATAAATCATAGAATCGCAACTCAAAAGTGTACCTATGTTGTAGAGCTTGAAAAACTGATCAAAAAAATGTATGGGATCGTTTCCCTACGACCAACCGTTGCAGAGATATCGCTGATCAAAGATTTCGATGACGTCCACAGAACTGTTTACCCAGACATACGAAGCCAAACATTACAAAATCAAACATTCAAAACAAATTGATACCTTCCAACTTTTTCTTTTCTTCCAAAGTTACTACTGGACTGCAACCATTAATGAATTTTTGAAATGATATGTAGTCTGTTCTTCCCAAAACCATCAACATCATGATTAAAACCATGAGTTTCATTTCTTTATGCTTTTTTTATTATTACCTAAAAAATTAATACTTGTATTGTAATACCGAAAATAAAAAAAACAAAAAGAAACAAAAAACAAAAAGGATTCAAGTACGCATTTATCCTAAAAACAATAACTAAAAACAAAAATTTACCCAGAAGATAAAAAGTCACAAATAAAATCATAATGCAAAACTTTTACCATAAACGATTACCATAACACAAAATAATGCATAAACATGATAAAATATAAACTGAAGAAAAATCCACCCAATAACGCTTCTTTTTTGTAGGACAGTTTCATTGCACAGTAATAACTGATGAACTTCTTAAATACATAATCCATTCTTCTATTAACTAACCCTCTCAACATAATTTAACACACCATGTGCTTCATTTCTATTCAGATGACAATAAAAACATATAAAAACCTACTCATACTGTGACGAAATCGAAAGAAAAACAAAACAAACTAAAAGAAACTTTGAAAACATATTTACCTTAAAAATAATAATTAAAAACACAAACGAAATGACAGAATTAGTATAGCTAAAGAATTTTTAACATATGAAATGTGGAGCCATTTTTTATCAGTTCAAAGCTCCTCTCTGGAAAATTCAAAACACAACAATAGACATCCCTCTTATCCTTTATTTATCCACTAATACTAACTGTGTTTTAACTAAATAGATACTATTTTAACTTTACCTTTCAATGCCAATTCACATCATCATCATGATAAACAATATTGATCATCTGTAAGCCACATTATCAAACACTTCTAAACTCTTTACTTTCTATACTTCATACATGTAAACAAATTAATACACTCGATTTACTTCCCAGCATAGTTTCCTGAAACTGAAAGGCATAAATAAAGAAAAAGATTTTAATACATAACAGTGACAGACAGTGGCGGCAAGCTCTCCTTTCATGTTGTTTTCTAAACTTCATAACTGTGGAGCCATTTTGAAATAAATAAATAAAAAAACAGCCAGTTCGTTACCAAATCAGTAACTGCTCGAGGGCATGCAACTTTTTGATCGTTTTAACTCTGTTTTTACTATCTCTTAACGCTGTATTTATTAAATGCGTTTGACTCATGTACTTACGTATATTACTTTGTATCTTTTCCAAACGTTTTGCCACCGAAAAAAGTAAAACCATTTTCACCAATGTAAATAAACATCATCCTTTCTGCAGCCATTTTTAAACAACTTCACTTCAACTACACTACTTCACTGCTGCACTCTCATAACTGTTTGATAACTATAAAAAGAAATACGTAAAATCAGCACACGTTTCTATCGCAAAAATAGACTTTCTTCCACTCGATCTTCGTGTTTGGTTTTCCTCTGAAAAAACCTATTATATAAAAAACAAACATCTGTTCAAAAACTCACTTACTGATGTCCCACCTGTTCTTCTATTAATCTAAAATACAATAACAGTAAAAGTTTAACAATAAACAGTTTTATAATAACAATATTTTCACATGTATACAAACCTGTGTTTCTTCGCGAAGTTCACAACGAAGAAATGAAAATCCGTTATTAACGACCGAAATTTTTGAAATTTGTCAGCCAATCAAATGAGCGCATTTTAAGAGTTTTCCTTTATTAGCCAATGAAATCGATCAGCGACGGGATTTCCCCATTTACTAATCGTAAAAAAACGCTCTCACCTCTGCGTGGCTTTACGACGAAAAGGGAAAAAATAAGAAAGTTTTGACCGTGAAAGAAAAACCAAATATATCACTCTCTAAAATAAAAGTGGTATGCACAATCTCGGATTATTATAATAAGATTTGACGTTTATTGACACAGTGATACAGAGCAGGTGGACATGGGCGGCGAGCGACGCCGCCTTGGCGGCTAGTCTATATATTAATAGCCGATTCTCTGTTTGTTTGTTTGTTTGTTTGTTTGTTTGTTTATAAGTCACGCAAAATGGTAGATGTGAACTGCGATAGAAATCGGGGAGTCAGCAATGTATGATCACACATAAATTATTTCTCTTCTTGTGCGCGACGTCAGTGTGAAGCCATTGTATTGAGACCCTAATCGAATGCGACGTTTAGGGAAAATTATCTCCGTAACTAATAGGGATAACTGACGTTTATTGGGGTCCGCGAAATTGACCACGGGGTGACGAAAATATTTAGGCAAAATTTTTGGGGACGGGCCTCTATGACGTCATCAAATCTTTTGATCGACGATATCTCTGTAACGGTGCGTCATAGACATATGATCCCATACATTTTCTTGCTCAGAATTTCTATCTCTACAAGATGGTAACACTTTCTATTGTCAATCCCTTAATTCCATTTTTCGTAAACTGTTTGGGAGAGGTGACACAACGCAGGGTGAACCTGGGCGGCGAGCGACGCCGCCTTGGCGGCTAGTCTATATATTAATAGCCAATTCTCCGTCTGTTTGTTTGTTTGTTTGTTCGTTTGTTTGTTTGTAAGTCACGCAAAATGGTGGATTAATTTGTGAGCGAAATTATTTCTTTTTTTGTGTGCGACGTGAGTTCGAAGCAAATACATTGCAACCCCAATCGAACGTGACTTTTTTTGGCTGATGAACTAATAGGAATAACGTGTTTTTTTTATCATTATTGTTAGTCTGATATTCCACGTTGACTTGGCTTTGAAAACAGTACATCAACTAAATACAAAGAAACTAACTGATTAAACATTTTGGACAAAAAGCAGCAGTGGCAGAACGTGGCAGCATATGTTCGGTTTGCCACTAACTCTTGGCTGACTGTCTGAGACGGGTGAACTTTTTTTTTGAGCAATCAAAATGTTTAAAAACCGATAGGTAAAAAAAGAGTATCATATCAAAACAAAATGTTTTTTTTTTTTGCTTTTCTTTTAATAATTTAATTTCTTTTTTTAATTGTTAAGCGCTTCTGATCGAACGTTTTTTTATTCTATTTATTTATTTAGCACGTGCCTTTTTTCTCTCCTCCTGTGTGATCTTTTTAAGAAGAGAAGTGATTTCCACCTTACGTTTGATAGCACTCATTTTTAGAGCGCGTAACTTTTTTAAAACAAAGCTAATAAAAAGTTGAAGTTTTCTCTCTCTACGTTTTGAGTGTATTGTTACACTGATAAAAGATTGGTTTTACCAGAGGTTGTGACTTCGAATCTGCTTCTGGTTAAACACAAGTTGTACGAGCCGTTTATAAGGAAATTTGACGTTTATTTATACAGTGATACAGAGCAGGTGGACTTGGGCGGCGAGCGACGCCGCCTTGGCGGCCAGTAAATTTTCATTTACTTCAATAGGGCATGTATTTATTTGTTCATTTTTAAACAAGTTCTCCAAGGAAGTTTGCCACTCTCAAAGTCTATTTTATTATACAGTTACTATGCAGTTGCAAATACAGTTACTATGCAGTTCCAGTTATAGTTAAATACAAAGTTGTATTAAGTCTTTTTTTATTCTATTAAGTTGTTATTCAATTCAACCATTTAACGGCTGTATGCCGAATCTTTGTCAAAGATTGCCGTTTTATTCGACAAAGTCTGCGGCACTTCATTAATTACATCGCATATAATTTGTTTTTTACTTTTGCAGACAAATTTTCGCCGCATTTAATGAGGACTTTAATACGACACGACGATTATGCTGCCGTGTAAAGCTATCCTTAAGTCACGATTAGGTTGCTTGCACGTTTTCTGTTCTACATTAAATGTATAAGCACCGAACTCTACCTACGCCTCTCAATGCGCCATATAACGCCTTACATTTTTCAACATGCGCAATCAATTGTTCGGATATCCATTTTGATTGGTTGAAGAAATTGATTTTTGAAGTTAGTAAGTATTGTGATATCAAAATAGTCCGAATCAAAATTACTTCGTTCCGCTCACAAAAAGTTATAAAAGCCATACACAAATAGTGGTTGAACACTATCACAAATAAACAAATGAACAACTAGCCAATTCATTATCTACAATTAAGCGATTAGTGTATTATCAAAAGATTAAAAATTTATTTGAACGATGGACAAAAGAAACCTCAGAAAATAAAAAGATCTAGAAAACATTATCAGAGTAAGAAAAAAACAAGTTGAAAAGTCAACATTATCAAAAGTACGATGGATTCGTTCATGTTGTATGTTATTATTGGTTTTATATTTCTCGGACAAGGTAAGTTAAACTTATTATTATTTTTCATTATTCTTTTAATCAGGAGGTCATGTGATATGAATTTTATTCAATAGCTTCACTGTGTTTTTGAGGGAAAACATGCTAATACAATTTTCTTCACAAATTGGTGAGTGTTCTGTGTAGGTTGATTGTTTCACAATAAGAACAGTTACAAACTCTCATTCCTTACCTTGCTCTCTAATAAACGCCAGACCGGTTATAATTTTTGTTTGAAGTTTAATGGGAGCGCTTATTGGAGAGGGGCGCTAATTGGCGCGTAGAAAAAATGTAGAAAATGGTTATGACAGCTGTCGAGTTAATTATGTTATGTTGTTTTTAGTGCAATTTATCAATTGCACTGCTGACGCCCTCAATAAGTTGGAAAAGGAAAAAGCTATTTATACAAATATTAGAATTGAATTAAGAAGAAAAGAAGAAGGGAACAGTTTTTTAACATTTTTATACTTGCTAACATTATATAAATACTTTTAAAAAGCAATTTTTCGTTTCTGTTAAGTAATCTTCGTTTTTTCTCCAAAGTTCTAATTACCCCCTGTGTGCTTATTAATTTTCGCTTCTATTTTATTCTTTCTAAAAAGCGCCGAGGCGGCTATTAGAGTGAGGCGCAAACTAGAGAGAATAAGGTACTTATTTTCTGCTATAAATGGGGAAGATAGTCCAGAAGTTTATCCATTATATTCATGCTGGAGTTTATTGACAATAGTCCATCTTATTTTAGCATTTTCCCTCCAGTGTTATAAATGTGGAGGTTTCTTCGATAGCGATTCTTGCCTGGATCCTAGCAAAGTGGAAGTTACCAATTGCAGGAGTAATCAAGTTTGCAACACTGTGGTACTCTTTAAAAGAACCGATGAAAACTCTATTTACCTTGTGGGTTCGTTCTTGAGAAGTTGTGGCTTGAATAACACTGGTTGCAACGAGTGCACAAATAGCAGCCCATTAACAAAAACGTGTAAAGAATGCTGTTGGACAGAATTTTGTAACACTAACACTCCTAAAGATTGGCTGGAGCCTTTATCTACAACAGATTCAACAACGCCTTCATCTACAACAGATTCCACAACGCTTTCATCTACAACAGATTCAACAACGCTTTCATCCACAACAGATTCAACAACACGTTTTAAAGATTGGCTGGAGCCTTTATCTACAACAGATTCAACAATGCCTTCATCTACAACAGATTCCACAACATTTTCATCTACAACAGATTCAACGACGCTTTCATCTACAACAGATTCAACAACACGTTCTAAAGATTGGCTGGAGCCTTCATCTACAACAGATTCAACAACGCCTTCATCTACAACAGATTCCACAACGCTTTCATCTACAACAGATTCAACAACGCTTTCATCTACAACAGATTCAACAACACGTTCATCTACAACAGATTCAACAACGCATCCATCTACAACAGATTCGACCACGCCTTCATCTACACCAGCGACGACGCCTTCATCTGCTACAGTTCAAACAGAAAATACACTTTTCTGTTCAATTTCACTGTTTCTCGCATTTTTTGTATATTATCAATAGGGGCTTTTCAAGTACCGTGGTCACTACATTAGATCGGATTGAGTTGTCCTGGTGCAGTCTTGTTATCGCTATTATGACATTGTATTGAACACACAGAGTTGTGAGAACTTTTTGAGGCAAGCGAAATTTGGTTAAAAGAGATATGGCTCCCACACTATTTTTCATAAATCACAATTGGTCAGCAAATGTTACTATAAGGAAGTCAGGAATTTCCTTTTTCTCTTACTACATTCTTTTCCGTTGTCACAGTAAATTTTAACTCCCCTAAATAATGACTCCCCAGTCATAATAAACTAGTTTATATTGACTCCCCCATCAAAATAAACTAGTTAATTATAACTCCCCAGTTAATATAAACTAGTAAATTATGACTAGAGTTAACATTTCCTAGGAAATCCTGACTCCCCTGGTTTAAAATGACTCCCCTCTTAAAAAACTTTTAAAACTCATATGGCCATTCCTTGGACGTCGAGACTTTAAAAAATTTAAATTTTGTCTACTCATTCCTTCACCGAATACCTTATTCTCAACTTCAGTTGAGCTAGAATCTGAGAATGTCTGTGTGTCTGTCAGTGGTCTGTGTTGTCTGTCCGAAAAACTTTGGGGCAGCCTGAAAAACTGTTGGATTTGGTTGAAATTTTGCACACTTGTTCCTTGGGTGAATATCTAGGGGTGTTTTTGATTTTTTGTGCCTGGGACAGGGTTTTGCGCCAAAACGAGGATAAAGCTTGTTAACTAGTTTATTTTGACTCCCTGACATCTTTCAATCCAAAATAATGGGTAGTCATTATTTCCTAGGAAATTTCTACTCTAGGGGAGTCATTATTTCCTAGTTTATTTTAACTGGGGGAGTCATTTTTCCCAGGGAGTTAAAATAATCCGCTACACCGTTTTTAAAGATTTTGAGGAAAGTCAGAATGAAAGCAACGCCAAAGCTAGTAGTAGTTAATAAAAAGTCGCAAGGCGTCACTGAGTATATGATTACCTTAATTATTCAATTAAATTTAATTTTTTTATGAATTCTTTTGAATAAAGGCGTTTGTAATGTATGAAAAGTAAAAGTAAGTGTTAATATTTCAGCAATTAGAAATTTTCTGAAAAGTTCTTTTGGTTTAACTCAATCGAATAAATAAGTAAAACCGTATATTGATATGAATACAGTGAAACCTCTATTAATGGTCACCTCCATACATCGGTCACCTCCTGATAAGCGGCCAGAAAAGGAAGTCCCTGCCGAATTTATTGTCAAACTCTTATAATAAAACCTCCATACATCGGTCACTTCCAATCAACGGCCAAACGGCCACTTTCTATTGTCCCAATGTCTAATTTTACCTCTATTAACGGTCAAAAAAAATCTTTATGCAAGCAAATGAAAAGAAAAATAAAATAAAAAATTGTTATTTGCAATGATCATTTACAAAAATAAAGTCAAGTCAAGCAGCCTTATCTGTTGTAGATGATTTGAACAACTTTTGTGAAGCACTTATAGTAAGTGCTTTGAATATTGTCACACTACGACTTGAAGCACTTAGGCTCAATAATGTTGTGTTTATTTTGATCTTGAATCATTCTTTATGCCCCTCCCATCCTGACCAGCCTTTTTGATAAAAAAGTATATTCATATAAAACCCTCCATACATCGGTCACCTCTAATAGAACGGCCACTAAGATGGGTCCCCCAAAGTGACCGCTATTAGAGGTTCCACTGTTGTCTACCTCATCCAGACGTGTGGGGTCGAGATTTGAATTTCGTTACGGTTCTCGAGTCTTTTTCTTTCTTCATTCAACCTTTCAATCATTCAACATATATCATATAGTTATCATATAACTACTGAACCCTCAGGTAGATCAAATAAAACTGATCTGGCAACCAATATAGCTTTCAATAATAAAACAGAGAACAAACATAATAATCGTTTGTGGAGATGCTCTTGTAAACCCAGCGGGCACAAGACGTCTTTGAGACGTCTTATTTTAATCGTAAAATGGTCGTTTGTTTTCCAGATCATTTTGGGACGTCGTAGGGATGTCTGAAACGGGACGTCGCAATTGGGATCCTTTTACGACGTTTTTGGGACGTCTTTATACGAATTGAATAACGACCTTCGAAACAATTGTAAATTTAAGATCATTTTGCGACGTCGTTGGGACGTCTGAAATGGGACGTCACAATTGGGATCCTTTTACGACGTTTTTAGGACGTCCTTATACGGATTGAATAACGACCTTCAAAACAATTATAAACTTAAGATCATTTTGGGACGTCGTAGGGACGTCTGAAACGGGACGTCGCAATTGGGATCCTTTTACGACGTTTTTGGGACGTTCTGTGCAGATTCAATAACGATCTTCGAAACAATTATAAACTTTCAAAAGCAATCAGTCTGTATAGAATGATTTATTGTAAATGTTTTTAAACGTCTTGACAACAAGCAGCGGTGGCATAACGGTTACGACTTCGGCTGGCACACCAGAGGTTCCAGGTTCGGGTCCGCCTGTGGCCTATTACAGTTTTTGAAAGAGTAAATTTCATAATCCTGCGACGTCGTTACGATGTTGTTGGGATGTCATCGAGACGTCTCAATGAAGATGTAATTGGGACGTCTTTTGAGATTCCCACTTCGCGACCATTTTGCGACGTCTTAGGGACGTCTTGAAAAGACGTCTTTACGACGTCTTTACGACGTCTTTGTACCCGCTGGGAAACTTCCCAACCTTTCTAATTATTCATTATCTTTAAATAGCAAGGTGGACTGAAAACTATTATCTTTAAATGGCAAGGTGGACTTAAAACTATTATCTTTAAATGGCAAGGTGGACTGGAAACTATTATCTTTAAATGGCAAGGTGGACAGGAAACTATTCTATGTGTTATTGCAACAGACATGAATTTCTGGCGGATTTTACCGTCAACAAAAGAACTGTGCCAAAATGGCTATACAGCCAGACGAAGAACGTTTGTCAAACCATACTGAGTCCAATGATGCAGATAATAGTACAGGGTGCTTTACATATGGAAGCGTAATTGGAAGACGTGATGATGTTTTATCAATTAACAGCGAATTCATCAACGAGTTTATGCAAACATTTCAGGAAATTGTCCATAAGTATGCGTAGGAGAAACTCTGGTATTTATAGACTCTACCACAGATCACTTCAATGCAAAGTCAATAAAAGCCATAATGACATAAAACATTTCAGAATGAACTAATTTTAGTTAAGTATTTCTGAGAGAGAAATGAGTGGGTAGTTTAAGCGCTTGAATTTAAGTTCAGACTATGTGTGCACGACTGAAACAATATAACATCGACCGGAGATCTTACGAAATGAAGAAAAAAGGTTAGTAAACTTGTATAATCCCAAAATTTCTGAAGGCTCTGCTTAGTCACACTTTTATTGTTTCTATAGTCACAATCACCAAAAAATAAGCTGGTTTAACAAATCATAAACCGTTCACGTAAGTTAAACCACAGATGAGATACATAATCAGGTTACAATGGAGGACATGAATTGCGGAAGGAGAGGCTGAAATACGCCCATGAAAGATCAGCTTCAAATCGCACTGATCGAAACCACAAAACAAAATACTTTAATTATCCGAGGCATTAACAACAACCGCTTATCTTTGGTTATTATGTTTCGCCGATTCGTTTGTTGAGTTAACTATACACGAATTTCTGATGTTAATTTAGAAGCTAATTAGCCTGCTTAAGTAAAGTGTCCACAAAAAGTCCACAAAAATAGAATTCATTTGCTAATGTGAGAGATCATATATATTATTGCCATACAAGGCTCTCTTCAGAACCAGTTAAGAGAATAAAATCTGGAGGTGCACAAAGAGCATCTAATTTTGGTTCTTACGAATTTTCTTTCACGAACAATTACGATATAAACTACATATATATCTGTAAATGCATTATGCATATTACTTTTGTTTGCAAACAGACTTCTGTGTTAAGCGTTATTTACACTTTTAAAAAGGTATAGTGACATTTATGTAGCGTTGGTGGAATTTCAGAGCATAAGTTTACATCTATTTAGTTTGTAGAAAGAAATGCACAGAAACGCTCTGTTATATGAATTTCTACACCGTAGTTATCTGAGTACCAAGAAAACAGTTTCTAACTTTACAGCTCTGTCCTGCAACGTCAGAGGTATTGTTAATCATGTTTTTCGAAACTCTTACAAAGGTTTATACAGAACACAACAGTAAAACATTGTAAACTCAATCTAATGAAAGATCCTTTGAAGAACTATTAGTTCAGGATTAAAACCTGAAAATAATATTATGGACCATAGATCACCTTTGATAAAAATTTAGTTGCTATCGTATATACGAATATGAACTCCTTTCACCTACAAGTAATCAATAAAACTTTCACTACCTGTGGGATTTGGGAAAATTGTTGTTCTTACGTTTTTTACTCCCTTTTTCCTGTTTTTACTTCTGAAGTTGCGCATCTTTGCATAATCTTCAAAATTTCTCAAGTATAGAATTCTTATTTTAAGACGTACTTTCCTATCCCCGTCATCCGATATTTTGTTTATTATTTTTGCGTTATTTCGTTAAGTGCTTATTGAAAACACCACAAACAGTAGTTGGCCGTTAAAAAATGAAAGTTGGAGAAAGAGTACTAATGTCAACCATTTTTACGTAGATCAGTGTGCTTATATGAACTGATCACTAAATTTCTTTTATAATTCTTTAAAAGGATAGAAATGATGCAAAAGATGGCCTAGATTATTTTTGTGCAATCCTCATGACACCTGTGGATATATTCAACCTTTTGTTGTCAATCGTTAATTTTAATATTTCTTATGGTGATGGATGTAGACGAGAATAAAACGTTTTGCACCTTTTAATATTAGAAAACAGCTAGCCGAAACATTAATTCTCAGTCGAGTTGACTATGGTAATGCGTTGTTTCACAGTGCTCCACCCTACATGCAAAAACGTCTCCAGAAACTGGTCAATGCTAGTGCTGGTTACGTATGTGGAGGGTACATGAAAACCGATGATGCTGTGAACCTGCGTTGGCTACCTGCTGTTGAACGCTCCTCATGGTCGATTGCCAAACTGGCATGGAAATCAATTAACTGCCCACACTGGCCTAAATTTTTACCTATGGAATTGACCAAGGAAACTGGTACAAGAAGAGGCCAAATGGACAATATCATCAAGTGCTCAACAAATGTCCAAACGACGTTCGAATACACAGCAGCCAAAATATTCAACTGAATGTCGATCTTGTCATAGTTATGGAATGTTCTGCAAACTAACCAAAAAATATTTTTTAGATAAAGCACTTGCCAGATGTCTTTCTGTCTCTTAGTTGCATTTCATTTTGCTTTTGGTTTAAAAGTTTTGTTTGTTTTTTGTTTTTTTGTGTTTTTTTTGAACCACAATTTAACCTAGGTTTTTGCGCTATCATATTTCAACATTGAGCCCAAATTTTGAGTTATTTACATATTCACTACTCTATAGTCAACTCACCTTTTTCTCGTTTATGAGTATAATGCCTCTCATATATTTAGTGCGGTTCTGTTTAACGACTCTGGTTACAGTGCATAGTGACCGTATGATTTTTTTTTCTGTTCTTCATATATTTTATAAACGTATTTCTCTTGCTACAATATTTTAGGGCTAATTTGTCTCCGTATACATCGACATCAACATCAACATCGTTCAAGTTCATTTTTCATTTTTGACCCTTCTTCTCAACCTTCTTGTTCTTGTTTCTGAAGTATATGTTTATTCGCAAATGTTACTTTTCTAATATTTAATTCATGATCGTGCACATAGTCTAGTCACTAGTCTTTCGCTATTTCAGTAGAATTAGCCAAATGTAAATCTTTAGAACTGAAATATAAACCATTGTTATTGTTATTATATATTTCCCCATAGGGCGAAATATATGTTAAAACCGGCATTTTCCTTCTTCTCCTCCTTCTTCTTCTCCGTTCACTTTTATAGCCGCAGTTTTGGGATCGAAAGTTGACAGATAAATTCCCTATGTGAAACTTATCGACCTAATTACAGGCTAGTGATAGCGTGATTGCGCATGCGAAGCAAACTCTCTGCTGTGTGCAGTAAGACGAGCCGTGCAAAAGTGGAAGTAAACTGAAAGAAATCCAAATTAATCTAAAGCATTTCTTAGTCTTCTCAGAAGACTAATACTTATTATTATTATTTATACTTATTATTTCGTGTTTTGGTGTGTAGTTCAAGACACTTGCCACTAAGTTGGTGTGTATGAACAGTGCCCTGCTAACCACCTTCACACACTTCACTTGTCGCAATTTGTGTACTGGTGTAGTTGAAAGACACTTGCCACTAGTTCAGTCGGTGAGCGTTGTGTGTCTGTCCACCAAGAAGGTACACTGCAAATTATTGAAAACTACTGCTTGTGCAGTTGATTTAATATTCCTGCTTGAGCAGGTTGATAAACTTTACCACGAAAAAGTGGGTAATTTATACTTTTGCTTAGTGCAAATTGACAACTCCTGCTTGTGCAGTTGATCACATATATATCACATAAAGTGGGTGATATTCCTGCAAAGAGCAGGTTCTTCAACTTACCACGAACAAGTGAAGTGGGAGCTTTGTTCAAAAAAATCTTGATAGCGATATAACGATATAGCCTTCACACTTTTCAGCCTGAAATATAATGGCAGATTCTAACATTTCGAAAATAGTTTTTAGTAATTTCCACCAAGGTGATCTCAAATTTGGTGTATCTTCTGGCAAGCAATGTTCATGCATGTCACTAATGTCTATATTTTGGACTTGCACAAGAAAAGTATCAATCTGGAAAACTGCAGACTTAGACTTTGTTTTGAATCAAGGTAATAGACTATATGAGAAAACTAAAATTTCTAGAACTTTGTATGTTGATGAGTTGCCTGCAGATATTGAAGTTAATAGTGTTACATTACATGCAGATTTTGTTTGTATTACCGATGGATATGCTAATGCTGTAACCGATGGAAATACTGATGATGTATTTACATTTTTGAATGAGGATCTTTTTTACAGTGATGATGTGTCAGGTGCGATACTTTTTATTGAAGGTTTTTGTATTGGGATATTAAAAGACATCAATAGAAATATTTATTTATTTGATTCTCACAGCAGAGATAGTAGAGGACTTCCAGAACCAGAGGGAAAATGTATATTAATGATGTTTTTATCTATAGAGTGTGCTAGACACTATGTTTTCTCTACTTATGGTTATTCTATTTATTTTCAAATTGTTTATGTAAAATTTAGTCCCCTAGATTTTACAGGGAAAGAAACACTTGTGAAATGCTTTAGTAAGTTTAAAAGATCTGAGTCTTACGTCAAAAATAGAGACAAAGAAAGAAAGATTAAGCAAGACTACTATCGAACCAATTTTGAAATGATCAGGGATAAAAGGCAAGATCAATATAAAAGAAATTCTGAAAAAATAAAAGAAAGCAGGAAAAGTCATTATGACAATAATTGTGAAAAAATAAAAGAAAGCAGGAAATGTCATTATGACAATAATTGTGAAAAAATAAAAGTAGCCAAGAAAAGTCATTATGACAATAATTGCGAAAAAATTAAAGTAGCCAAGAAAAGTCATTATGACAATAAATGTCAAAAAATAAAAGAAGTTAGGAAAAGTCATTATGACAAAAATTCTGAAAAGGTAAAAGAAAAAAGAAAACAACACTACCAAAATAATTCAGGCAGTATTAAAAGACTTAAGAAAGAACATCGAATGAATATTAGTCATCAGGATTTAGATCGATATTCCAGAGTCAAGAAATTTAAGGACGCAATTGTTGAAGGGCCATACTATGTATGTGTGTCATGTAATCGGTGCCTTTATAAAAGATCAGTCAAAATCTATTGTGAAGGGAAGTACACCAAAAATGGTTTTAACCCAAATTGCCATTCAATAATGACTTTTGATGACTCACTGTATATATGTAAAACATGTGATAAGAAATTGCTTAAAAAAGAAATACCTTGCCAGAGTGTTAGCAACAAACTAGAATTGTTTTATTTGCCAACAGATTTTCAGAATGCAAACAAACTTGAACGTGTTATAATCTCCCAGCGTATATTATTCACAAAAGTTCGAATTATGCTTAAAGGTCAGTTTCCAAAAATTAAGGGTACTGTTTGTAATATTCCTATTGAAACTGATGATGTTTGCAATACTTTGCCTAGGAAGATTAATGACAGTGGTGTCATTTTTATGAAATTGAAAAGAAAGTTATGCTATAATTCCCATGTTATTGCAGAGTCAGTTAGGCCTGAATTGGTGCTTTCCCTGTTACAATATTTGAAGGTTGCTAATCATCTATACAAAGATGTTAATATACAGGATACTAATTCAGCCCCAGACAATTTTTTTGATGTAAAATATATCGATGATGAAAATAGTTGTATAGATTTTCATATAGAAAATAAGTCTGAGGATTATCCCACCATCAATTTTATTGATGATAAGGATGTTCTATTCATTACATGCAGATATATGAAATTGATGATTTTGAAGGAGATGACCCCTTGAATGAACATCGATTAAATTGTGTAGAAACTACACTGATACCTAAATGCCCCCATGTTGTGGCTGATGATGAAAATATCGTAGTTGCTCCAGGCCAAGGAAAAGCACCTGTAAATATTTTGAAGGATGAATTTGTTGAAGAACTTGCTTTCCCAGATTTATTTCCATCAGGTAAATTTGGTTACACTGCTACTCGAGAAATTAAATTATCTCATACAAAGTATTTTAATCAACGGCTATTGAATTATACACAAAGATTTGCCTCAGATGCTGATTATATATTTTTTGCAAATTTTGTGTCTCAGCAAATTAATTTGCAAAACCAAATGAATGTTGCAATGCGCAAAGTACCAGGTCAGAATGTTACTGCAGGAATGTTTACTGAAAGTTTTAAAGATACTGTTAAGTCTTTTGTAGTAAATGATGAAGCATACAGCTTTATGAACTCTGTAAAAGGTTCACCAGCATACTGCAAAAATATGCTTTCTGATGTTTTGGCGATGGTTAAGCAACTTGGATTGCCTTCATTCTTTTTAACTTTGTCATGTGCAGACTTGAGATGGGATGAGTTAGTAGTAATCATTTACAAGTTACATGGTTCTGAAATATCCACCAATGATATTGCAGAGATGTCATATTTTGAAAGATGTGAATTGCTAAATAGTGATCCTGTGTTGCTAGCTAGACACTTCCAATTTCGTGTAGAAAGTTTTTTTAAAGAGATAATTATAAAAGGGCCAATTGGAAAGGTTTTATATTATGTCATTAGGGTTGAATTTCAAACCAGGGGCTCTCCGCATGTACATTGTTTACTGTGGTGTGAAAACATGCCATCCTTATCTGTTGATACTACAGAAGAATATACTGATTTTGTTGACTCAGTTATTTCCGCAAATATACCAAGTGAACCATCCAAGCTTAGAGATCTTGTACAGAGATATCAAGTGCACCATCACTCTAAATCCTGTAAGAAGTATAATTATAGGGAATGTCGATTTGGATATGGCCATTTTTTTACAAGAAAGACAATAATTGCCAAACCACTTCCAGAAGATATGCCACATTCTGAGAAAAGTGAAATTCTTTTGAAGCAACAGCTTGTTTTACAAAAAGTCAAGCAGTATATTGACCATGAATTAAACCCACAGAAAAAGAATTTCTTGTATCCTGATAAGCCAAATTTTGAGAATGTTTTATCCATTTGTGAGGTACTTGCTTTCTTAGGTATTTCATTGGAAGAATATAAAACTGCCTTATCTATATCAACTGATCAAAATGACTTTCAAATACATTTGAAGCGAAACACTGATTCATGCTTTGTGAATAACTATTTTGATGAAGGATTGCTTGCATGGGAAGCCAATATTGATTTACAACCAGTCTTCAATCACTATAAAGCTATTTATTACATGTGTGCGTATTTTTCGAAAAGTGAAAATTCTTGTTCAAATGCAATGAAAGAAGTACTGAAGCAATGCAGTGAAACAGAGTCTCCTAAGTATGATGCTATGTGTAAGTTAGCAAAAGCTTATAGTGATAATAGAGAATGTTCTGTCCAAGAGGCTGTTTATCAACTAATGCCTGAATTGTGGTTACGGAAAAGCTACCCTCAAGTATCATTTGTAAATACTAACTTGCTGAATGACCGTTTTCGTATATTCAAAAGTGAAGAAGAACTTAGTGAACTGCCTGAAGATAGTCTAGATGTGTTTAAAAGAAATATGCTTGACAGATATATAGATAGGCCTAATAAAACTTTCTTAGGTGGAAAATTCCAAGTCATTGACTCTTTATGTTTTGCCCAATTTTCTGCATGTTACCGGCTTGATAGTAAAGACTATATAGAAATGCAAAATGATAGCCAACCAATAGTTTTGAATGATACAGTTATTGAAGAAAATCATGAGCAGACTGCCCTTCCTAAAAAGATACCTTTAATGTCATCTAAAGAGTGTTTGAAATGTAGAAAGATTAAAAAAGTGTTGCGTTATTATACACCTAACAAGCATAAATACCCAGAAAGGTATGCACATCATATTTTGATGTTGTTCTATCCATTTAGGGATGAAGAAAGAGATCTCAAATCTAATGATACTTATGTTGATAAACTAGCAGAGCCAGAGGTATTGCGGATTGTTAATAGAAATAAAGAGCTATTTGAACCGAACTCTGAACTAGTAGATGTTGCATTAAGAACATATAGGGATGATATGATTCTAAACCACGATTCTCATGCACAACAGGAAAACGATGAAGTTGTAGAGCTAGTTAACGACATGTTAGACACTTATGAAGATGAAACAAACATTGACCAAGACGTTCCAAATGATTTGCCGCCAGCATCATTTCAATCAACAATTGTCTCAGATGATGAATTAAACACCACTATTGAATCATTGAATAAAGAGCAACGTGAAATTTTTGATGTTATATACACATGGGGAAAAAAGTTTGTTCAAAACAAAAGATCTGAACATCCTGAAATTTTGCAACCCTTACAAATTTTTTTAACAGCCTCGGGTGGTTGCGGCAAGAGTTACCTAGTTAAATGCTTGTATAATGTGCTTAATAAATTGTTATCTAGAAATGGTGACATTTCTAAAGCAAAGATTATGTTATTAGCACCAACAGGTGTTTCAGCAATTAACATTGATGGAACCACCATTCATACTGGACTAGGCATTCCTTGTGGTAATTTCATACCATTAAGTGATAAGCAGAGAACAAGCTTGAGATTAAAACTTGAAGAAGTAAGTGTTATTTTCATTGATGAAATATCAATGGTGAGTTCTAAATTACTGTCATTCGTTCGTGTCATTCGTTGGACGTCGGACGTATTCACGGAGCTCCGATTTTTTAAATTTTTTTTCGCGCCAAGTTATCATGTAAGTCTTTTGTCTTACATCCTCTACCGTATGAACATTTAATCTTTTTAACTTTAATCATTATTATATATATATATTATATATATCAATATGGGACCTAAAAGAATGACTGACGACGAATTGGTGGAAAAAATTGAGGCAACTATAAATGACAGGTTTGTCCATTTTGAAAAACAAGTAAGTGCAGATATTTCTGCTATGAAAGATGGAATAATATCGAGTTTAATAGAGGAGAATAAAAGACTTAGCGATAAAGTTCAGGTACTAGAAGACTCTATCACCAAAATTGAGCGCGATTTATATGCTAGTGTGCAATACAATCGACGAAACAATATCGAAATCCAAGGAATCCCTGATTCCGTGAACGATAATGATCTAGAAAATATAGTAGTGGATATTCTCAATGATATTGGCGTCGAAACAAACTCTTCGATGATTGAGGCTTGCCATCGTTTGCCTGCAAAGCAAGGTTGCAAACCAACAATAATAAAATTTGTCAACAGAAAAGTATGTGAAGCTGCTCACAGGAACAAAAAAAAACTTAGTAAAAATAAAGCAGGCTTCTCTGATGAAGTCAATTTATATATCAACGATAACCTCTGTCCGTACTACCGACGGCTTTCATGGAAGTGTCGCAAATTAAAACGAGCGAACAAAATCAATAATACGTGGTCAGAAAATGGTACGATTCACATAAGAATAAAGGAGGGCGATCGCTACAAAAGAATTACTCACGAAAATGATCTAGAAAGTTCATTTCCCGACTTTAATTACGAAAGTTAAATATTTTATTTGAATGAGTAATTGATTCTAGTATTATCACTGCTCTTGGCTTAAGTTTTTACATTATTTATTTCTGAGTGCAATATGGCACTTTCACAGTGGTAAGAGTTTTGTTATGATGTGATTTCCGCTTGTCAGATTTTGAACTGATATTGACAGTTTGTTCTTTTTTAGTCATCGCGGTAAGAGATGTTTGGTTGGGTATACTCATTTTTGAGGTTAGCTAGCCAACTAGCTAGCATATTATTTAGCCAATTCTCTCTGTGTTTATACTATTTTTGTTTTGTTTTCTGTTGTGTGTAGCTGAATGATAAATTTTCCGTGTAGTGTGTGTGGCAGGTCAGTAAAGAACAATCAAAATGCAATTTTCTGTGATGTATGTGAAATGTGGTCCCACTGTAAATGTAATGCTGTTTCGTCACAGGAGTACACCCTGCTTAAAAATTCACCCCTAGAAAAGTGGTCCTGCTTAAAATGTGTAAATCAAGCTATCCCTTTTTACAGCAATACCTCTGGTATTGATCCTCCTACAGACTTGCAGGATAATAATAATAAGAAGTTAGCGTCTATCAAATTGTCGCTTGAACACATCAATAATATGCAACCTTTCTCTGAGATTATGGAAAATTATATGGGGGGAGATGATGGAGTTAACTGCAAGTATGTTGAAGTAGATAAGTTTGAGTCATTTGAACTGAATCCCAAAAATTGCCTTTCTTTTTTTCATAACAATGTCGCTTCTCTACCTGCCCATTTCGAGGAAATTAAACAACTTATGGCAGCACCTGGTTTTGACTTTGATATCATCGGAATCACTGAAACAAAGTTGAATGATAAACAACCCACTTTTTGTCACACTTTATCTGGTTACCAAAATGAGTTTACTCCTTGTGAGGGAGAAAAAGGTGGAACTCTTCTATATGTCTCTGATAAGATCAAATACTCTCGTCGTGCTGAGTTTGAATCTATTTGTTATCTACCCAAGGAACTTGAATCCACTTTTATTGAGATTCACAGGAATAATAAAAGGAATGTCATAGTTGGATGCATTTACAGGCATCCTGTGATGTCTGTTGATGCATTCAATAATGGCTTCTTGTCTCCTGTCCTACATAAAATTTCCATGGAGAATAAACCCATAGTTTTACTGGGAGATTTCAACATTGACTTGCTGAATCCAAATAATAGTGCTGATACTCATACATTTATGGACTTAATTGGTTCTTTTTCTATTTTACCCCAAATAATTCTTCCGACTCGTGTCACCAGCAATAGTGCTACGGTTATAGATAATATTTTTTGTTCTGTAGATTTTGTAAACACTGTGTCTGGAAATATCCTTACTAGCATATCGGATCATCTATCTCAGTTCCTGATTATTAAAAATCAGGTAAAAAATGATCCTAGTCTTTTTCGAGAAGTGCGTGACTGGTCTAAATTTGACTCTGATGCATTTTTGGATGCAATAAACTCTTATGACTGGAATAAAATAATTAAACCTGAACTTAATGATGTTAATTATAGCTTCAATAGCTTTTATGAATCAATTCAAAATTTGGTTGAGGAGAAGGTACCATTAATCAGAGTGCGTTTACATGACATACCCAAGGCTGGCAATCCCTGGATGACTAAAGGTATCCTCTGCTCTATGAAAATTCGCAATAACTTGCATAAAAAATATCTTTCTGCTAAAAATCCACAGGAAAAAGCTTTCTATCTTGATAGATTTAAAAAATACCGCAACTCTATTGTATTACTCTGCAGAATCAGCAAAAAAACCCACTACTTATCTTACTTTCGTGAAAATAGCAGCAATATAGCTAAAGTCTGGAAAGGCATTAACTCACTACTTGGTAAAAATGCATCTGTACCTCCTCCAACTACTCTATTAATTGATGGTAAATCAGAAACCAACCCTCAAGTTATTGCTAACACATTCAATAGCTTTTATTCCTCTGTTGCTGAAAAATTAAGGGCTAAAATACCACGTACCCCAAAATCGTATACTACATTTCTAAAGAACCCTAATCAATATTCATTGTTTCTCTCACCTGTTACCAGGGATGATGTTCTCAATTGTATAAGATCACTAGATAGTTCTAAGGCAACTGGTCCTTGCAGCATACCTCCTCGTATCTTAAACCTAATTGATAATATTGTGGCCCAGCCAATATCCGAACTAGTCAATTTAACTTTTGTTTGTGGAGTCTATCCTGATAGACTAAAAAACCCTAAAGTTCTTCCTGTTTATAAAAAGAACTCAAAACTCTTATGTAACAATTACAGACCAATTTCATTGTTATCAAATTTGGATAAAATTTATGAAAAACTGATATATCAACAGGTTTATCAGTTTCTTCAAAATACTAAAGTTATTTATTCTCATCAGTTCGGTTTCAGGAAAAAATATTCCACATCACATGCTATCCTCAATATGGCACAAAAAATCATGGATGCTCTGGACAAGGGCAACTATGGTTGTGGCATTTTTATTGACCTTCAAAAAGCATTTGATACTGTTGATCATGAGATTTTATTGAAAAAATTATTTCATTATGGCATAAGAGGCAAGCCATTAGAACTTTTTAAATCGTACCTCACTAACCGTACTCAGTTTGTTACATTAAATGGAGTTTCTTCTAGTATGGGTATTGTCAGACACGGTGTTCCCCAAGGCTCTGTCCTTGGGCCGTTATTATTTTTGTTGTATATAAATGATTTAAATGTTGCTATTAGGTTTTCTGTTGTTCACCACTTTGCTGATGACACGAATCTCCTTTACTTCAGCAAATCTCTCAAATCTCTTAACAAAAAAGTTAATTTAGATCTCAAGTTCCTTTGGCACTGGCTCAATGCCAACAAAATTGCTCTTAATCCTGGCAAAACTGAATATTTGATCTTTAGACACCCCTCAAAGCCTGTTGATTTCAAAGTTAAATTGTCAATCGGTGGTGAAAGGATTTTTCCTAGTAACCACATTAAATACCTTGGAATTTTGATTGATTCTAACTTAAAATGGAAATCTCAAATTGATAGTATCGCGGTCAAACTCAAACGTGCCAATGGAATTTTATGTAAACTTAGACACATGGTACCCAGAGAGACCCTCATTTCAATCTACTTTGCCCTGTTTAACTCACACCTAAATTATTGTGCACAAGTATGGGGTCAACCTGTATCTATGTATGTACGACGGATCACATCTCTGCAAAATTGTGCTGTTCGTATAATGTGTTTTGCAGACTTTGATGCCCCAGTAGAACCTTTGTTTGCTAAATTGGGTTTATTAAAGTTTACTGATTTAATTCACATACAGAATGTAACTTTTTTACATTCTGTGTATCATGCTAAACTCCCTTCACCCTTACTCGACACATTTGTAGTTGATTTCTCTCACGCTTACAATACTCGTGCATCTACCAGAGGACTCATTAACTCCAGTCTTGTTAGAACCTCCTGTTTTGGCCTCAAATCTGTTAGACACCAGTCTATGCTATCTTGGGACTTTTGTCATACTATAATCAAGGACTCCAAATTGATAGATTTGTCTTTGCCTAAATTGAAATCTACTCTTAAATCCACATTTCATAACTCCTATTTGATTGTTTGATCTGTTTCGTTTTTGTTTTTTTTTTTTGTTTATTTTTTTTCAAACCTGCTTCACTCATTTACACTGTAATTTAATTTGTTATTCAGCCTGTTTTTTAGTTTGTCCTGTGCTGTGATGTCCCGTGGTTGTTTTTTTTTTTGTGATGTCCTCGGTGTCCGTCACGCTTGCTAGCTTTGCTAATTTTGGCGGTCTCCATTATAGATTGCCCATTTTCAATTATATCTGCAGAAATAACTATCGTTGTACATATTGATGGTAATCTATATAAAATATATGTCAAATTGATTGATTGATTGATTGATTGTTACAGGTTCATCAGCGACTCTGTGAAATATATGGTATGTCTGACCGTATACCATTTGCGAATAAAACAATAATTGTAAGTGGTGATCTTTATCAGTTACCGCCTGTACTAGCTAAGCCAGTATTCTCCACAGATGGGTTTATAATTAATCTTTTGAAATTATGGCATAATTTTAAACTTGCTGAACTTGATGAAGTAATGAGACAGAAAGGTGATAACCAATTTATAGATTTGCTGAATAATATTCGAGTTGGTTCATTGAATGTTGCAGATGAAATGCTAATCAAATCTAGATTTATTTCGGTAGACAACGCAGACTATCCTTGGGATGCATTACACATATTTGCTGAAAATTCTTTAGTTAATATGCATAATCAGAAAATGCTTGCTTCACTTAGTAACCAAGCCATAAATTTATTTGCAATTGATGATTATCCTGAAGGACTCTCTCAATCTGCCATTGAAAAAATCAGAGGGAAAAATGCCAATGAGACAGGGGGTTTAGTGTACAACCTATCCTTAAAAATTGGAGCTCGAGTAATGCTGACTGCTAATGTTGATATTGAAGACAGACTTATCAATGGTCAAATTGGTACCGTTAAACATTTGTCTTTTGTCTATGGAAAATGTGACACTATATTGGTACTTTTTGATGACAAAGCTGCAGGAATGAAAAGAAAAAATACATTAGTACAAGGAAACAATTACGTGGCTATTGAAAGAACTGAAACAAAGTTTGGTTTGTCTAAGCGAAAAACATCTGTAACTGTCACAAGGACACAGTTTCCTTTAGTGTTGTCATATGCTTGTACTGTACATAAAGTTCAGGGTTTATCCCTCAATAAGATTGTTGTGAGTTTTCAATTGAACAGACAAAGGAACTTCCATCCTGGCCAAATGTATGTGGCATTCAGCCGTGCAACCTCCCTCAATGGATTGTTTTTAACAGGAAATTACTCACATGCTGCTATTCAAGCAAATGAAAAGTCTCATGCAGAATACCAAAGACTGAGAAAAAGAGAAAATTTATTAAAACCTAATGAGTTGTTTGTAACCACAGAATTTAATTTTCAGATAGCTCTACTAAACATAAGATCATTGAAAAAACATGCTTCTTCGTTAAGGCACTACCAACAACTTGCTAATGCAGATCTTTTGCTTTTAACGGAAACTCAGTTAACCGATGCTTCAGATATGACTGATATTCAGGAAAACATGAGTTCTTTCTCCCTCATTTTAAATAATAATGTAGACAAGTACAAAAGTTTACTTGTAGCACACAGTGAAAGTGTAAGTGTGGTGAATGTTAAACATTGGCCTGCATTTACTTTATTTCAAGCAAGGAAGACAACTTTTCATGACAGGTGGCTTACTGTTTTATTGACGTACCGAAGTCATCAAGCAAGTGTGAACATTTTCTTGAATAAGCTGTCAACAATATTATCCCAAAATGATCAAATTGACATGGTGATGGGGGATTTCAATATAAACCTTTTAAAGAACAATAGAGATACAACAGAATTGCAAAACACTTTGCATGGTTTTACTCAAATCATACAACATGCAACACATGTTGATGGTAGCCTAATTGATCATATTTATGTTAGAAATTCTACTTTGAATGACTTTTCAGTTAAAAGTTTAAAAGTCTGTTTGAACATCTCTGATCATGATGCTGTAATAGTTAGACTGAAAGTTCTTGGCGACGGTTAAGCTATAAGGAAACCATAAAAGGAGTATGGAGGGGAGGGGGTGGGTTCTGAGGTTCTGGTTGGGTTGGTTTATCTGCCAATTTGAAGCTTATGTTTGAAAGAAAAATAAGACAAACTAGTTTGATTATATTACAGTTTCTATGACTTTAAGATGGTTTTGAACTGGCAGGTAAACTGTAAAGTTCATTTCAAAGAATTTTTTAATAAAAATTATTTATTTCACTGTGAATATGTCAGAAAACCATTTGTCTGATTGTCATTTGTGTTCTTAGTTTTGTAAAGTTGTATTATGTCCAATTATGGAATATTTTAACCAATATTGTAGCATTATACTGTACCTTCTAGTAATTTTGATTTTGAGGAAACACTTTGCTGTGGTAAAAGTAAACATATTTCTGCACAGCATAATTTTGTATATTGCTCTTTTTTTGAAACATTCAGTTCTGTTTCCACCAAGGACGATTCTTTCACACATGTGTTGAGTTTCTTTTTCTGTGCTGTAAAAGACTTTGGGTCCTCTATGCCTCTCCTTCAATCCTCCATGCTCTCAATATTACTACACTGATCTGGCATGAATAAAATGCTTGACTGGCATGCAAAAGCTGCTTGAACATATTGGCATAAATGATGCTTGGTGGCCTCTTTATATGTTTGTGTGTATATGTGTGTGTGTGTGTGTTGACATTGTTTTGTTTAGATTTATTTTGTTTATGTTTTCCCACTGTTAAAATCCCCATTCCTTCACAACCTCCCGTAATTTCATTGTTTTCTAATTCATTGTTAGTATTTGTGAATTTATTCCAGTTTATTTATGTCAAAAATAATTATTCAAGAAATTTGAATTTTGAGTGTTATAATGGTTTTGAAAAATTTTAAATTTATAACTGATGATGATTCATTGATGTTGAATGCGATTTGGTGATGCTGTACATGAAATGAGTAATCATTATCCAGATGACTATGCATGTTGATATACATTATGATAGTATGTTGTGACCTTTAGACAAATTTAGTTGTTGCTGTTGCTATACGAAGTCATCAAAACCTTACTGTCTTATTACTATCAACTTGGGCATCAGTTTTTATCTGCTAAAGAACTAGGTGACATTATAATGTCCAGAATGCCGCAAACAACAACAAGTTGTTATAATGATTCATCAATGTTGATTATGAATTGGTGATACTGTACGTGAAATGATCATCTATTATCAAGATTGATTTGTATATGTGACATACGTTATGTGTATATATTTGCTGTAACTTTTGGATATCACAAATGAAGGTAAGAACTATGATTTACTTTTTTGCTATATCGAAAAAAGGGCTTACAACTTTAAATTCAATTTTTGGTTATTTTTCAGGTTAAAAAGTTTCAAAACATGTGACAGAATGGAACATATCGCTAAGATTTCCAAGCCTCAAGTTCTCCAAGAAAATCGAGTTTATTTTTTACCATATTTGCTTATTCGATTATAACATTACGATAATAACATGTCGCATGTATATCTGGACTTGGTAATTCATTTCTTGCTGTTGGTTTAGTCGTGAATAACAGAATGAAATGCTACAATGACCTATAGACACAATTGTTAAGTTGTTTGTTTTTATAACTACAGCTATGTATATGTCACGACAAGGATTTGTCTAAAATTATGTGACTTACCTTGTATAAATTGTATATAATACGACAAGGATTTGTCTAAAATTATGTGACTTTCCTTGTATGATATGATTATTTGTATAATATTTTCTATCATCCAATGTGCTATTCATGGTTTTCCCGCCTTTAAAGTCTTGACCTCCGTACGCCAATAAGCGCCCTCGACTTGGTTCGAAAACAGGTTAAATCTGTTTGAATAAATTTAGATTACAATGTCTAGTTTGCTCAGAATGTTTTCTCACTGATAATCGTAAGAAGACGACACGTCTCCTGATTAAAGTTTACAACGCCGCATTACTTGTCAATATGTGTTTTTGGTATTGTACCATGATATTTGATACATATTTTAAGAGTTAGCAATAACTTATTCGAAATTTTTTTTTTAAGAGAAACCTTATCATTTGACCGTGAACAATTTCATTTCATAATAACTTCAAAGTAAGTTTTTTTGTGGCATTAAATTCAACCTGAGTATCAGGTCGATGGTAGTTATACTGTAATTATTTAACGATACATTTTTCTCATGGTTATCAATGTACACACAATAATTGGTAAAATGTTTGCAACTTTGGGGAAATATATAGTCGCATTTTTGCGAATCTTGTTATTATTAATCGAATAAAATGCATGTTTTTTGATCATTGGATGAGAAAAAGTAGCCAGGATTTATAAGAATCTTGTATGCGTTCTACCTTATCCGTAAATATTTTGTCGGCGGAAAACCGGCCGAGGTGACGAAAATTTGTACGGACGAAAATTTTAGGCCGGCGAAAATTTGTACCGACCAATATTTTTAACCAACGAAACATTTCGACTATTTCAAAATTTTTCTGTTTTATATCTCTTTTACATATTGAAGTAAAATCAGATGCCAACTGCCGTAAAAACAGTTGAGGCTTTTTTTATCCATTCCTTTCCCTTCCACGTGTAGAATTCTAACAGGGTTGATGCTAGAAACCAAATAAACCTTTTCTTAACTTTTATGTGCATTGTTGGTTTGGGTGAACTAATTTGGAGGAATCACCCCAAACAAGTGGAGCACCTCAATACTAGATGTAAGGGCTTAATGGGTTGTGTACAGAGACAAATTCTTGCAAAAACCCTACCAGGAAACATCTTTGACTATGGTCACACTCACCATTACGTCCGAAATAAGCGCACCTTACAGACTTACACTTTCCTATATGTTTGTTAATAATGAAATCGTGTAAGTAAACCAAAAACAACCAATTGAAGATATTTCCTCTTATACATAATGTCCACTGGTGACATAAAGCGCACCTCGCCATGAATGTTGTAAAGTACGCAGGTTTAGATCAGGAGGCACAACCTGTTTAGGTGCACTGTTCTAACGGTTTTAGATAATTTAATCTTTTTGCATTTAATATCTTCGGATTTGTCACTGCTGGAAAGGTGTACAGATTTTTGGTTTCAATAACTAATAATTCACAAACTATATAATCATAGTTGGCTTTCTGCTAACTGTTTCTGTCGTGGAAGTTTTTCCCTTCCAAATTTTTTACATTTTCAGCAACTTTATCCTCGATTGGCTCTCTAGTGTCCGCTGTAGTTTTTGATTTTGTGGCTAAAGTATCTGCTAGATCATCTTCATCTGATGCATATCCATCTTAGGGGCTTTTTTCCATCTGAGATATCAAGCAACCATTAATGTTTTTATTTTCACTGTGTATTATGTCGTCTCACAGGATTTTTCTTTGTGACTTGATAACATTTCTCTTGTGAATATGCAAGCTTGACCCTTTTATTCATCCTTGGGGAGATGAGTACGTGTTTAGTTTTTCCTATGTGGGTGGTTATACATTTTGGTAAAGCGGTTTTCTCTTTTCACATTTTGAAACATTAACATTTGATGTTCCGTTTATTTATCATGGAGGATTAGATAGTTAATGTTTTTGTCAGTCTTGTAATTGACTAATATACAACGACAAAACCTATGTTTATCTAGTTTTTATACCCCGATCTCGTTTATCTAAGCGAAACGAAAGGGAATAAAAGATAAAAACAAGACAGTAATGTAGCTTATGATCTACTGTCTCACAAATCATCAAATACCCATCAGACGTGAAATATGTCGTAATCGGAAATACACTTGATCATACCGTTAAAAACGCTACACAATAGAAGTAACTTAAGTAATGGACGTACTGAATCAAACATTAACACCATATTCTTGGGACAAGGACCAAAAATGAACTCAACTACTTATCTTGCCCCCGCAGCGAGCGTAAGCGAGTGAGGAGGCATAGTAGTTTCACGAGATAGGCGAATGTCAGTTTCCGATTTTGTTCTTCATCTTCATCATCCTCCAACTTTCGTGTTGACGTGGTATACACGGTGGTATACAATTATTAGCTGACTTTGCTTTTTTCCTATGTCAAAGCATGGTACTGTATGTGGGAGACAGGATATTTTTTTCCTAATTTATTATTATATTATACTATGTTATTTAGGAAGTTCGTATGCTAAAATTCCTTAAACATTTTTCATATTACTTTTGTGTTGTTTTAGTGAAGTACACGACTAGGATTTTGAAGCACAGCTTGAAATCTGAAATTTTGCCAACAACATTTTATTTTTGTATATGTTTTAGCTCTAAATCTTTTATTCCATAAATTTTATTCAATGCACTGATTTTTGGCGGATTTTGCCTTTAAAAGATTTTAATTGGATTTCTATGTATGCAAGAAAGTTTACAAATTGTAGTTCTTCGTGTTTTTCTTCTTTCTGTCCTCCAAACCTGGTGTGATCATGATCAATACAACCTTTTTATATTTTTTTCTTGTTTTTTATGTAAACTTTGGCTACGTTTTGTTTCGAATCAAAGTTTGAAACGCAGCTTTCTTATGGATTTTTCGCTTTAATTTTTTTTTCTTTTGGCTCTAACAGAAACTCATCTTATTTTGATTATAAGATATGTATCCATGGCTTCGGTTCACACATTTCTTTTGTCTGTAGCCAATGCTTTCTGATATTACTTGTTAAGCCTTATTTACACTTTTTGAAAGGTATATTAGCATCAGTGTGACATAGGCCTAAGAGATAACAAAAAGTAACAAAGTTTTGTTTGTTTTTGTTTCCGTTGTATAGCTTGCAATGTATAGCTTGCTGTGTGTACAAATTGGAATGCATGAGTGCGGGGACATTTTTAGTTAAAGCTGCATGCTAGTTACGATGTGTTAACAGACCATTACAGTTTAACGCTCCGTTGAACGAAAGGAATTTTCGTTTTCCAACCCGTGGAAATTGTTCCAATTTTTATATCATTGTAAATTATCATTACATAGTCCAGCTATTTCAGTTTTAAGTTTAATTTGAATTTTGCGTAATATTTTTTCAAACTTATACTGTATAAAGGCAGTAATTGCAGTGCTACAATGTGGTTGCTGTTTGATGTATTGAAGAGATATTGACGTTATCGAGGCTTATTTCATAAAATTGTTTGAGCTCATTGAAGTTATAAAGATTATCACACTATAAAAGAATTCCTTTAATATGAAGTAAATGAATTCAGTGAAAAATAATCGGAAACAACGAGTCCCGGTCAAAATCTGACCCAAAAGCTGATATTGTAAACATTAGATTAAAATGGCTGGAAATCTTTCGAAAAGATAATGAAATCAAAATTTTCATGCTGACAAAAATCATAACACGATAGTCGTCAAAAGTTTTCGGACTTGTGTTTCTTAGCTAAAGCTTTCTATTTTCTTACGTCGATTTTATTAGCTAGTTTTGTTTGAAAATAATATAAGCCTCGTATTTTGGAGACTTTCATAAAAAGTATCTTCCCTTTTCAGATGTTTGCCTGGGAATCAGATTTGGCAAAGATAATACTTGAAATCGCGACTAATCGTATTTTGCCATTCTCATATTTTTTTTCCAGTTGTTTTTCGTAAAAAAAATTTCTCTTCCACCTTGTGCATCAATTTTTAAATAAAGAGAGCAGGTGGCGACTTTTTGTGAAAATACGACAGATCTTGTTTTCGTAGGTTACATTACTTAACGATAAATAAAATATTTTAACTTACATTAATAATCAATTGTTACTTGTATTCAAACTTTGGTTCGTTACATTCAGTATCTAACTCTTTCGTTGCTAGCCTGCCAAACGCATTTTTAAAAAGTTTTTCTGTGTAGAATATGTGGATAACTTTTAAACAGAAGCAGAAATGTTCTACTGGAAAAATTTAGTTTTTCTTATTTTGGTTGGCAAAGTTTCTTTACATTTACTGCGTCAAAAGCGAGCAAGATCAGCAGTTTTCCATAAAGTATTTTTGGAAGATAAAAAATTGTCAATAACACCACTGGAAACAATTTTGCACGTGCATTCATATGATACATGTTGCGATAAGTGCTTGCGACATGATGAATGTTTGTCTGTCAACTATTATCGCGGTGGGGATAAGAAATGCGAACTGCTGGGTGAAGATAGAGGAACACATGAGGAAAGCAGTTTCATTGATGAAAGAAATTGGGATTATTACGATACAGTATGCAAATTATTTCTGTTAATACTGTAATGTCTCTTATATAACTATTTCACCGGAATAAATTTACAAAATCCATCATTTTTTAGTTTGAAATATGCACATCAGAGACTGATGGTGGGAATATGTCGCAGAATTTTAAATAGAAACCAAGAACAAAATGTCTTAATCCAGTCTTCAGTCTAGCATAACTAAAGATTGCACAGTTTATGGACTAATTCTGACACTTTATCAAGGGACTGCAGTCTTTTAAACAGTATAAAGTTAGAATGATTTGAAGTCCATAAAATTCCTATAAATAACGATTTTGTACTTTTGTAACATAGATGCTCTAACAATTGCTAGTCACAACAAGAAAACACAAAACTCTTCATCAAGTTTTTCCTACGCAAGTTTTTTTATACTGACTACTGATTTCCTGGTATCGGTTCCTGTATATTGGGATGCATTCAAGTTTGAGTCAGCTGCATTAACTATAATTTTTAGTTGATCATTATAGCCTTTATTTTCGTATTAAATATTCTTTATCCTAAATCCTATTTATCCAAATTTTCGGCCAAACAAAAGTCACCCTTTTTAGTTTTTATCATATAAGAGTCTTAATATTAATCTATTTCTTCTATAGCCTTTATTTTCGTATTAAATATTCTTTATTTAAAGGTACGTCGTGATTTATGCAATGAAAGAAATTCATGTTATCCTTGTTCATGTTGGTCTGTTGGATTTTACAAATCAAAGTGTGATTGCAGCAAATGTGAGTTTTTTTTCAGATTGACTTTGATTTCTAGATTCAAGAGTCAACTTTGCAAAATTTTTAGGGATGAACATACAACGTTATGGATCGGCAACTGTTAGACAAATACATTTTAATAATAAAAACTTGCTGTTTTATGGTATTGGTCAAGATGATAAAATTTACCAGCTTGATTTAAAGAACAGTAATTGGAACCTTGTAGATCAAGGGCCTGCAACTAAATTAAAAGTCACAGAGAGAGGAACTATCTACGTATTGGGATCTGATAAGGGCGTTTACACTTTGAACAATGGTTTGAAGCTTGAACAGAGTGGGTCATACTTGGACGTATTCTACACTAGCAAATACAAATTTGTCATCAAAGAAGATACTGGGGAACTTTTCAAATTTCAAAGTGGCGGTAATTACTATTTCAACTTATTCTGATTTTCCGAAGTTTCCGCAATCCATGACTGGCAATAATTTGCTTGCATTATAAACTAACATGTAGCTTTAGCTAAAAATGCCCCCGCGCTCAAGCATTCCAATGTGTAGACACAGCAAGTTATACATTGCAAGCTATACAAGGGAAACAAAAACAAATTTTTGTCCGAAAACAAGTTTATTGTTGGCCTGGTAAGTAGCATACTTATAGGCTTAAATATTTCGACAAAGCCAGTTTTTTAGGAAGCCTCAGAGCTGCTTAACACTCACTCAAAATCGTTTTAGAACTGTCTTGCATCAAGATCACGAGACGAATAGCATTGAGGCTCCAGTCATAACACTTGTAACTTTTTATGCATCGAAACAGACATAAAATAACCCCATTCAAAGAGTTGACATGATGACATTAGTTGAACTTCAGGACAAAATTGATAAATGAAAAATTACTTAATCGACCAACGGTCATTTAAAGGACAAGCAATGTCTTTGACATCATTTCTATTCTTTTGAAGAGAACAAGGGTGAAGGGAGATCAAAAAATTCAGATTAATGTTTTTGCAAATCTTTGCACAGTAACAAATATATAGATTTAAACTTTTGATAACATTGTATAAACACAATAAAAACAAGAAGAATTGTGAGTATGATCATTTCGAAATGGGAGATCAGATTTGAAAACTTCTTGACGAATGGTCCTCACGGTTTTTCACTTACATTGGAATTGAGTTAAACTTTCTTAAGGATAATTTTTCCAATTAAAAGAACAATTAGTTGTTCATATGAAACAATGGTTAAAAAGTTTTACAATACAATAAATATTTTAATGAGTAGGGTAACCATGTGGCATAGTGTAGCGGTGGCAGTATTTCAAAATCAACTTGGAATATGCAAGATCTAAACTTAAACAGATGAAAATCTGCACAAAACTTTGTTACTTTTTGTTATCTGTTTGACCTAAGTCTGCTAATATACCTTTCCAAAAGTGTAAATAAGACTTAACAAGTAATATCAGAAAGTAATTGCTACAAACAAAAGAAATGTGTGAACTTAAACCATGGATACGTATTTTATAATCAAAATAACATTTGTTAAAGAAATTCTGTAAGAGCCAAAAGAAAAAAAAACAAACTTTTTCAAAAATCAAAAAAAAAAATTAAAGCGAAAAATCCATTAGAAATCTGCGTTTTAAACTTTGATTCAAAACAAAAAGTAGCCAATGTTTATAAAGAAAACAACAAAAATATGTAAAAAGCTTTTATTGATCATGATCACACACTAGTAGGAACAGGTTTGGCGAGGACAGTTAAAGTAGAAAACACGAAGAACGGTAATTTGTAATATAGCTTTCTTGCATACACAGAAATCCAATTAAAATCTTTTTAAGGCAAGATCTGCCAAAAATCAGTGCGTTGAACAAAGTTTATTGAATGAAATATTCAGAGCTAAAACATATATACAAAAATAAAATGTATGGTTGACAAAATTTCAGATTTCAAGCTGTGCTTCAAAATCCTTGTTGTTCACTTCACTAAAACAACACAAAAGTAATATGAAAAATGTCTAAGCAATGTTAGCATATGAACTTCCTAAATAACATAGTGTAATATAATAATAAATTAGGATAGAGATATGGAAAAATATTGTCTCCTACTTACAGTACCATGCTTTGAAACGAGAGAAAATGCAAAGTCAGCCAATAATTGCATACGACCGTGTAACGTCAACACGAAAAGTTGGAGGAGGATGATTATGATCAAGATGAAGAACAAAATTGGAAACTGACTTTCGCCTATCTCTTGAAACTACGCTAGTAGTAGGAAAATAGCGATTTCACGCCACTATACGCACTGTGAGTCATGAACCGATCAAAATTCAGAGTTTTGCATCAACATGCACACTGTAAGTTATAAGTCAGTCATGCATAAACATTATAAATGTAACATTATAGAAAATTTTTTTCACTTAAGTTTTTTCATTGAAGCTGAGTTAAGATAAAAAACATGGAGGTTGGACAAGCTGATGTAATTGCTGTAGAAAAACAACGTTACTCCACGAAATGGTATTACAAAAGTTTATCCACTGAGAAAGTAGTTTATGCGCGAGAGGAAGATCCTGTTGATACGATGATTGTACGTTGTCTTTATCCAAACTTAAAAGAACATAATAAAGTATTTGGTTTGAAAGGTGTTTTACAACTGCAACTATTGTTGGTGGCTATCCTAAAACTATTAAACAGGAACTTAAAAGAATTGGAAAGACGAATTCGATTTGTTAAAAAAGAGGATTGGGTACAAGTAAAAGAACTCTTTACGTTACTTGGAAAAGAAGCAAAGAATCTTCAAATATCCAGTGACGAGAATGGCACTCAATTTATCAAACTAGCTATGAACGAGATAAGCATTTGCATCAAGCTGACAATCAAAGCAGATTTTCCGCAAATCATCCTAACCAATCTTGATGAGAACGAGAAATTTATTACATCTACATACTTGTTTATTGGCGAAGGGATCACATTGTTGAAGTATTTGAATACTCGATTTCAACTTCATCCTTCAGAATTACTGAAATTCAACGAGAAAAAAAGAAAAGAACTTGCAGCGGATAACTTTTTTTGATTATGTACATATTATTTACAAATATAGAAAATAGTCAATAAATTTTGTCTTTCATCTTGTTTTGTAATGTCCATATGGAATTGAACTTATTCCGTCCTCTAACAGATAGCGTTTGTCATCATACGCTGACAAAGTTGTTTTGTTCTGACAAATAGTGAAGATTTGATGTTTGTGTGATCTTATACCCTTCATTTTATGTATATATTTGACATTTCCAAACAAGCAATCATAGTAATCCTGATGTGATATGTACTTTTTGATGACGTATTTTTTCACACCTTTCGCTTTCGTCATTGTTTTGTTATCATATTCCAACGAATACATCTTCGCACGTAAACCAATAAACTCACGCATCAACGATCCATTCAATTCGTCTTTCATCTTCCCAATCACCTTCTTGTTTTTTGTAGAGAAGCATTTGTGATCCTTTGCATAGCCACTAAAATCGAACAGATCTTGGTCTTTCAACATATCAGCATACAAATCATTGGTTTGAATTCGATAAGCGAGCGAATCCGTATCGGTAAACAACAGTTTCGATTGATCATCAGGATATTTCACTTTAACATATTGATAATGAAATCGATACATTAACACTTTACTCAAATCCAAAACAGCCAGACCAGTATAAATTGGTCGATTTAACATTAAATTGGCTTTCGCACGTTCAACTATTACCAAATTCTCATGAAAAATCTTAAACGACTTAAACGTTGGTTGTGCAGCTAGTTTTTTCAGCTGATGATCTTGTTTCACTAAATCTACAACTCGACGATTACGTAAATTCTCCATAGTCTTCCCGAACATGGAATTGTTCATTAATTTAAAAAAGTCTTTCTCAAATTCGTTTCTAGCAGCTGTACGTTTAGCCGTATTGAAATCGATGTATGTTTTCAACCATGGTGATTGATGAAATGCTAGAACACGATGAATTTTCGTAATCTTTAATCCCAATTCGGCATACAACTGCAAATTACGATAATGAACGATGTACTTTTCCTTGTTGTTTACATTCGGTATCAGTTTCGGTGCAGTTTCTTTTATTGTCGGTTTAATCGGTCCAATAAACGGATCTTGTCCATTCACTGTTCTTAGTTTATTGATTGACTCTCGTTCTTGCTGTTCTAAAATCTCCAGCTGTTTCGTTGATAACATCTCCGGCTTGACAGTCATTCGCTCAGGTGCCAACAGATAATCACTGTGAGCATCATGCAATTCCTCGGGATATTCCAAATCTACTTCCAAAATATATCCCTGATCACTGTCCTCTTTCACATTCTGCCAATCTAAACTTTCAATTTCTCCCTCTGACATCCACGTAAATCCTCCAGTCGGTAAGTACTGACACATGGCCCATCCATATAAGTTGTTAGCATCCCAATAAATCAAATGTTCGTTTGGTTTACTGGAATCGCAATTTGGAAGTTCGGGAAGATTCGCATGCGCATAACGATGACTGATGACAGCCACACCTCCACGAATACCACTCTCGATGAACAAATGCATGTCGATATCGGTCAACAATTCCAATTGAATATTGGTCATTTTCAAAGCAGCTTGCCAAGCCAATCCAGGTGATGTAAAACAATGCGCCGGATCCAAGTTATAATATGTCATACACATGTCTCTGAACGCTTCAAACACATCAGCAAGAAGGAGAACGTCTGTCAAGAGATATATGTTATGATAATCATGCATATCACGACATTCAAACTTTTCAAAAACATTTTGTGCATGTTCATAATCCTCATCACTTATCCCTTCTTCTGTCAAACTACTATAAAAATGTTCTTTGTCAGGTAATTTGTTTTCCTCCATTTTTTCCCATGAATCCATGTATTCGTACGGATAGACACCTTTACGTGTAAGAAGTGCTAATTGTTCATTAACGGCTTCTTTCATTTCTTCATCGAGTTGCGGTGCTATGTAAGGATCATTTCGATAATCATGTTGTTCTTCTTCATCATCATCGTCATCACCATCGTCATCATCAACTTGATTTTCAACATCATCTTCACATTTGTCATTTTGTGTTTCATCAAACTGTTGATTAGCTATGGAAACTAGGTTTTCCAAAATTTCCTGATCCAACGCATCATCCAGTTCCACTTCAACATCTTTTGAGTTTGATGAACTTTCCATGTCAGCATCTTGTAATGCATCTCGTACATCATTCTCAAGGAATTTTCTCGTTTCGGGATAATCGCTCAAATTGTCCACTAATTTCGATAATGATGTCTGCATAAACTGACAACTGTCGATAAACATGACACTTCCAACACTAAATGACGTATACTTTTCGTCAGTATTCGGAATACACGATACATCACCGTGACGAGGTTTTACAGCACTGAGGATAAGATGAGCATCGTAATTTTTCAGACTGTGAATCACGCAAGGTATTTTCACCCGTTTAGGATCGATACGGTATTGTAAATTACATCTCATGTGAGCAGTCCCTCTAAATTTTCCAGTGAGATGACAATGATCGCGAGCTTTCTTTTCATCAGATTTAATCTCCTTTTGACATAAATAACAAGTGGTGCATCTATTGTGTGCTCTCCATTGCTCAGGTGTCAATCTTTCCATCGGTATCTTTTTTCATAGGATTTGATGTATTTCTGTAGCTTGAAGTTGCACCGTATCCAGAAAGTGCTCTGCAGCATTTTTTCCACAATACAACTTTGGAGATTCATAAAATCGTTTATCCGTACACACAGTATGTAACGCATAACCACACGCTTCATGTGTTTGATGTTTCTCCGTCCACGGCATATCATCGTTTTGTTGTTGTTGTTGTTCACATTTTACCAACAAACTTTCAAAATCAGCATACATGACAAAGGGTAATCGTAACTGATACTCAATTTTTGTAAATTTGATAATGTCTTTCCCACTTCCCTGTACTGGTACTGACACTTTTTGTGCACCATGTAACCGACATCGTTCGAGATGACGATCAAGCACGTCTTGTGAAGTACAAGCATGTGTACAATAAGGACAAATGAACTTTTTCCCCTCATATTTACTAATTTGTGAGCCAACCAATGCACTTAAATTTCGGATCAGTACATAATGTCCCTTTTCACCTTCCGCATAATACAACAAATCCACATGACGATTTGGAACGATATTTTTGCTAATGCGAAGCGGAAACACGACTTTCTCCTCGAAACCATAAACGTTCACACTCAGGTTATTCTGTCGCTCCACTTTCTCAATGTCCTTGATTGACACTGGATAGTCGATTCCATGCATATCCAATTCTTTCTCATATGCTGTATATTTGGATACTCGATTAGCGTGATTTGACCAATGAACTAGATGTAACTTTGCAAGAATGCACCATAAGAAGCACTTTTCATCGTTGTTTTTAATATTGAGAACAGCTCTCTTTGATTTAAAGTGCTTTGGTAACGGTAACCATGAAGATGCTCTCAATGGATCATAATGAACAATTCCTATAGAAAAAACAAAAGAAAAGACCTATCTACCGAACAACACACAAATATTATAAGATTGAAATGTACCTAAATCAACATGCATGAAATGATGAACAACCCATCCACTACCATTCTTTTGAAATTCGTCGATTTGTTGCATCAACTGTGTGTAAGCTGTATTAACTTGAGAATTCAAGTCATCACTGTTCAACGCTGTAAAGACTTCTGATCGAAATGTGACCGGTGGATCTGTGAGATCGGTTTTATCTTTTGCCTGGCAAAATACCAACTTTAATGTGTAGTAATATTTGATGCCTTTGGTGCGATGAATTTCTCCATGAACGATTGAATTGAAGGTTTTCATGGCATTTAGAAGACGATCGAGCAAGTTCTGGTGGTTACTTGTGTCTAAATCTTTTCGATACGTCATAGCTGTACGTTTCAAAGTCGATTGCACGAGCTCAGGTGCTTTCCACAATTCTGGATGCTCAGTGGATCCACCTTGTTGATTGATTGTTTCAACACGCACACGTTTAGGACATTCCAAAGTTGCTTGTTTCATTTTCCTTTTCCCAGAAGTAGGTGGTAATTCCATGCATCTTTGTTCATGTAACCGTTTGGTATTTTCACGCTCGAACAGTTTCTTACATCGACCACATTGATAACGTTTTAATCTCGATTCACAAATTGCTATGTTGCGCTCAAAATTTTCTATTAACAGGAACGTGCGATTGCATGTTTCACATTTGTAATGTTCATCGTTCGACACAACATCACAAAATAACGGCTCACTCTCCAACACCATGTCTCCATCAGTTTCTTGAAACAGCTTCTCCAATTCGGACTCCAAGATCATTTCTCCGTCGGTTTCTTCAAACAACCTCTCTAACTCTTCTTCTTCATTTTTTTCTTCAACAACATAACAATCAGGTGATGATGTTTGAAAATCAACTTGACAAACACTGTCCAATAGAAATTCATCAATATCCAATGAATTATCCACAACATCATTATTTGTTGGCATGTTTTTAAAGAGGTGTTTTAAGACTTCATCTACATCAATGTCCTAAAATTATATAATTATATATAAATATTTTTTTTTATTTTTTTATTTTTTTTTTTTTTTTTGAAATTGTTTTTTTTTGAAATTGTTTTAAAAGAATTAAAAAAGTAGAATAGCTTTTTTTTTTTTTTTTTTTTTTTTACAAAATTGAAAAAGATTACCTCATGTTCAATTGCAATGTGTTCATTACACATTTCTTCACTAGCAAATTCCATTCCACAAACATAGCATTGAATGGCAGCCATCTTTATTGTAATCTGAAACGAGATGTTACTCACTTGAAATATTTCAAGAAATGAGAGACAACAAAAACACATTGACTTGCTTTATACGCTATTCTATTGATTCGTGTAAAAAAGCACTGAAATATAATCTATTTTATCTTTTGAAATTCACTCATGCGTGTTAGTTGAAGATTAACTATCATGGAGGTAACATTAAAACATCCATTTAGTATGCTAGTTGCTGGGGGTCGTCAAGTTGGAAAAACAGAATTTACAAAAAATTTATTACGTTATGCTAATCAATTAATTACTGCTCCACCGCAAAGAATCGTATGGTGTTATGCAAAACATCAACCTGAATTATATCAAACACTTATGGAAATCAACACGAATATCGAATATGTTGAGGGAGTTCCTTCGCAACTTCAAGATATGTTTGATCGGAACCAAAGAAACTTGATCATATTGGATGACATGATGGATGAAGCAAACGAAGACAAACGCGTTTCACAACTATTCACTCGAGGTCGTCATGACAATATGTCTGTTATATTTCTCACGCAAAATCTATTTCATAAACAACAGAGAAATATTAGTTTAAACTCAGATTACATGGTGATTTTCAAAAATGCTCGAGACAAATCACAAATTTTGCATCTAGCTAAGCAATTCATGCCCACAAATTCGAAATTTCTTATATGGGCTTACAAAGATGCTACGCAGCTACCATTTTCTTATTAAGATTTCCATGGAATGGATAATCTTATTCATTTCGGCGGCGTATCTATTTCTCTATCTATCTATCAGGGTAATGCTCTAGCCTGTGATTTTCATATCTCCGCTGTGATGATAATGTAAAATGTTGACAGGCTAAAGCTGAACCGAAAGCATGTAAAAACAATATGGTGGCGCGTGGAAGGTCGTGCTTGTGTTTTGTGCTTGGTACTTTTATCTGGAAATGTTGGAAAAGTTTACGTACAGATCATTTCATAATTAAAGAACTGCATGTGACTTGTAAAGAGACAGGACTATCGTTTGTATAACAAAATATACGTGATTTACAGTCGAATTTTGAGAATTTTATATACAGGTTGTTGATAATAATAACAAGAGAAGGAATATCATAACATTGATATTATACTGTGTATGAAGACTCATTTATCTGATGCCGAATCTCAAGATTTGTATTTAATCGATGGTTATGAATTGTATACATTGACATATGAAACAAATAAATTGGGAAGACAAGATATTGAATGAAAATATCATGGATTAAGATATTTTCACAAAAGAGAATTCCCATCCTAGTCTTCTTACATGCTGCATGTATTGCTTGGCTGACAACAAAATATCTGTCAAAAGCCTTCAATAATGATTTTAATTATGTTGTGCAGTCTTTGAAAAAAGAAACGATGTAATCTTGAAGAGAGTTTGTGCCAGTACCGATGATGATCCAGACATTATTTAAAAACAGTAAATTGATACACTTTGAAGCAGTTACGAGATGTCGATTGGTTTACAGTCTACAAAACAATAAACATTAACAAGACCATACCAAATTCATGAGATCATTTTTAATAACTATGCCCTGGTAATAGAAAAGAAAATTAAGTGACGTCCTTGCCCATGGCTGAATAAGTCATTTAAAAGCAAAATGAACAATCACGATGCAGTATATTAAGGAAAGCCAACAAGAGTAAAGGTCACACCTATCCTGCCTTATTCTGTTTGTTGCAAATAAAGCAAACCTCTGTGGCTGTGTGAAAACTGCTCTGTATTTTAGACCACGGAAGAACATAAGGATCAAAAAGTTATTACGTAATTGCCCAGTGAATTTGAAATTTTACTTCTGTCGACTTATTGAATAGTTCTTGACGATTTTTATTTTTTTAATTTTTATGTATATAAATTAAGCAATTTTACATTGTATATATTTATTTTCACTCTGCAAATTTGTTATTGTACTTAACAGGACTTATATATATGGAAAGAGAGAGAAAGCAGCATACATACATAATGAAGTGTATAATCCCTTAGAAAAAAGTTTATTTTTGACAATGAAAAGTAATCACAACAACATCTTTTATCAAATTAAAATTACAAGCATGTCATGCTTAAGTTACGGAAATCTTTTAACAACTTAGTTGTTTCTTGTTTACTTCTTGATCTAACACCGACAATGAGTGACAAATATCGAGTGAGAACAAACATTTTCCCACATCAAAAACCACAGTTTGTGTACATTCCTAATAAAATGTTGTAACTGTCATTCACGAGTTCATTTCATGCTAGAACTTCAACGTGTACGGATCGATATGACTAAACGCATTACAAAAACTTTGGAATTGTTAAAAGCACTTAAATATTGTACCGGTGCTGAACAGAAACAATTTCTAAGAACTGCCCGACCTGAATTGATAAACACCATTTGTGATTGTATTCACAACGTTTTGCAAGGAAACGTACCTATTACGGATCAACAGAAAAAGAAACTACAATTGAAGAAGAAAGTACTCAGGGAATTGGTTAAAAGAAAGAATAAAACAGCTCAGAGAAAGAAATTGTTAGTACAGCACGGTAACGGTTTCTTATCAAATATCCTTGGTACTGTTATTAACGCATTAGCTACTTTGTGAAATGAATGCTGGAAAAAAACATGTCGTCATCTCTCAAGAAGAATACGAACGTCTCAAAAACGCAAAAGCTAGTATATATCAACCAATACAAACTGACATGCATAAATCTGAAATGGAAATGAAAAATGTTTGGTAACATAACATGCCCATTGACGAAAAAATACGCTTGTTTACCGAGGAATTAAACAATTTCAAAAGTCGTTATGAAGAACTGATCAATCTTGAACCTGTTGAAGTTGTAATGAAGAGTAAAACGGAACAACCTGATGAAATTTTAGTAAAGACTGAAGAACGAGATTTATTGAAACCAAAGAAAGTGGAACAAGATGTCATTATCGAATCACTTCCCAAAACCATAAAAAACGACGGTAAACGATTACTGAGTTATTTGAAATCACATCCAGATGTTGTTCGTTGGAATGACAATGGTGAAATTGTATTTTATGATAATGTTATTCATGGTACTGACATTGCAGATTTGTTACGTTATGCATTATCAAACAGAAAGTTTGTAAACCTTCCAGCAAATCATAAAACGATATTTCGTCAAGTGATAAGTAATTCGTTAGTTCCTAAGACATGGATTAAAAACAAAGATTCGATAGATCATATGAAAGAAACTCCTAAAAAAAGACAAAAAACAATGAACTGGCTCTCTTCCACTTAATTTGTAATACATTTGTTTTTGTTTGACTGAATAACTTACGAAGTACTCTGAAGCATTATGGATACTTTCATTATGAAAAAAGATAATAAACACTCAGTCCAACAAAAACAATATAAATTGAACGGATTGTAAATATGAATTCATTTATTGTCTGACTGCATTTCAAGAATGTCATCCTTAAAACTTCGTTTACAAAACTTATTAAAACGTTGTCGATGTATCGTTGCATGTTATGCTTCTGAAATTATTATCAAAGATAGTCAAATTGATGGCAAGCCAAAAAACTCAGTCAGACAGAAACGAATACATTGATCATGTACTACAAAAGTTGTATTATTCTCTTGACTCACCCTCTGCATATGCAAGCAAAGAAAAATTAATTCAAGAAGCTAAGAAGAAAACTCTCACACAAAAGGAAGTTGAAAATTGGTTACAAGAACAGTTATCTTACACTTTACATAAGCCTGTACAATTAAATTTCCTTACACGACCTGTGGTTGTGTATGATATCGACGAACAGTGGCAACTTGATTTGGTTGATTTATCCAAACTTTCAAAATACAATACTGGATACAAGTATCTCTTAGTATGTATTGATGTCCTCAGTAAATATGCATGGGTACAACCGTTGAAGACAAAAACAGGAAAAGAACTCAAACAAGCTATTCAAAAGATATTTCTATGTGATAAACGTCAACCGAAAATGATTCACACTGATAAAGGCACTGAATTCCTGAATTCTTTAGTTAAAGGAATGTTAAAACAAAAAAATATTAAATTGTTTACAACTAACAGCGAAAGAAAAGCCAGTGTTGTTGAGCGTCTTAATCGAGCGATGAAGGGGATCATGTTTAAATATTTCACAAACGAAAACACAAGAAAATATATCAATGTCTTACCTGATCTTGTAAAAAGATATAATAGTTCGTATCACCGATCAATAAAAATGCGTCCGATAGATGTAAACAAAGACAATGCTTCTCAAGTATGGATCAACTTGTACGAGGGTCGTCTACAACCAATTACTGAAAATCAAAAGGAGTTGAAAATTAGCGATACAGTTCGGATTAGTGTAGAAAAAGCACCCTTTCAAAAACGATATGAAGAATTGTGGACAGAAGAGATTTTTATTATATCTCACAAGATCAATGGCAATCCCATCACTTATAAACTGAAAGGTCAATCTGGTGAAGCTATAAAAGTTACATTTTATTATCAAGAACTTCAAAAGGTGATTGAACCTTCAACGTATCGCATCGAGAAAATTATTCGTAAAAAAAGAACGGCTGACGGTAAATTGTTATATTACGTCAAGTGGAAAGGATATTCAGATAAATTCAATAGTTTTGTGACTGCTGAGGATTTGAAGAAATTATGAATCATCAATTTTATGTGGTTCTTCCAAGTAACAGTTCCATGAAACTCTATCCAAGCAACACCTGCTCTCACTTTCGTGTTAATCTCTCCACTATGCTTGACATTAACCCAACACAATGGGAAGTTGGACTATCAGAAATACAATTCCCTGGTACATTTGAGAATATACGGAAAAATAAAAATCGAATTATATTCCATGTGTATGGTATGGATTATGAAGTTGACATTCCTATAGGATATTACAAAGAAACCAAACATCTCACGACAGCTTTACATCGCATACAAACCGAACTTGACTTTGAATGTGCAGTTTTCAATTATGATGATATCACTCAAAAAACAATTGTCAGAACTTATTTGCCCGAAAATTATCACGTAAGACTATTAAACTCAGATGTTGCTCGCTTTTTGGGATTTGAACCAAACACAGTAATATCAGATGAATTAACATCTCCATATCAAAGTTCACCTCACAATGGATTACATACCTTGCTGGTTTACTCGGATCTGATACAAAATCAATTCGTTGGTGATGTGAAAGCTCCTCTCTTGCGGTCTGTTCCTATTAATCAAAACAAAGAACATTATCATTGCATCATGTATGACCGTCCTCATTTTCTACCTTTGAGTAGAGGATCTATTCAAACAGTAGAAGTCAATATAAGAGATGACGCAGGAGATTTTATGTCATTTACATCTGGACGAGTGATCGTGACGCTTGTCTTCAAAAGAAAATCTGCAAAATTTTATGATGATTAATTATCGTATTCAACCAATGTGGCAGTATGGAAACGATTCAAATGTGTTTAAAGGACCAACATTACAAAAAGGCTATGGACTTGGTGGATTATTCAAAGGACTAGCTCGAAGTTTTGCTCCTGTATTGAAACGTGGACTTGTAAGCGCAGGAAAGCATGTACTTAAAACTGGGATAGACGTTTTAGAAGATGTTTCACAAGGTGCTAACTTGGAAGAGTCTCTTAAGAATCGTTCCAAGCAACGTGCAAAGAGTGTTATTAAAGACCACATGAATGCTTTAAAAGGTAGTTCAAAAAGAAGAAGAGTCAGTCCTACAAAGGCTTCCAAAGTGTCAACACATAATAAACGACAAAGAGTTGATATTTTTGATTAAAAATGGAGAAAAACGAAAGTCATTTAGAATGCACGCTCTCAGATACAGATTTGTTCACTCCCTCGTTTCTACAAAGTGATATTCAACATGGATTTTATGAAGACATTTTTCCAATCTCTCAATTGGACGATAGTGGACCAATAGAATTTTCAGTGGAAAATGCAATGGATAAATTCATTGATGCTGCAAATACCTATCTCAAAATGAAAATTAAAATCATCAAAGCAGATGGAACTAATATTGCTGCAGATGAAAACGTTGGTCCAATCAATTATCTAATTGGTAGTTTGTTTAGTCAAGTAGATGTAAAACTCGGTGGGTGCATGATTTCAAGTTCCAGCAATACCTACTCTTATCGTGCTATATTCGAAACTCTACTTAATTTTGGTCCTGATGCTAAACAATCACAACTCCAGATGGGATTATATTGTAAAGATGTAGCGGAACAGTTGGATAGCACAAATGCTGCAAATAATACAGGTTTGGGGGAAAGAATGAGGTATTTCGCCGAAAGTAAAGTGGTAGAAATATGTGGACGTATTCATCATGATATTTTTAATCAAGGAAGATTGATCGTCAACTCGTTACCGTTGAGAATCACACTACATAGAAATAAAAGTGATTTCGCGTTGATGTCTGGTACAGAAAATCCACAATATAAAATAGTGATCACAGAGTCTGTGTTGTGTGTACGAAAAGTTCAATTGACTCCTCACAAGTTTATGGAAATTCAACAAAATCTCGAAAAAGAACCTATCACGTATCCATTGAATCGTGCTGACGTACGCATGCACTCTGTTGCCGCTGGTCTTACCTCACTCAATTGGGATAATGCCTTTCAAGGGCAGTTACCTAATCGCGTGTTTATTGGAATGGTGGATAATGTTAGCTATACTGGACGTTATAATCGTAATCCGTTTAATTTCAAGCATTTTTCAGTGAGCAAACTGGGAGTATTTATAAATGGAGAATCTTTACCTGCACAACCTATGAAATTTAATTTTGAACAAGATCAATATTTAGAAGGCTATCAAAGTTTATTTACAACAACTGGCAAATCTGGTCGTGATGAAGGAATTGATATAAATAGAAGGGATTACAAAAACGGATATACGTTATTTGGTTTTGATGTTTCACCAGCTACGTGTCACGGAGGACATCAAGAAATTGTGAAAAGAGGAGCACTTCGAGTGGAAATTGAATTTGCTGTACCGCTACCGAATACAATTACAGTGTTATTGTATGCTGATTTTGATAACATCTTAACTGTGGATAAAGCTCGAAACGTGCTGAAGAATTATTAACAAAAATGAACACCAATGAACTGCGTTGTATGTTAACACGTGACTGGAAAATTCGAAAGTTACTCGTGGACGTTTTTGCATTGGATCAATTTAAAGCGTTTGTTAAAAGAAATACACTTTTAAATGGTATATATGTTGTAAATAATCAAGAGTCATCAAAAAGTGGTGAACATTGGCTTTTAGTTTATGTCAAAGATAGTTACATTAGTTTCGTTGATTCCTTTGGTAGACCACCTGAATTTTACAACATTCAAAAGAACTTTCTACAAAAACAGTTTTATGTAATACTGCTCAACTACAGTCCGCTTTTTCAAACGTTTGTGGTGGTTACACTGTCTTTTTCAGTTTTCATTTTGCTAGAGGAAAATGTCTTACACAAATTCTTGATTATTTTGTAAAGGATAGAAATGTAAACGATGGTAAGATTGTGAATTTTATTCATAAAGTTTTTCCAGGGCATTTTGTAAAATAGTATACCGTATTTCCTCTAATAAACGCCGCGGCGTTTATTACAAATTCAAGTTTTTGGATGCGGCGTTTAATAGAGGGAGGCGTTCTTTAGAGGGCGGCGTTTATTACAAAATGAAAAATTGGACCGAAGCAAACTTAAATAATAATGCTTTCTTATCCTTAAAAAAGTTACAAAAGGTTGTGTGAAATGTTTTACACAAAAGATATGTTTACGAAAATGTCCAAGAAGAGCAATGTTCTCTTGTATGACATGAAAACTTTTTTATAATTCTTGTTTAACCTGTTTTCTAATAAACACCGATTTTCAAGATGCGGCCTTTAATAGAGAGAGGCGTTTATTAGAGGGCGGCGTTTACGACAAACGTTCGGCTATAAGTGCGGCGTTTAATAGAGGGCGGCGTTTATCAGAGGGCGGCGTTTATTAAAGGAAATACGGTATGTATTAGAAAAGAATTATCATTTACCTGAACACGTCTTAATTTTTCATTTGTTTTGAATGAAAAGAGAGAATTTTACTCAATCAAAGTTTTTTCTCATAGTTAGGTGTGAAAACATACACAAATCTTTGGGGTTCTTTTCTCAAAAAGCATACAAAAACAACATAATGTTGAGGGTTATGTGTGAAATTTTACACTTAGATACTATTTTCTCAGAGTTTGGGAATAAAAAGCAACTCACAAGCATGGGCTTGCCTTTTATGTTTTTTTCAAAAAAATATTTACATAAAAAATATAAAAATATCTACATAAAACTACACATCATATACACACATACATATACACATGCACAAAATTACGAAACATAGATATGCATATACGAGTTAAACGGACTTCTACATATAGGACAATGACGACACTGAAACGCACAAGTTGCACAACAACATACATGTCCACAGGGCACGAACACAACGTTACGTTGAATTTCAAGACAAATAACACAATTGAAACTTGGACTAACATTTAACGGTAGTACATTTAAAATTTCTTCGACTTCTTCTTCTTCTTCGACAACATGGAAACTACAAAATAATAATAAAAAGGATTAGGATTATAGTACAGAATCATGATTGTATAGAGTAAAATGATTAGAAATAACTTACTAATTGCAAATATTGCATGTGCATGTAATTTGCTGAAGTTCTTTTTTACAGAACTTTAGTATCTCTTCTTTGTCTTCTAAATCTACGTCATCTAGTAAAATTTCACTTATCCAGTCGAATTCTTTTACATAATCCATCAAAAATTCTAGCCGACTTTCATTCCAATTTTTTTGAACGAAATAAAATAAAAAATGGGCCAGCCAATTGGCACCAAATAAAAACTCAAAAATAGAAATTTCTTTAGAATACATTGCTGAATACATAAAAACGTTTCAGGACGAAATGTGCAGTGAGAAATTGAAACGAAGTCTTTTTATACTCTACCTTAAATTGTCAAATTAACACGTGTGTCATGTAGATGTCTTTGTTATAGTCTTTAGAGAAAGGCATGATGGTCGAATGTGAGAACTTTTCCATCCTCTAGTGTTAACATCTGTATTTACCTTTTCATCACGTTAATAAAATACAAAGAAAATTTAAAGAATTGCTTTTTCTTTCATACATTGAATTACAATATACACCGTTGTAATTAGTAAATGCAACACTATTATTAACAATTATTAAATCTTTTTAAAAATACAAAACAAAAGTCCCGATACATGTCCAAGTAGTGGTGAAGCACGTGCGCATTGTGGAATCCATGATGACGTCATTGCGTAACAATAACCTAGTCCCATCTCATAGTCATTGTAAAATCTTCCATACGCATCATGTAGTATCGCATGCATACAAAATATTCGATATCGATTAAAACATCGTTCTAACAATTAAGTGAGACAACCATGGCCAGGTCCGATAAGTCCGATATCAGGATGTTTCGATATAATTTCATCAAACGGAATAATTTGATTTAAATAACCATATCCGAGAAATTGATAAGTTAAGGTAGATTTAATTTGACGAATATTCAGTTCCGGATGACGATCTTTTTCTTCTTGAATAATGCTGTCAATGTAAACACTCAGGTTGAGGAAAGACATGTTTATTGGAAAGACAAAACACAAATGAAAGGAACATACAAGTTTCATATTAATTTATTCTTATCCACTCTTTATTAACATATACAAAATTTTTTAGAAATTTACATAAAAGTTCTTCAGTTCGTTCGATACATTGTTCATCGTGGAAAAATACGTCTTGATGTATAAATGCGTATTTTTGTGTAAAGCGTTTTTGACATAACTCGTTGCACCTTTCAAAGTCTACTGAATAAAACAATTTTACGAAATTTTCTGATACGAATTCTTCAATGGTTTTCATCATACAATCGTGTCGATGTTGGGATGGATGGTCTATCTCGCAAGCATAACATCTCACTTGATTGAGAAATAGCTTTTTCATTTGCAATGTCACAATTTCACATAATGATCGACGATACGCTGACTGTTGAGAATTTAAATGAAATTCGTCAATAATGAGTTCACAGGCAGGAAGAAAGTTCTGATAATCTCCCATGTTCTTTTCTATGATTTACTTTATAGTGTTATGATTTTAACTTTATAATTTTGACTGACTCATATCTTACAGTGTGCATGCTGATGCAAAACTCTGAATTTTGATTGGTTCATGACTCACAGTGCGTATAGTGGCGTGAAACCGCTATTTTCCTACTACTTACGCTTACGCTCGCTACGGGGGCAATAAATTTGTAAAATATTCTGAATGTACAGTGTGCATCAAAAAATTGTAAACAAGAAATATTACTGCAATTTTCAAAGTATCCAATTAATTCTTATAAATCTTATACCAATGAAATCCTTGTCTTTTGGCATTTCTCATGATGCGTTTTTCATAGGAAATGGAAAAGAAGAAGAAGAGAAAATCAAAGAAATTTAAAAGAATAAATTATACACTTGCCTTAAAACCTGCGGCAAAATCATTCATCTTACATGTTAATAGCGTGTTATTGGATCTCTGTGTAAGAAAAGAAAACCATTACAACTTTCCGATGTTTTTTGTCTGTTTTCACTGTCCCAACCAGTCATAAAACGCAGCACTTGCGCAAAAAATCAATTTTCACCATTTTAAAACGGTGAGCAAAAACATTTCTCAAAATGAAATACGTTCATTCATTATGATTACTACTATCATATATTTCATATTCAATAACCTGTTGAGTTATGAAATCTGAATCTGATCTCCCTTTTAGTATGTGTTAGACTATTGCATTCTCTCTTCCGTAGGATCGCTAGAAAAAATCACACCTCGTTTATTATCAAGATTTCAAAAAATTGGTGGCTTTTGGTATGCGATCGATCCATCTTGCAAATGCATCGTAAGACATTCACCTGAAGTATCAAAAGATGTTGATAAATGGGAAGAAATCACCACAAATCCTGGTTCATGTGTCGAGTTTAAAGTTGCTGCTAACGACATCATCTATTCTCTTCACGAAGATCAAAACATCTACCAATGGGAAAAAAATCAATGGGCGGAAATATTTCAAGGTCCCTGTGTCAGTTTTGATGTCACTGTCAAAGTGTTTTGTGTAAAAGCCGATGGGTATATATATGCCTGTAAGATGAAACAAAGATTCATTTCTATACCGTTGTTGTATGTATTTTAAAAATCAATTGAAACTTGTTTTTTTTAACTTTTATATTCAGACAAAGAATTCATATCAACACCAAACATACACATCTCATTCAAAACAGCCAATGTAACTGATGGATATACGCCCTATGGTCGGGGAACAGATACAAATGGTGTATCCGTTGTTCAACTTGATTTCAATGAAAACAATATCGCACTGGATCAATTTGGTAAAGGACTTGTGCTCTGGAAAGGCCATGGCTCCTCGATAGACTTAGGACATTATTCCGAAACATCACAAACGTAACATCTGTTTAAATTGATTCCTAGAGACTGTGTGGCATATATAACATATCTAATAATTAGATATTTCCACTCTGTGTACGTTAACTATTAATATTTTCTCTTAAGGGAATGTAATATGGATGACAAAAGATCATATACCATATCAATGTGGCTTCGCATTACCACTCAAACAACTCCAGGATGTTTTATTTTAACTAGTTCTGGTGTAAGAGGTACGTTGCTTTATTAAAGGCATTGATTCTTTAGGGGTTTTGGCATTATGCTTAAAAAAAATCTTTATTGATAAAATTTACCTTGCGTTTATGTGTTTAGTGTCGATTAGGTCATTTGCATGTTTTTTCTACTATATATGACTAAAATCTTGATCATAAATATTGTACACGCCTCATGACTTTTTTTGAAGACTTCTATGTAAGTAAGTAAGTAAGTAAGTAACGGGATTTTTTAGTCCTTGGACTTCCATAATGGTTGGTTCTTCCGCCCGCCGACTTGCAACTATAAGTTGACTTACCACCAGAGATACTTATAGCATTGCTCTAACTTGCCCGAAGGCCAGTGTGCAGTCAGTCGATGGCTCCTAATGGGCTGACACGCTGCTTTTAAAGCGCATTGGAGTGGTGTATTGAGATACGACATGACTAGACTCGAACACGGGTCGTAGCGGGTCGTAGCGGTTTTAGTTTTCCTGGAACATTTTGTTCAAATCGTCCATTACGTCAACATCATCCACCAAATGAATAACGACCAATTCAGGTACACCACGAATGGTTACACGTTTAATATTCTCGTTTGCATTAATATACTCAATGGTGACTCGTCTGATTTTGTTGTCTTTACTGAAGTGTACGAGTTTTATCATTCCGAATTGGTACAACTTTGACAACTTTGAGTCAGCTTTCAAGAATAATACAATGTTGCCCACTTTGATATCTTGATCACTTGTGAACCATTTCGGCTGGACAACAAGTTTTGGGACATGTGAAATCAACCAGTTTTCGAACCAACTGTTGAATATCGAATTGTTTTTGCGATGATATGCTGATAGCTTCTTGGAAGTTCGACTTGACCAATTGGACATCTGTCGTTGTTACCACCGAGTAACAATCTGTTGGGCGTAATGAGATCCATAGCCTCGAATCCGGCTGAGACGTTCCGAAGAGCTAGAGGCATGTTGTTGAGACTATTAGCGATTTCGAATTAAACACGTTTGCACAACTCGTTCTATCGATTTTGTTATCTCCTTGATCTTGCGTTCGACCTTGCCGTTGACGTAGTGTGCTCCAACAGGACAAACATCAAAGTCGATTGAGTGATTTCTGTGAAGGGTTGATTGAAGATCTTTGTTGATTGACATGTCTTCACATCCTTTGATGAGCTGGCTGCCGCTATCGATTTGAAGCATTTTTGGATAGCCAAACTGACATGCGAATCGTGTGAACGCTTGCACAAAGGCCGATGCACTGTAGTTGTCCATAATCTTGATTGAAGTTGCTGATGTCGTCATGCAGCAAAACACTGTCATCCATACTTTGATTGTAGAACGTTTGTTATGATTACAGTACGCCTTCATTGGACCTGCAAGGTCAATCTGAGAGAAATAAAATACAGGAGCAATGGTTAGATTAGGTGTTGAAAGTTTACCCATCAGTATGCTCACTGTCTTTTTGTTGAGATACAAGCATCGCTTGCAGTTTTGTTTAATCTTCTTCACGATTTCTCGTCCTTCAAGTACGTAGGCTTTCTTCATGACAAAGCGTAGAACCGTTTCGTTCCCAGCATGTTTCACCGTTTGATCATGCCAATGAAGTTCACTGATGATGCTATACGCCAGGGGTGAGTGTTTCTCGATGATTGGGACAAAAAAGCTTGTTGATTGAGGATCGTGCATTGTTGAAGCCATTGATGTGACGATATTGATCTTCTCAGCTTGAAGAAAACGTCCTGAGTAGTATAAGATTCCGTTGTTTTCTTCTGAAATCTTCTCGTATTGTCTCTTCTTGACGAACTTCTTGACTTCCGCTGTTGCCTTCCGGTAGAAGTATTCATCGGCATCCTTGACTTCATCTTCAGTGATACGCATTGGTTGTTGTTGAGTCTTTGACGTCATACTTCGAGTGATTTGGGTCTTCTTGAGTGATTGCTTGATTACCTTGATGAACCTTTTCACTAAGGCTAAAACTCTTACAACAGTCTTAAAGCAAAATTTGTTCGGATCAATGACGTAATCCGAAATTGTGTACCTAAGTTTTACTTCAGCAGGCACAGTTTTAGAAGATTGAAGATTAACATTGCAATGTCGTCCAGAGTTGTCTTGGGCCGATAAATCTATCGACTTTAATGATTCTTTAGCAACTTCATTTGTTTCAGAATTGGTAAGAATAATTTCGCTCACCGTTTTGACTGGAAAGGTTGGTTCTTCATACTTCATCCATGGTTGACCATTGAACCATATCGAGTCTTCACCAACATCGTCCAGAGTGGCTCCTCTTCGTGTGCCAATGTCAGCAAGCATATTGTCTGTGTTGAAATAACGCCAGTCTTCAACATCAGTGAAGCGTTGAACTTCGATGACACGAGTTGCTTCCCTTGTGGTAACGTTTTACAACTTCCCCAATGTGTGTGTTGAGGACAGCTGCGGTTAGCTCTGTCCTTTGCTGTGTTGGTGGTGAAATAAGCTTCGAACGTGAGAATACAAGTTGAGTTGCATATTCTCCATTCTGTCTTTGTATTCTGCTGTAGATTGCTGAACAGGCTAGTGAAGTAGTTGCATCACCAAAATCTAATGTTGTGATGTCAAGGTTGATTGCATCGTCAGGAACGATTTTACGACGAAACTTGATGTCGTTTATTTCCTGCATCATGTCAAAATGTGATTCCCAAATTTGTCGAAGTGAGTCAGGTATGACGTCATCCCATTGAAGCTTCCGAGTGACAAGCTCATGTAAGTCAAGCTTGAGAGTTGCTGTGTACGGTGCGATTTTGCCTGTTGGGTCGAAAATTTCAGAAGCTTTTGATACACAATGTCTCTTCGTCAACAGTGTTGGAATGGTTTCGTCTGATGCTGGCTTCTTCCCCCTTTGCTTCCTGGCAAAATTCAGTTCACCAACATCGAGGGAAATCTTGTCAATCTTTGGGTACCAAAGCATTCCTGCTACTGATATGTTCACTCCATTGGCTGACAAGTGCTCTGGTGGATCATCTCCTAAAAACGTGAATCCTTTGAGACCGAAGTTTCTATTGTTGGCCACAATCTCGAGATGGTCGGCTGTTTCCATTGCTTTTTCCTTGGTCGATTCTCATTCTCATTTACTCGCGGATACGTGTCTTTCTGTTGACTAGCTGTTTCTTTTAATGCATGAACAGCCTGGTTTCCACAGGACTTTACTCCATATATCACCGTTGTAATCACCTTTTCCTTCGGTGGTTCGTTGATGTTGAGTGTATCGTTCCATAAATATCTTTGAAGGCACCACTGACTGTCGACCAGTTTTAAGGTGTTGTACATTTTTTGAATGTCTGTATGAAAACCGACTTTCCTCATGCACCATCGGATGACAATTTCTACAAATTTATTCATATTATTACGTCCTTTCGCAACAATATTGTTTAAACTGATTCTTCAAAACGGTTTGGTCTCTTTGATACGTAACTGGTTGATTGGTTAGGTGTAATGTCCGAGATTGAATCTTTGTATCCAATGATTGAAATGTCCGGTTCGGGTCGGTATTACGATCGGTAAGCCTTGAATTGGTTGTTGATGAAATCCAGTTGATTGTTTGTGTTGACATGGTTAGCAATTTGGTTAAATGCACGATGACTCCTCTGGTATCGTCAGTATTTTTGAACATTGACCGGTAAACCGTGAGTCCGGACTGAAGTTGAAACACCTTTTCCGGATGATACCTCAGGTACTTGATACCGACAATGAAATCAGCATCGCCACCAATGGCCTTGGGTAATTTTGGTAGCTTTGTGACGTCACCTCTCGAACGTTTGAACTCGTGATGAACGTCTCTTTCTACTTTGGACAGTTGATGTGTTGGGAATGTTGCAGTGACTTTATCCAAACAAACACCAGTGAATGTTGCGGTATTGTCGTTGAAGAGAGGCAGGCGAACTGAGTAGACACCGTGTTTTGAGGTGGTTGATATATCGCCAACTCCACCCAATGACATCGGACCGGGGAATCCCAGTGTTCTTCTGTCTGGTGATAGTCTTTTGATGGCATCGTACTTGGCCACGAAATTGCTGCATCCGGTATCGAAAAATATGAGAGATTTTTCATCGTTGATCATAATTTCCTGTAGCTGGTAGATTGCGAGGTCGCCAACTCCACCCAATGATGAATACGATATTGTTTCGGCACAGTGTGTGCTGATCTTTTTGGAAAGTTCTGGCACTGAACGTCTCTTGAGAATGAACAGCTCTTTGTACTTCTGAAGCAATTGTTGGTTACGTGGGTGATCTTTGTGTTCGTGACAAACAAGGACGTGCTTGCGATTGACGAAGGGGTCGTGATTTTCGTGCTGGCAGATAAAATCGTGTTGACAGCGACCGTCTCTATGTTTTCCATCAGACATCAGTGCTCCTGGATATAAACATTGAAAACAAAAACCTTTAGATTTTAGTTCAGTGAAACGTTCATAAGCAGACATGTTAATGAATTTTTCGCACAGAAAGTATTGAACAGTTTTGTAGTTTCCAACCAGGACATGATCTGTTATACCATAAAAGAAGCAAGAATGAGTATCATACCTTACCTCTACAGTGTGATGTCCTGACGATTTCTTGGTTTGAGGATTCGGTTTGATAAGTTCTTCCGATCGGTTCTTGATCAGCAATTTCTCCTGGGGAGTCTTCATCTCCTTTTTCAAGAACTTTATGAATCTTTTCCACAGGTTTTCTCCACTGAGTTGTTCCTCGTCGCAGCATATCTATAACCACCGGGTTGTCCTGTAGTCACCGATTTGTTGGTAAATACGTTCCAGGCCATTCCCATTGTACAACTTGGCCTCGATACCATGGGTTTTGGCTAGTGACATCATATCTTTCATGGAGCAGACGAGCTCGCTGATGGTTTCGATCATTTTTTCGTTATCTTTGGACTTCAGTACGTTGTTAAATCTATCGAATTTAGCGAGTTTTTTGTTGAGCATGATTTGAGGATCACCAAATGAACGTTTTAGACGAGTCCAAATTTCATCAATGTCATTTGAATCTTTGACTAACGAAAGAGCAGTATCTTCCAAATAATTGTTTTTGAGCAGATCAGCTAAAAGATGTCTAGGTGTGGAGCGTAAGTGAAATTTTTCAAAGGAGAATATATCAAGTTCTGAACCGTAACCTTTAAACTTCCCAAGATGTATTTTCAGATTACTTTCAATAGAAAGTTTGTGCTTTTCGATCTCTCGCTTATCACTTTCTGATTTGAGAGCATCCAAATATTTTTCAAATTTATAATTTAATTGTTCATACCATTCCTGTTTTGTTGTCACAGTGCTCCAATAACTGTCTTACATTTTTATGGAAATCTTTGATGCGATTTCTCAAACCGTTGATATCTAAATTTCGACGTACCAAATCAGTGTCGCTTAGTGTGGATGCATTGCACGTGATTTCATGAAGGATTGACTTTTTGGAGGATTCGAGTGCTGAAATGATGAATTTTGCGATACTCTTTTCTTTCTCCTGCTGCTGTGTCACATCCTTCAAGGCACAGTTACTCATTGCTTCCATCTGGGTGGACAGGTATTGCTTGATGACCTTCAACGTTTCGTGGGTTCTTTCCATTTGTGAGTGCGGTAATCTGTTGATGAAGTTTCCGGTACGTTTTCTGGTACGTTTCAATCTTCGTGATGTTTTCTTGAAGTTGATGATGGGTTGATCTTGGTCTGACGATGTACAAATCAATGTGATCCATAATTTCCCCGCTGAGCACAGTGTATTCGACAAAAATATCGTTAAAGATTTAACCTTCTTCTGGCTTCGGAACTATGGGCGTGGTCATTGCTGGTTGTGTAGGTTCGTTATCGGCTATGATCAGTCTGGCGAAATCTTTTAAAACTTTCTCTCCTGTCTCATTAAGTTTCTTGTAATCAATACGACCTGATTTTCTCATGAGCTGTTTGAATGTGTCGGGATTTGGGTGTTTTAAAAGTGCAGTCGTTTCTAACTTGTCAAAACTTGTTCAAACTAAAAACCCAGCGGGCACAAGACGTCTTTGAGACGTCTTATTTTAATCGTAAAATGGTCGTTTGCTTTCCAGATCATTTTGGGACGTCGTAGGGACGTCTGAAACGGGACGTCGCAATTGGGATCCTTTTACGACGTTTTTGGGACGTCTTTATACGGATTAAATAACGACCTTCAAAACAATTGTAAATTTAAGATCATTTTGCGACGTCGTTGGGACGTCTGAAATGGGACGTCACATATGGGATCCTTTTACGACGTTTTTAGGACGTCCTTATACGGATTGAATAACGACCTTCAAAACAATTATAAACTTAAGATCATTTTGGGACGTCGTAGGGACGTCTGAAACGGGACGTCGCAATTGGGATCCTTTTACGACGTTTTTGGGACGTCTCTGTGCAGATTCAATAACGATCTTCTAAACAATTATAAACTTTCAAAAGCAATCAGTCTGTATAGAATGATTTATTGTAAATGTTTTTAAACGTCTTGACAACAAGCAGCGGTGGCATAACGGTTACGAGTTCGGCTGGCACACCAGAGGTTCCAGGTTCGGGTCCGCCTGTGGCCTATTACAGTTTTTGAAAGAGTAAATTTCATAATCCTGCGACGTCGTTACGATGTCGTTGGGATGTCATCGAGACGTCTCAATGAAGATGTAATTGGGACGTCTTTTGAGATTCCCACTTCGCGACCATTTTGCGACGTCTTAGGGACGTCTTGAAAAGACGTCTTTACGACGTCTTTGTGCCCGCTGGGAAAGATACAAATGCAGATTGATAACTTATAAAATAAATTTGATTGAAATAAATATTTTTGATGATTTTCGTACATAGTTGAATACATAAATAAATAAATTAATTTTCCAGCCTGCCTGAACACACCACTGTGAAATCCCAAGAATGGTGAGTGTGAGTTGTGAATGAAGTGAGAAAACATCTTTGAGTAAGTTATGAATGAAGTGACAAAAACATCCTTTTCATAAGGTTTATTTTGTGAAGTGAGAAAACAACTGCGAAAACGCTGAAATAACACGGAAAAAATGTCCCGTGAGACTGAAATAAAATGTCCTGTGATATGTATAATTATATATTTCCCCGTAGGACGAAATATATGTTAAAATCGGCATTTTCCTTCTTCTCCTTCTTCTCCTTCTCCGTTCACTTTTATAGCCGCGGTTCGGTATTGAATTTTCGCCTAGCTGCCAAAGTAGATAAGAATAGAGGCTAGTCTACAGCACGCCATTTTTTTCAGTCAGTGCAGATGAGTGGAAGATTTTTGTTTTTTTCTGCTAGCTCTTAAAATGATTCAATAGATGAAACGTTAAATGATGGAAATGAATCGTTTTAGTTCAGTGTTGTCTTAAAAAGCTTTGTAAAAACTTTTGAATGAACGAGTAAAACCAGAAAAAATTGATGTATCAATGCAATGATGTTTTGTTTTTGTTTGATAACATTGTTATGATGATTGGTAGTTAGTATGCTTCGAACAGCAAACCATTGAAGCTGTGGTTTCAGTGCAAAGGTGAAAATTCATTATCAATAGCCAGGCTGAAGATTTATTTTTATTTTACATCCTGATATAATGTGTAGAGCTCAACTGAACTGAAAGCACGATGTACCAACCATAAAGCAAAGGAAACCCTTTTCATGTGGAGAGAACGACCAGTTCAACCAGTTTCAAAAAGTACATACGAAAATAGCTAGTAAAAACATGATGTCGTATATGCAACAAGAAGTACAGAAAACCTATTACGTATAATATTTTAAAACGTATTATATAGTCATTTAATCCAACAACGGAAACATAGTTTACTATGGATGAATTCCATGATCACGTATACTGTTTTGATATTGTATATCATATTTTATTTTGCAAAATTTAATATATGTACTGTCAATTTTCCTGTACAAACAACGAACGTAATTCAAAACACAACACAAATGAGAGTCTGTAATTTAAATCAAGACGGAGCACGAACTTCTACTTTCAGCTATGTAGTGATTTGGTTATGGATATACTACCAAAGTTTTTTTTTTCCATTTGGGATTTATATATGAAGGTCATTTTTACTACAAAATAAACACAAAATAAATCTGTTATTCTAAATACTTGAATTTAGTTTTATAAATTGTCACTTTAAGAGTGCGTTTACATGAGAGCCTTAGTGAACTCAAACCGGTTTGAAATTTCAATCCTCCCGTTACGAGTTTCGATATGGGTAATTATTTCACTACGGTTCCTGGTCAAACCTTTAGCGATGTTTACATGATAACGGCTGTACAAATATTTTACCCGTGATGATTTCAAACCTACTTAAGAAGTAGGTTTGAAATTTCGATACAGCTTGGAAAGGTGTGAAAGTTTTCACATTTCATTGTTTTATCATAAAATGTGTTAACAAGCATGTGCATGTTAATTAAATTTTGCTGACACATGAAATAAAAATATAGAATGTGCTAAATTTATTCCATCGTGCATAGAAAATATTTCTACCCGTATTGAAATCCCAAACCGGTGTGAGTTCAGTATAGCTCTCGTGTAAAAACGCACTCGTATAGAGAGCTAGAAACTAGTAAATCTATTGTTTCGATTTTTACTCGACAAAACTCTCCAAGACCGTGTCGAAATTTCTCATGTAAACAGAATGGCGATTTCAAACAGCTAAAAATTTCAAACTGGTTTGAGGTCACTACGGCTCTTATGTAAACGCACTCTAAGGCCATCTTTTTTAAAAAAATAACTATTCTGTCCTAATTTGAAATGTCACATGTAATATTTGTTAGTAGAGATTTTGATTACTTTTGATAGTTATTTGCTTATATGTCTACCCCAAAGTAAACTGTGGTATCAAAATTAGGTTTAACAATTTTCTTTTCTTCTTTTGTACAGAAAACCTGTATACAAATTTGATTGTATAATGTTGTAAGAAATTTTATTTGAGTTACAAATAGGAAACTTGTCAAGCTTCTGCAACAATAAAGATCATACATCTTATATTAAGATGAAATTGTCTTACACATTGATGAGTTTGTTGATATGCAGAAGGGAAAATATTAGCCGCATTTAGGTCTTCTAATTTTTAGCTACGTGTCCATAGTAACTTCTCAGTCACTTTTTAACTCCTCAGCAAAAAATTTTAAAAGAAACCTTATCATTTGAACGTGAACAATTTCATTTCATAATAACTTCAAAGTAAGCTTTTTTGTGGCATTAAATTCAACCTGAGTATCAGGTCGATGGTAGTTATACTGTAATTATTTAACGATACCTTTTTTCATGGTTATCAATGTACACACAATAATTGGTAAAACGTTTGCAACTTTTGGGAAATATATAGTCGCATTTTTGCGAATCTTGTTGATTTTTAATTACTCTATTTATAAAATTCTTTTTTGTGTTTTCGTGTTTTCTAACAAATAAATAAAAACTTTTAAATGATCGTTCCACACAATGAGGGTCCTGCAAAGGAGGTCCTAGAGCATTTAAAGCCCCCATTTGGGCTACGGAAACTGTAATGACAGGAATCAACTAGACAATCATCATAGACATCATTCCTTTTCTCTTACTGAGTGCTAAGTAGAGAGAGAGTGATTCGCACTGAATGACTGTGACCTCCCGTGACCTCCCGTACAAGAAACGACCACTCTACCACAAGGCTTAACTGCAACTGCAAATAGAATGGACAAATCTCCTTGGCTCAAAGTATTTAACATACTATTATTTAAGGTGTTGAGTTGAAATATCAGAAAGACTCTGGAAAGTATTATTTGCAAGCCTATAGAAGAATATCTGCAAAAAATATCCGTTACAGGACTCAAGTCCAAATAGAGCAGCTTTACCAATGGACACATGTGTTAATGCGATGGAATTGTGACAGTAAAGATATTTTTTTTATAATTTCATTCGTACAGCTAACACGACGTTGTTGCATGTTTCATGATTAAGTAAATTTTTAACCTGTGAAGCAATCTCAACAAATCGTTTTGATGTTTACATTTGAACTTGGACAACAATCAGCTAAAAATCAAATGCTCGTACTTTCACCTGTCATTTTCTACGATGGCCCTGAAGGCTCACATGCAAGCATAAAAAAATGTGCTACGCATAGAATATTTTGTGCTACGCATAGATTTTTTATGCTAGGCATAGATTTTTTTGTGCTACACCAACCTCGTACCCAGGGTTTCTTGCCTTTTCGATATATGGACGGCAAGAAACTTCTTCTTCACCACTGTCCGTATATCAAAAAGGCAAAAAACCCTGAGTACGAGGTTGGTGCTACACAGTTTTTTTTTATATTGTTGCACAAATACATTTTTCATGTTTGTGTTTTTTGTTTGTTAGCATAAAGAAGTCAACAATCTATATCTGGTTATAATTTATGTTATTTGGTGTGTAATGTTTAAGGAAAATAATGTTTAGGTGTATGCATTTTGTTTATTGTCTTGAACAAATAAAAGCGAAAAGGGCTTTCAGACAATAATGTATGACCAATCATAAGAAACATTTATGGAAAAGTAGACCAGCTAGATTGAAAAAATAGGAAGGTGAGGCAGAAACAAATCTCTTTGTTCAGGAATCAACGAGGTTTAGATAATTGAAATATTGCAGTATTATCATTATTTTCTTATCCACAATTCCTAAATAACAACTTATGGAGTTCTTTGTGAAGAATTCCAGCATAATAATAATAGAATTTTAGGTCACAGTTTTCACACTAACAGGTCAAAGTTTTCATGGGTCAAAACAACGGCCGGGCAAATTCTAGGTTTACCGACTGTAAAATTTGTAAGATTTCCTTTTTAGCCGGCAATAAAATTGATATTTTTCATATGCCTTATTATTGAAAGATTTAGTTTCACACTAAATATATCTAAGTATACTTGGTACTTCATGCTTCAAACACCCAGCTGTTATTAAAGCATCTATGCACCTATATGGTACCTTCAGTGCTATCATTAAAAATAGGCAACAATGAAGAAAAGCCGTATTTCGGCCCCTGCTTAAGTAAAATTCCCAACATGCTTATTATGTAGTTGAATTTGTATGTAAACAACAGCAACCAACGGTTCCTATAAAGAATAGAACTAAGGCATGTTCAAATGAAATCTAGAGTCTTTTCTTATGATTTTGACAAGGCAAGACCATGTGTTCCACCACTTACCATCATTATGTACATTATGTCAACAATACACAGACCAAATGGAAATGAGGTCGAAATAAATGTGGAACAGCTCATATACGTGATACAAATGTGTAACACAAAAATACCTGCGTAGTACAAAAATTTATGTGTAGCTCAAAAATTTATGCGTAACACAAAAAGTTTTATGCGTAGCACAAAAAATTTATGCGTAGCTCAAAAATTTATGCGTAAAACAAAAAGTTTTATGAGTAGCACAAAAAGTTTTATGCGTAGCACAATTTTTTTTGCTCACAAATGAGCCTTCAGAGCCATCGTAATTTTCTTTGTTTTAACCCTGTGGTCGTTTAAACTGCATTGTTTCAAAATTAATTTCATGCAAATAGTTATAAAATGTAATATAAAATCGATTTAAATTTTGAACCATAAATTGGTTATAGTGACATTGCTTATATACATTTGCTATTTGCTTTTAATTTTTAGCTAGCAATTTACATATGATGATAAATGGAGTGCTATCTGGTTCAAAATCAGTAATCAATTCCATAAATGATGATCCTCAGAACATGAATGTAGATTGTGATGGTATTTACTTAAGTGACTTCGCCATCTGGTACATGCCATTCATCTTAGGTTTTGAAGCAACATTTCTGTTCAAGTCAGGTAATAGCAACATTTACTTTTATTTCCTTTTTAATTCTTTTAACATTTTTACTGTTTTTCCCAAAGCAGTTTCGCAAGGTTTGGGTTTTTCTCACCATTATTTCAACTTTGAACTTTCAACTTACACGATGGTTTTCACAAATTAGCTAACGATTGATAAAAAAATGAATTGACAAACCAACATGACATCATGACAACAATTACTGTTGTGTTCTATTTCTTTTGCTGAAACAACTCGTTTGATCCCATAACAGTTATATGCCAAGCCAAGAGATAGAACAATTGATCGTTGTTCTCGCCATCATAGTCAGAAAGTCAAGGCACAACGCGATCAATCTTCAGAGGGAGTATAGTGACGAAATTCAGACAAAATATCACTGCTTTCCTAGAGTTTGTTCATGTAACGGTTGGTCGTAGCAAAAAGGTCCCATGCATTTTTTTGATCAGTTTTTCGCGCTTTACAACATGGGTTCACTTTTCATTGCCAATTTCTTAATTTTATTTTTTTTTAACTCTTTGGGTGACACAACGCAGGCTGAATGGGCGGCGAACGAAAAGATCCCATACTTTCTTTTGATTTCTAGTAATTTTTCAAATAAGACATGCAGATATTTAGAACTATTTCTCAGAAAATACACGTCCCGAGAATTTTCTGATTTATTGGATATCTTATATATAATAGCGAGTGTGCATACCACTTTTATTTTAGTGAGTGATAAATTTTGTTGAATTTTACGGTCAAAACCATTGTTTTCAATTCGATAATTTAATTTTTCGTCACCGGATTTGCGGGAAAGCGAATATGACATATCCTTTTTGAAGTTAAACCCGGTAAAAACTTTTACCGGGGTTATTAGTGTTGATATAATAGCGAGTGTGTTTTCACAGTTTTATTTTAGAAAGTGGTATTTTCTTCGTTTCTACTCAGTAGCTACATAATAATAAAGAAACGAAATGATACAACCTTTATCGACAGCAGATGTGTTTGGTCAATATTTAAGAATTCGGTTGATTCAGTAATTTATTACTGATTAGTTTAGGAAATATAAGCAAGATCTGAAGCAAAAGAACCAATACTTTATACTAGTCGCCAAGGCAGGGTCGCCCGCCACCCATGTCTAGCTTGCATTGAGCTCACGAAAAATAAAATTTCGGAATTAGCAGTGGAAAGTCTACCAATGTTGTGGAGCTCGAAAAGTTGATTAAAAAATAAATGTATGTTGCTACATGCAACTGTTCCTGAGATATAGTCGATAACAAATTTTGATGACGTCACAAATCCGTCCTAAAGAAATTGTACCCAACTGTTTTGTCGGCCCATCGCCTTTTTTGAAGACCTCTATAAAGGTCGCTTGTCCGGATTGGCGGGCAGAAGTATTCGGCCAGAAGCAGACTTGAACCCGGAACCTACGGTGTGCTAGCCGAACAATCTACCCTTACGCCACCGCTAATTGTTGTCTAAAATGTTTAATCATTTCGCTTTTCATATCTAGTTAATGTATAGTTTTCAAAGCACAGTCAACGCTGGTCCTGGGAAAATAAAACAAATGACAATGATAATAAAAAACATTGTCCCTTTTGGTTCCCCAGCCAAAAACGTCGCGTTCTATTATGAATGCACTGCATTGGTTTTGCACTGACGTCGTGCACAAAAAAAAGAAACAATTCTATGATCTTACACTGAGTATACACAATGAACAAAAAGATGTTATTTACTCCTAACAAAATCTTAGCAGTAATATCTATGATCGGTTTTCTAATTTATTAGATTTAAATGCTGTTGGATGGAATAAGAAGTTTACGACAGTAACAGAAAACTCGTGTGAAGAACTGAAAAGACAGAGACCTTTTACCACATCTGGTTATTACTGGATCGTCTTGAATGGGCATATGATCAGTGTCTATTGTGATATGGTCGTCGATGGAGGTATAAACACGCTAGTTACTTGTTCTTCATTGTAAAGTAAAAGTAACACCTTAAAAAGACCTTTCCGCAATTTCTGTTTAAACATTGTGTTGTGACCAAGCAACAAGTATGGCCTTGCTTGAATGATTTCAATCGCTTTTAATTACTCCCCACTGCAAAATGGAAACAATAACAGGATATTCGTAAGTGATAAAGATATGTAATTCATAGAAAAAATCCCATGGAAACGAGGCGACACGTCATAACCTATCATTAACATGGTGCTCAAACAGAAATTCAGGACTTGTCTATTCAATGAAATTTTATTGTCTTATCTGTTGAAATTTTTATAAGATTCAGCGTATTGAACCGCTATTTTAAAAATCATTACAGGAGGATGGACTCAACTGGCTTATGTAGATTCAGAACTACATGGAGCTGACGTCAGTTATTATTCGGATAATATACTAGCAATTGGAAATGTATATACCAAAAAGTTCATGCTAACATCACAGGGACTGTCGTCTTTGAAATCTGCGATGAATTTTACTCAATTTCGTTATCGCTGCACCAAATCCAGTCATGGAAGAGTGGTTGATATAGCAACTGCAACACAAAGACCGATTGACTACCTAACTCACGTGATCGATGAACAGCCAGAGGCTTGCGGATCTTACTATACCCTAGACGATGACACGTCTGTAATTAGCAGCAAATGTTCTCAATTCTATCAAGGCAAATTGTTCCATGTGAATCATAAGGAGCAACGTGTTGACGTTGTGTTCGATATTTCTTACACTCGCGCGGTATCAGTCAAAGTGGGCTGGTGTGACGATTTTGATCTTTCATTACCTGGAGTTTGGGAATTTTATGTTCGTTAAGATTAGCATCAACTAGAGATCTTTCCAGAAATACTGCTTTAACGGATTGGTATCTCAGCTGTTACTATGTCTGTAAAAGAACCTAAACAAATAGATCACTTACTTGATTGATAACTTTTATAAACAAAACAATCTATACGTCAGTGAAGAAGACGAACTTGTATTACCATGTTTTACCTATGATGCAATTAACCGAAATCCCTATGGGATTGTTCTCAAAAAATCCATGAACGTGGCAATATTTTAAAGAAACACTCAGACAGTTTCTCATGATATTTGCGTTAAACTCAAAACTAGTGAAGTATTTAAAATCTTTCACTAATAGCTAATAGCACGGTAGCATTTGACAAAGAAATGGTTTTGTAATTTCGCCGACATTTATTGCTTGTTAGCAAAAATACTAAAATAAAATTGGTTTAAGATCATCATTAACAAGTTTTAGGAACCAATGTTTTGAATTCACTCATGGCGAATTGTATCACGTACATGATCCAGCACAGCGTGTTGGCAATGTGTTAGATATTGCTAACACTTTTTGGAAGTTTTATGTTCGATAACATTAGCATCAATTAGCAGTCCTTGGAGTAAATACTGCTTGAACGTATTGGTATATCAAAGTAATAAACAAATAGATCACTTATTTGATGGTCTTTATCAATAAACCAAACTATCCCCCAGTAAAGAAGAAAAACTTGTACTGTTATATGCTCGCCATCATACAATTAACCGAAATTGATTCTTGTTATGAAAGCAATGATGGTGGAAGTTTATTTGCAAGAAACTGAAACCAGCATTTATCAAGCTTTTGTCACAATTTTCTATAATATTTGCGTTAAATTCAAACTAGTGAAGTCTTTCAATGTTTCACTGACTAGTAAGTTATCACATAGCACGATTGGTTTAAACTCTTCAGCTGATGAGCAAAGTTAAAGTACTTCTTCAAAATATTCTCTTCAAAGACTTATTCAAAGATTTGTTGTGCTAAACAGTAAGGTGTTTTTGACTGCAGCAACGCAAAACCATTTCTTCTTAATCCTAGAGATTAAACATTTTGGTGGTATTGTATCAAATACTCGATTGATTAAAGTTTTCGTTTATTTTCATTACTTCTTTTTGTTCATCGAACATCTTTTGTTTATTTTTGAAAGCAACAATCTGAGACGTATCGGACGTACTCAGACAACTTCAGACGTGACTTAGAAGACGTTTTTAGGTCAAGATATTAACTTCATGTAATATTTACTTCAAGAGCTATAAATTTGCTGGATATTTTATTGTAAGTAATATGAGAAACATATGCACATTTATGTTTTAGATATGCAAATTTGCATTATAATTATTAGAAATTCCCACATAGGGCAAAATATGTTAAAATCGTCATTTTTCTTCTTCTTTGCCTTCTTCTTGCTTCCTGCAGTTCAGCATCGAACTTTGGCCTAATCAAGGTAGATAAGAATAGAGGCTAGTCTTCAGTGTAGTAGTAGGCTTCAGTCAGCAGATGGGCAATGGAGGATTTCTGTTTTTTACTAGCTTTTAAAATAATTCAAGAGATACAACGTTCAACGACGTCGATTTTGAAAAAGTGAAATTTATAAGAAAGTATTAGTAAAGTTTAACATAATGACGAAATTTTCCCCAGCATAAATTTTCCACGACGAAATTATCCGCGATAACGTAAATAGTTTTTGTGTTTTCCTAAAACGTTTTGTTATTTTGAATGAAAGAATGAAAAACAGAAAAAACTTGGTTAGAGATGTTATGTTTGTAGATAATAGTGTTATTAGTGGTAGTTAAGTTCTTGAAACAGTAAAGAGTTGAAGCTGTGGTTTCAGAGCAACGGGGAAAGTTCATCATTATTAAAGGTTTGGCTGAAGACTCACTTTTATTTTACATCCTGATATAGCCGAACTGAAAACACTATGATGTGTACACCCATATGAAGGAAACCTTTTTTGTATCGAGAACAACCAGTTATGTGAGTCCAAAGTGTACATAACAAAAACTGCAAGTTTAGTGAAATCAAGAGCGTCATTTCACAACTTCGAAAAAGATGCAGGAAAGTTAGAGATGTTAAGGGAAAGCACGTTAAACAATTTTTTAACGTTTCGTCGTCAAAGTTTTCAATTTTTCAATTACCTGTTGTTCCATATTATTGCAAATTTTCTACGTTATAAGCGTTATTATGAAATAAAAACTATCCTCAATTATTTCAAAATCCTTTGCTCATCATCCAGTAAAGTTTTTTTTCAAAATATCTTAAAAATGAAAACGCGATAATGGTTCAATGAGGGTCTCCCTTTTTTTGGCCCACCCTTTAAAAAGTGATGTCGTATATACAAAAAGACGTTTTTACAAAGTGTGGCAGGTATTATAAAGTGTGGCTAAAGCTTGCAAAACTTGTTTTCGCACACATAAATTCTAAAACACTTCCGAGTCACAGCTTCCATTAAGATACTTGATCTTGTTTCACATGAAAAGATGGTTATTTATGTTTTCTATTAAGGAATTGTAATTTGGGTGGCAAAAGATCATATACCATATCAATGTGGCTCCGCATTACTAGTGAAACAACTGTGTTACATATCAGCTAACAACATGTCTTGAATAATTTCTTAATCAATCTCTTTTCCAGTGTGTAAATCTCGTGTAACTCCATTGAATGGGTCGTGACTATATTCTTGTAATTTTATCACCGAATCTTTAACATTGTCATCATGAATCTTTGCTTCGCTTTCTTTGTGAACTATATTGATGGAAAGTTTAATTTTTTCATTTAAAAATTTGCATGTGCGTGATTGGTTTCCAACTAATCGTTTACTGATTCAATATCAGAGCTAAAACTTGCCCGATATGGACCTACTTGATTGGACCATTGAATATATCTGTTATCAAATCACCATTGAAAAGACCGATGCTGTCACACTTCCTCCAATGCCTCTTGTTTTTAAAAATAGCTGAATGATCTTCTGTTTTAAATTTTGTGAAGAAAACATGCTGATATGATAAATATCTGTTGTGGTTCGCGCAATTGAATTCAAGACAAAACCTTTTACCGTTTACCGCTACCATATGTAAATCAAACTTTCTTCCTTGAACTGCTCGAACTACAGTTGGCCCCCGTTAACTGGACAACGCGCGGGGCCCGGGAAAAACGTCGAGTTAGGCGGGGTCGGGTACTTTTTTTAATGTAATATTTTTGTTCTACGCCCCAACCACCCCTATTATTTTGCTTTTATTAGGTTTGGACAGTACCTAAAACAATTAAATAAGAAAAAAATGTAATATATTTCTTAATTTGAAATATATTTTTATCGTATAACAAGTTTCCAAATAAAGTTCATTGATAGCCTGATACTGCTGTCTAAGAATATTTATATATCCTGCTTTGCCAACAAAGTAAAGTGTACATTCCACCTGCATCTTTTCCCCATCTCCTAAATTCACAGGATTTTGATTGACGGTGACAGAACATGAGCTCAGAACGATAATTACCCAGCGGGCACAAAGACGTCGTAAAGACGTCGTAGAGACGTCTTTCCAAGACGTCCCTAAGACGTCGCAAAATGATCGTGAAGTGGGAATCGCAAAAGACGTCCCAATTACATCTTCATTGAGACGTCCCGATGACATCCCAACGACATCGTAACGACGTCGTAGGATTATGAAATCTACGTCGTAGAGACATCGTAGAGACGTCGTAAAGATGTCGTAGAGACGTCTTGAAAAGACGTCCCTAAGACGTCGCAAAATGGTCGCGAAGTGGGAATCTCAAAAGACGTCCCAATCACATCTTCACTGAGACGTCTCGATGACATCCCAACGACATCGTAACGATGTCGCAGGATTATGAAATTTACGTCGTAGAGACATCTTCCCAAGACGTCCCTGAGACGTCGCTCAATGGTCGCGAAGTGAGATCCTCAGAAGACGTCCCAATCCAGTGGCGGATCTAGAGGTATGTCGAAATTTGTGTAGGAGAGTGTTAGCAATCTGACCATAAAAGAAAAACGTTCAAATAATCTCATTGGTAATAAAATTGAATTCACAAATTATGCTAATGCTCTCCTACACAAATTTCGACATACCTCTAGATCCGTCACTGCAATCACATCTTCACTGAAACGTCTCGACGACAGGATATCGCAACGACTTCAATCTCTGGCCGTAACGACATCGTAGAGACGTCCGATTAACAACCTCCATTTTGTGGGATCATAGGCCATCTTTGTTGGGATCATCAAAACAACAAAACATGCAAATCCAATATATGTCTCCTTTTTTAATTCTTTTTACAATGCAGCAATTTACAGTTCAACATATGCTAGCTAATTTGTCATCAAGTTATAAAATTTTGAATCACATGTATTTCCACATTTAAAATTCCCTTCGGCTAGCCTTTTTGAAATTTCGCCAACCTTCGCCACTCAGGAGATCTTTGAGCATCAACGGAAGTTTTTTTATGTCATCTACAGCGCTTTTCTGATGCTGGAAAGATGAAACTAAGTTCAACAAGAATGTATAAATATGTATAAATATACCCACCGAATGGATTCAGAAAACAGAAACTCACCGTTACTTTCATCGAATAGGATCATATCTTTTCAACGTGTTTTTTCCATTTCCATTTTGCCAGTTTACCTCTGACAAAACGCCATGTTTAATTAATTCTTCTAAGTTTTATCTAAACGTCTTTTATCGAAACTTATGTTACATGTATCATTATTAACAGTATTAACCTTTTCTTACAAGAAAGTCTTTGCTTTTGAAACTTTATATATCACACGTAAATTTTATAACCCGGGAATATCTCTTTGTCTTACGTATTTGTGATTGGCCTATTTTAAATTCTTTAAATCATGCAACTGTAGTAAAACCTATTCGATGAACCTTTGTTGACTAATCGCTTTTGAAAATTTATAATTCTTTCGAAGGTCGTAATTTAATCTGTATAGAGACGTCCCAAAAACGTCGTGAAAGCATCCCTCACACGACCAAGAAAAAGAATCGGTACGAATGTAAATTCCATATGGAGTATGTTGTTGTTACTCAAAGTTTACTGTTTAATGACTGCCAAATGAAATTTGAAAATTTTTATCAGGTCCAAAATTGATTGTAAAAGGATCCCAATTGCGACGTCCCATTTTCAGACGTCTCTACGACGTCGCAAAATAATCCTAAATTAATAATTGTTTCGAAGGTCGTTATTTAATCTGTATAGAGACGTCCCAAAAACGTCGTAAAATCATCCCTCACACGACCAATAAACAGAATTCGATACGAATGTAAATTCTATATAAGCATGTAGTATTACTGGATTTATACTGTTTAATGACTGCAGAATGAAATTTCAAAATTTTTAACAGGTCCCAAATTGATCGTAAAAGGATCCCAATTGCGACGTCCTTTTTTCAGACGTCTCTACGACTTCGCAAAATGATCCTAAATTAATAATTGTTTCGAAGGTCGTTATTTAATCTGTACAAAGACGTCCCAAAAACGTCGTAAAATTATCCCTCACACGACCAATAAACAGAATTCGATACGAATGTAAATTCTATATAAGCATGTTAGTATTAGCTACTCGATTTATGTATACTGTTTAATGACTGCAGAATGAAATTTTAAAATTTTTATCAAGTCCCAAATTGATCGTAAAAGGATCCAATTGCGACGTCCCATTTTCAGACGTCCTTACGACGTCGCAGAATGATCTCAAAACCAAACGACCATTTTACGATTAAATTGAGACGTCTCAAAGACGTCTTGTGCCCGCTGGGTAAGGAAATAACAACAATTAAAATTTTGAAAATGTCGAGTCTTTTGTCAAGGGACCAAAATGTCGAGTTAGAAATTTCGAGATAGCGGGGGAAATTTCCAGTCCAAAACGTCGAATCTGGCGGGACCGAAGGAATTGTGTCGAGTTAGGCGAGTGTCGAGATAGCGAGAGGTCGAGTTAGCGGGAGACAACTGTATATGAGACGTTCCGTCCGACTTTTAATAGTGATATTAATTTTAAATTAATAAAACCATAGAAATACCGTATCGTATTTCTATGATAAAACCGGGCATTGTCAAACTAAAAAGATTTGAATTATTGTTCAAAGTACAGTATATACTCGTGCAATAAACATATTTTTCTCTTTCCTTCTAACTACGTCCCGCTTCATTAGAATCCAGTATGGAATCTAAAAATTTAAAATGGAAAATTTTCCGTCCGACATTAAAATAAAACTCCAAATATTTTTTCCCCTGTAATAGGTATTGCCTTTTTAAGTTTAGTCAGACAAAATAGACCTATAACCGACTCATTAACGCATGAAGCAACGGTTATTCTCTTATCAGTAATTTATTATTGCTATCAGAGTTATCGATTTTCCCGTCCGATATTTAATTAATAAAAAAACAGACCCGTTTTGTCTTCCGTTGAGTTCCACTTATTTAATAATGTCCACAATGTATTCGTTTACCTTTCAAGTTATCATTTTGTGCATCTAAGATACAACAGTTTAATGCGGCTGGACAGAGATATGTAGTGTCCGTCGTTAAGAATTTAGAGCCAATCAGATGGCTTCATTTGTCGAGTAAACTCTTTTTGATACCCATACAAAATTTTGCAATTTCGCATTTTTATTGTAAATTTCGCGAGGGAGGTAGCATCACAGTTGACATCATCATCTAATTTTCAAACCCTTGACTTTTCTAATTACTTTAGGGGGAGAAACTTTCGCTGGAAATTCGCGAAATTGAGGAGAAAAAATACAATTTTTTTTGTATTTCCAGTAAACCATAGCCACTGTTTCTTCTTCACAATCACGATGACAATTTGCACGATGACAAGGTTTTATGGCCCAAGAGACTAAAGGTCGGGGTAAAGGAGAACGGCAACGCAAAAAAAAAATTGGAAATTGGATGGAAAAAATGTTTCGCGAAAACTATAGATCTCCAAGAGCAGATCTTAGGCAAGCATACAGTCAATCACGAGGCCAAGACGAAACAACATATAAAGAACGAACGACAACAACAGTTGAAGCAAAATCTTGATACACAGCTCAGTACAATGTCGGAAGAAGAAAAAAGACGAACAGAAGCAAACAGTCAAAAAGGCGTATCCAATTGGCAAACATCTCTGCCAATCAAAGAATATGGTTTCGATCTGTCAAAACAAGAATTCAGAGACGCTATTCGCTTGCGTTATGGCTGGACTCTGGAAAGGCTCCCAATAACATGTGCATGTGGATCTCGATTCGACGTGTCACACGCTTTATCATGCAAAAAAGGTGGATTTGTCACACTACGACATAATGAGCTACGTAACATCACTGCCGATCTTCTAAATGAAGTATGTCACGATGTCAAAGTCGAACCAATGTTAGGGGAATTAGACGGTGAACAATTGCGCGAAAGAACCGGCAACACAAGCAAAGAAGCGAGATTAGACGTCAGTGCATCAGGGTTCTGGGCTTTTGGTCAAAGAGCATTTTTCGATATAAGGGTCATAGACCTGAACGCTCAGCGATACAAGAACCAGGAACTCTCGAAGTGCTTCTCAAGAAACGAATCAGAAAAAAGCGACAATATAATGAACGAGTGTTGCAAGTTGAGAATGGCTCCTTTACGCCACTCTTGTTTTCGACGAATGGTGCGATGACGAAGGAATGCATCATATTCTACAAACGATTAGCTGAAATGTATGCCGAAAAGAAAAAAAATCGAGTTAGCGACACCACAAGCTCGATTCGAACGAAGACATCATTTTCACTACCCCGTTCAATGATCAGATGCATTCGGGGTTGCAGATCGAGAAAGCCTTGTTCGCTGGAAAATCTGGACCTAATTCATCAAACATCGATTATTCAGGGCGCCTGAACATAATCATCAGATTTGTTTTATCGATCCAACTATTCGTACTCACGAAGATAAAAGTCATGTAGTATTATTATAGATAAACTGATGAACGAAAAAGGCAGAACAAACGTGAAAATCGAAAAAGTTTCTGCCCGCGGAAGAAAGCAAAAGTTTTTCATGATGTTTGCACAATGCGATCAGTCCTTCCATGTTGCTATTTTTGATTTTTCATACGAAAGTTTTTGATGCTCACCTGATGTTGATCGCACGAACAACAATCAACAATCTAAGAGATTGACAGCAATGGGAAAGTACTTAATCATTGCAAATATTTTTACGTCAAATTTAAAATTTCTAATCAAAAATTTATCGTTATTTTTCCCCACCAGATCCTGCAAACACCAGAGAGACACCAGAGGTAAATGTAAACTCAAAAGGGAAGTGGTAAAGTTGACAGATGGGAGAGAAAGTGTCATAAAATATGGAATAAAATGGTTGACGTCATTCGTGAACAATCCCATTTCGCCAAAATGAATCAACACGAAAATTCATAACGACCGCGAGGGTTAGTTTAGGCGAAGATGAATCTGCTTATAAGCATGAATTAATCCATTTGAAGTTTTGATTATAGGTATTTACCTGAGAATTTGTTTAGAACAACGCTACAAAGTTGTAATTCCCTACAAATAGTAAAATAGTTTCGTGTAAACAAAACATGATTTTTCCGATCCCGCTACTTGATTAGAATATTTGAAGCTGAAAATCACGTGACTTTCAACAAAAATTAGATTTCCTTATGAGATCTAGCAACTGAAATCTAGTTCCGCCTCTGGATACGACGCATTTTCAACCTTCCTGGAATCGCCATAAAAAGCCTTACTGGGACATTTGGTTAAAGACAGTTTACAGTTCCACTTGGAGATGATTTTGCTGATACAAAATATTCGATCGTCACTAAAGACAATGAAGTATAAAGTTCACCTATTGTATTCTGCTTGTCAAATCTGAAACTCTGTAAAAATACTCACGTCACAGAGCCTTAAAGTTTTTATGAAAATTAGAATACTTAAGCTTAGCTGAGCTTGTATGTCAAAATTTTATTCAAAATATCTGCTGCATAGGACTTTTAACATTATTATCACCTTTGTTATTATACTGCTATTTACCATGGCTGATAACTACGTCGTGTTTTAGTTTCTAAAAAGAGTATAGGTTATACAATGTAACCATGTAGTAAACCACGCTTGATGAAGTATGGTTTAACACTACATCTTTGAAACATGAGACATCATGTGAAAATTTGTTTGAGAAAGTGTTTTAGACAAGATGTTTCAAACTTTGTTTGAGTCATGGGGTCAAACCATAACAAAACTTACTTTTATAAATAAATAAATTAATGAATAGGGTCAAATATTTTTGTCAGCAAACATGACAGTTCATTAATAAAGGAATTTTGTGAAGCTGTTACACTTCAGACATCGTATTTTGTAAACAGAGCAAACATCATTAATATTCAGTTTAAAAACAACAGATCTAAACGCATATCCAGTTTTTTGAATCAAATTTGTTTTTTACAATGACGAAAACGCACAGCAAAACCCAACATCAATTATTATATTAAAAACACATGTTAAAAATTCCACTTAAACATATATAAAGCTTTTCGTAAGACACAGGCTTACATTATCAAGTTAGATTATCAAGTTAGATCAAGTTTGCCTGTGTCTTACGAAAAGCTTTATATGTTTAAGTGGAATTTTTAACATGTGTTTTTAATATAATAATTATTCACTGGCTGTTATTTTCTAAAAACCCAACATTGTTTTTTAAAACTGATATCGTGACATCTCCCGCTTCACTCCCCCGTCAATTGTAAAGAAATTTGCTTCATAGTTGTTTCACGCAACAACAAAAAAACCCCCGACATTTACATGGCTTATTATGGGCTTCTTTACAATCTAAAAAATAACTGTAATATAGCGAAGAAAGGTTTAATTAAGAAGGGAACGTAAAGAATTCCTCTATATCTGAGTAGGCAAAATTATCACAAAAGGTCACTGCGGCGAGGTGCATTTTCATTGAAATTGTATGTGCATTTCTAAAGAAAAGCACTCCTCCGCAGTAATTTCCAACGTATTCTACCCGCTGGGATACACCATACTGAAATTGAAAATGACTATTCTGAAGTTACTAAGGGATTCCTCCTGCGATAAACGTAAATCCTCCTGAGTTTTTAATTAACTTTCAATAAGAAACATATTTGTCCGGTTCTCAGCAGAACACAGCATCAGAACTTACGTTTTAAAGTTGTTATGAAAATTGTATTGAGCAAAATTATTTGTTGTAAGAATTTCATGATAGTACGAAGGAGTTTTGTTGTTGAGATTAAAGAGGTGAGTTATATAAACAAATTAAGTTGTACAAAAAAAAATGTTAAAATTTAAAATATGGCGTCATTAAAGAACTTTTTCATGTCACTTTTAGTTGTAAAATATGATGAATGTTTTCTCATAGCGTTATTTCAATTTCCTTTATTATCTGGTGCGACCATCTTACTGTCATGTTTGCTATTTGAAACTGACAAGGCCGTTCATATCAAAGAACTTAAGTGAATTGGTAACCTTAGTAACGAAAATATTTTAAATCATAGGTTTTGAAGACAGATCGTTCCATAATAAGTATGGTGGAAGCTATGATATTTAAATAAAGATTATATTAGGTAATTAGTTATCACTTGAGAAATACGAAATACTTATGTCTAAAAAAGAATGTTAATTAAATTATAGCTTCTGTGTTTCGTGTCTGAAAGGTTTTGAGGAGAAGGTAGGTAGTAAATGGGTCTTCCATGTTTTGCTTTTTATAAATACTTTAGACAATTTCTGCTAGCATTAAGTGTTCGAATTCAGTAAACGCATCCAAATTTTGTCACAAAGTTTGTCTAAAATCAGAAACCACTACGGTGATATAAAAAAGTCTTAAAATGATCCGAATTTTTCAGCTTAAAATTGCACACCATAAGCGTTCGAATAGTCAATATGCATAAATTACCCAGCTCCTTCCTACGCACTTGCATCAGTAAAGTAAAATCGTGTACTTAAAGGGCAGAAACTTTCGCGATTTTTGCCTTTTTTCGCGAACGTTTCTGCCAGGTAAAAAAGTAAAATCGAAATTCGCGAAAGTTTTTTTCGCGAAAAGTCAAGTTTTTCTAAAAATCGCGAAAGTTTTTTCAACAACAAAAAATTCTCAAATAACAAGGAATCCAAAAACGGAGTGGTTTTAATATTTAGGGATGTCCTGAGATACAAAAAGAAAGATGGATAGACAGAGAGAGAGAGAACAATTTCATCTTTGTTTTTTATCCATTTGATTCTTTAACAGAGAGTTACTCATCAATAATTACACAATTTTCTGATTGTGTCTTCTTACTTTTCTTGCTACCACCCAAAAACATTTCACGAATATCTCTACTTCCACTTGAAGCTGGATCAAAAGTAGTTATTTTCTTTCTTTTGTTTTTTCGTTTTTTTTTTTTTTTTGTCGAAGTGGCAGGTGGTACGCTCATTAATGGGCGTAGCGTCATCACAAACATATCATCTGAAGAATTCGAGATTTTGTGTGGGAGAAGGTCTGATTTGATCGAAGATAGTAGTGATGAAGATTCGGAGTGAAAAGAAATGAATGGCTCGCTCTAAAATGAACTAAGGCATTCTTTACTTTATTTCTATTTGCATTTCGATAGTTTTTTTGCAAGAGAGTTAAGAATTTTTAAAATAATTCAAAAAAAATTTCTTCATTCATTGTCATTCGCGAAAGTTTTTCCCTCCGAAAGTAAAGTTTTTGGAGGATTCGCGAAAGTTTTATCAGTAAAATTTATTCTAAAATTGTTATTCACGAAAGTTAAATTCGCCAAATTTCGCGATTTTCCATCCTCGCGAAACTTTCTGCCCTCGAAACTTTCTGCCCTTAAAGTAATATGTTCTATTTTGATACAGAGTCTATTGAGTCTGTGTTTAAATCTTCAAACTACGTTTATTGGAAAATCCTCAGTAGTTTTATCTTCGTTTTGTGATTGTTCACAAATGACGTCAACTGTTAGGGAGGGATGCTGAAGTTGACGCTGTTTGACGTCATTTGTGAACAGTCTCTTTCCTGGCACTGAGATATAGTTAACTCGTGTCATCTCGAGCATGCGCTTCACGCTATCTCGAACAAAAGCCTTCGTCCCGTCAACATTTACAGCCCACTATAAATCTTGTTATCTCGAACTTTTTATCCGGTTCATTGAGAGTTTGATAAAGATAGTTCGACCTTGTTTAGATAGGGAACAGATACCTGGTTTAGGTAGGGAACAGATCCCTGGTTTAGATAGGGAACAGATCCCTGGCTTAGAGTTTGAAATACCATATCTCCAGTATTTTCTCAGGAATCACCCTAAATACTTGCATCAAAATCACGAAAGGTGCACCAAAAGCTGATTTTGTGGGGTTTTTTGTTCTTGGGAGGCGGTAACATTTGAACTTTCACGTGAATTTCGCGTGAATGCTTTGGAATATCTGCCGAGATTTTGTCCTCATTAATATTATTTCTGATATGTCAAAAACACGTCATCTCTTCGTAATTATAACCAAAAACAGAGATGAAGATCAAATAAGCAGGCAGTCTTAATAAAGCGAACGGATAAACGGATAAGACCTATGAATTATCCCGATGTTATCCGGAAATTATTTTAATATCTAAAGTACGCTTTTGTGTGTACCGAGACTTCCCTTTCGTAAATCGGATTAAAACTAAAAATATATATAACTTCTGTGAAATTGAAATATTTTAATCAAAAGGATTTTCCATTTTATACTTTTAACTTTTAATATATATCCAAGGATGAGCACCTTCATCGGATTAAAACTAGATTATCGGATTATCTGATTATTCTTTTTTTCTTATCGAATATGCTTGGCGTGGATAAGCAAGAATCAAAACGCAGTGTCTGGTTGAGAAAACGGCGGAGCAAGTCGATAAATTACTTTAACTGATTTCGTCATCGACTTCAAATGATGTCAGAACACTTGCATGTTTTTGTTGGTTGCTTGCTAACTAAATTCGTCTTATTGGATAATTTTTCATCGTTTTTTATTCGATCATTTGAATATCAACGGAGAAATCGATTTAGCTATATACTGATGGCAAACTTTTGTGTATAGAGAAATTCCCGTGAAGATTTTGACATCTGCTGCTCGATATTTATCAGGAACACTTCACGAGGAAAAAATTGATTTAAAACAATAAAAGAAAAGATTTGACGAAAAGTAGCAAAATTGAAAAGAATGCTTAACAAAGATAACAAATACCGTGTTTTGAACGAAGCTTTATTCACAAAAGGATATATACTCTAGCGCATAGAAAATTTGGCAGTTGCGGAAAAGAAAAGACTTCGTAGGAATTATTCTTTCTTCAAAAGTTGCTGATAGTACATAGCTGCACTAATGAATGATGCTCGAGCTCTCATTGGACCGAATAAAAAGTTCGAAATAGCGCGTCATCGAGATAACGAGATTTATAGCCGGCTGTAAAAGCCTATCTCTTGCAACCTCGTACCCAGGGTTTCTCGCCTTTTCGATATACGGACGGCGGCGAGAAACCCTGGGTACGAGGTTGTATCTCTTGTCCAGGAAAAATGTTTAAACTTTAGTCAGTGAATAAGGTTGGAGATGTTTAGATCGAATCAAGGAAGCTTTCTTCTGCAATATGTTCGTCGGACAACTCGTTACCATCAGACTTTCACGGTAAAAACCTTGTGAAATGTATTTGGGTTAGTGAGGTTTCGGCTCAGGGTTGGCCTTATTTGTTCAAATACTTTCATTAAGTGTTTTCACTGTAAATGGTCTGGATGGTCAGGACATACCCTATGAAAATACTCTCTGATATCTAACTTTCACTTCCACTTTTATGTTAATTATTTTCTCTTTTTAGTTAAATGAATGAGCTGTCATTCAAACTAGAACATACAACGAATATATGATTAAGGCAGATATATTAATAACTTTCGAACTAAAACATTTGATGAGTAAAAATGAGTAAATTACGCAACTCCATCATCCGACGACGTAAAAAGCGAGATCAAGAATCGTGCGATGATAACGACATTGACAGTTCATCTAATCATTCAAAGCTAAAACGGAGCTCTTCTTTCGTCAGCCGTGAAGTTCTCCTTCACCACGCAGTTAAACAGGAGAATTTAAGTGCAGCTTGTAAAGTGTTAGAGAATGACGTAGACGTAAACTTCATGAGACCGCCGGGAGTGACGCCTTTACATATAGCATGCGCCGCCGGCAACCTGAAATTCGTGTCAATACTGACGGAAAAGGGAGCCGACATATTCATTAAAACAAGCCTCGGGTTGTCGCCGTTGCATTTAGCCTTCATGTTCGGACATTTTGACGTTGCTGAGCATTTAATAACGCTCGGATCAGACCCGAATGATATCAAGGACGGATTCCAACATGACGGGTTCAAGGATAACCGACAGTCGTATAGTAAAGCTATGGATGTTTTAAAGATGATGTGATACCTATCTCTCTAACTAACCGACGCGTTAAGTTGTCATAGTAACTAACGTAACCCGTTTGCAAGATCGTTCACAGAGCGTGGCTTGCTCAAGCAAATTGATCAGTAGTTTATGGACAGATTTTTAAACAAACTTTCGGATTTATATGTTGGAGTGTTATAACCCGTTCGTAAAAGCATTTGCTATTATGCGTTGTATCAACGATAACAGTTTCGTCACATCTAAAAGAGATTCCTGGTGACCAAAACGTGTCTACCCAGTCGCGAAAATCTTTTGAACAACCTGGTCAAATGTCCTTTAAGTAAATTACCGAACACAATTAGCTAAAATAGTTTTTCTCAAGTACCTTCTATACTGGGCAAAACTATTGGAATTTTACAGAAAATCAACATTTCTCACCCATAAACAAAGTTGTTTCAGTTCAGTTAGTTCAAGCATAAACAAGCCTCTATTAGGACGGGGGTTGGTGTTGCTACTACAAAATTTCCATTTTATTTTGCCCGAAATTGTAGGTCTCAACAAGCGCCCAATGTAAGACATCAGTATAGTATGGCGTATAACAAAACCGCCCCCAAAAAGCAGATATGTGGTTTCGCACAGCATCTCCATGATGCTTTCTTGGTGACTACAGTTCATATGAACAATTCCAGTATTGTTAATCTTCATAACGGCTCAGTTGGTTGACGGGGAAATCACGTCACCAATCTCCATGACGATTAACAAACATACAGACGATGTCATACACATCGTCTCGGTAGAATACTCTTAGAATATCCAGCCGTCCGACATTTCGGCGATATAAGTCCTCAGAAAAGGTGGAATAGGAAAGAAAACACAAGGGTAACACACACACACACAAAAAATGCAACAGCACATGCGCATTAAATATAATCACCTCTGTATATCTACATATCGAAAACAATTTAAATACGGACTGACAGATTTTTTTTTTTTTGATAATATTTATAAAGTACCATCTACACGTAAGTGAAATACTGTTTGATAACTGTTACCGAACTCAGCAAATGCTGACACAGCTTTTTGACGAAAGTTCAAACACTGACCTTTATCTTTTACGTTTCGTCCTCATCATCTCTATAATTGAAACTGGTCAAAAGTTACGAACAATTTTGGAATTGAAACACAATGCGTAACTAGGTCAAAACAAGACTTTCTCGCGATAAATAGACATTTAGAAGTACCTTTTTAGAAACTAAAAGTTGGAAAATACACTTCCATTATGATAAGAACCAGTAAAATCTCCTGAAGGTACAATGTTCCTATTTATTTTTATTTTTTATTATTATTATTTATCTTCAGGAATTTTCCAGCCTCGAAATGTTCTTACTTCAATACTATTTTCAAGGAGTAAAAAGTGATGAAGTTGCCAAAACATCACTGCAAGGAAGAGCATTTTTATTAAAATAGTGTGTATATTACTATAGACATACACTCCTACGCAGTGATTTTCAACAAATTTTCCCAGTAAGTAGCCTTTCTTTTGTAAGATTTTTTCAAAAAAAACCCCAAAAAACAGTTAATTGTTTCTCCTTTTTTTTGTCTTCCCGTTTCCCAATATGTTCTGATTTTTTGACCAATCACGATGTTTCTTTTAAAAATATTTCTTATCACATATACTTCTATGTTTACTAAGTTTTCAGTGTGAAACAGCCTTAAACTTATCGTGTAGACAGGTACTTAATCATTACATATACTTTTTTTTATGATGAACGCCTATCATATTGCGATGTAAGCAAAATAATATATACATACGAAAAAATTCACTAATAAACGTACTCTTTGAATATCTAATATAAAAGCGACCTAATTATTACCAGAAAGTAAAAAGCGAACTATCCGTTTCAACGTACACATAGAAACACACACACAAGTGTTGTGTCCATATAATTTTGCATGCAAAGCAGCAATTGCATATTTCTCAAGCGAAAAAAAATTGATTGAAAGTTTTTGCCAAATGAATATTTGGAAAAATATTTTACATGTAAAATGCTAACTAGATGGCATCATAAACAGTTTGGAAATCTTTGCCTTACGAATCCTTCTGTCGCCTAGCAACTTTCTGTTTTTTGGGGTACGAAATAACGAGTCATGCCGTTACCACGACTCCGTTATCTCAGACCAAACTAACAAGGTTTCCAGAAATAATATTTGTCTCGTTTAACCAAGACAAAGTTTTCACTAAAACCAGACATGATGCATCTTGTTATATCTACATGAGTAATCAAATAAAGTTTGATGGAGCGAGGCATCTTTTGGACAAAATCTCTTTCAATCAAACAAATTTGAAAGATTTATCCGATAAAAAATCGAAAAACGCCAACATTTCAAGGCATGATGCTCTTGCTAGTTTTCTCGTCAGCCGTGATTTTCGAAAGAGGCAAAAGAATTCTAGAGACTAACATTCTGGTAAAAGTCATAATAAGAAAGAAAATTGATATGGACTCGTTTAAAACACATCCGACAATCTCAGTGGGTAAAATCGTTAAAAAGCCACTGCGGCGAAGAACATTTTTATTGAAATAGTGTGTATATTTCTGGAGAAATGCACTCCTTCGCCGTGGTTTTTACACCGATTTGCCATTGAAATGAACAAAAATGAATGCAAACAGAGAACAAGAAGAAAACAATTTACATGAACAACATTCGGATCTTGATCGGAATTTTTTCACGATTACATTTTATTGATTCGCATTCAAAGTCTAAAAAATGGGCGTAACACCAAACCAGCAGGCGTTAACCACAGACCACCTTTCTATAGATTTAACACTTAAACACAAGGCAGACATTGGTTCGTATAACTTCCACGATTCTACTACCCCGTTTGTGATTAAGTTGGGCGACGAACTGGCACATCCCGACAGTCAAGAAATCCGACGTTGTTCCGACGAAGTCGTTTCAGATTTTAGATGATAACTTACGCAACAACAACTCCTAAATCCTACACATCTGCATCCTACACATCTGCATCCTACACATCTGTATCTGCTGAGAGTTTATACATGCACATGCTCAAACCAAAATTTTCAAAAGAAATTTCATTCAACGCATGTGTCGATAAACCCTCCTCCTGCCAGATCATTTTACGAAGAGTTATCCTATTCAGCAGGTCAGATTGACGTGGCCACAGTGGAGGAGATCAGTGCCTACTCAGTAATATTCCAGATTCCACATAAACATATATATCCTTTGCTTCGCTCAACATATTACTAAAATACTACGGCATCCAAATATAAAATTATCTATGATTATCTGATTACAAAACAAGTAGTTCCCAGACTCCCGAATTTGATGACTAAATAGAGAGAACTGAAAACGAACTTTACTTATCAACAAAATTATAGTGTTGAAAACGAGAGAAAGTTGCTAGGCAACCTTTCAGTGAATTCTCTATTGAATCATGCATGCAATCATCACATGCGAAAATGAGACCAAAAAATCAAGAAACTCGATAACCCAAACCTATGAACTGCTGCAACCTCATTTCCAAACGGCCACGTTGCAAAGGCAACTCATTTCTCCTTTTCGTGTCAGTAACGAGCAACTTGACAGGATTACGTCATTCGTCTTCACGTAACGAGAACACGATTTAGAACTGAGACGAGAACAGATCCGCCCTCGGTCGGAACTGTTCGTGAAAGATATTTTGTTCACTGAGCAGTGGCACGCGGTCTTGCACCATGGCAGAGTTTTCCATCCGCACGTCGCTTGTAGACCTGGACTGCATGCCCGAAAAACCACCAAAAGGCATCTGAGATGGTAAACTCCTTTGTGGATTGACAGACCGATGAAACGACAGGCGATCAGGAAGGATATCATAACGACTTGTTGGATTACTCAGTCGATCACCCATACCAGGTGGCGCTGTTGCCATCCGATCCAGGTGCATGTGTGTACTACTGGTTAGCCGGTAATCTCTCTGCGCCATTGCTTGCTGGTGGAGTTGCATTTGCTTCTGCTGGCGCGCATATTTCTCAAGGATTTGCTGCTTTGCCAATAGTTGTTCGCGGTTCTGTCGCATGTAAGGACCAACTGGATTCTGAGGCAACTGAAGGCTTTCAATATTCCGACCTTGGTCATATCCGAAATTATTCGGATATTGGTTATTGTTAGGTGGAAAATGAGTGTAGTTTCTTTGCTGTTGTTGCTGGGAGAGTGGCCATGGATCAGTAGGTTTCTATGGAAACGAATAAAGAAAAATAAGAAAATACAAATACATTTAGCAGTCGGTGCACAGTAAACAAAAACATGTTTTCACGTGCCTCGTATGGGTTACGGTCGTATCCTGTTTGTACATTTTCCATTGATCTGTCGAAAGTGTTTTGCGGTTGTCGATTGAATAGAGCTGTACGTGCATCCGTTACGTAAGGCCTTAAAAAACGAAAATTTCCATAGAAAGATAACCATCAATTTATACTATTTTCCCTCAGAAAAATCCTGAAAACAATATGTTTTCCCTGACTTCGTCATAAAGCTCAGAACAATGCAAACAAAAGCAAATACAAAATGTTTTTCGAATGTAAAATAACTGAAACACAACAAAACAATGAATTTCGTCTAGCTCCAAACCAACTGGAACCAAATACAGGCTGAAAAAGGACCAAGCAGGACTTCCTTTCATACTTCCTTACTCTTAGGAAAATTTAATGAGACTTTAAGATATTCACTGACTTTCCATGACTTACCGTAAATGATCGAATAAGCGCCCCCGGCCAAATAAGCGCCCCAGGGTAAGACCGTTTTTATCTAATAAGCGCTTATTCGGTCATTTACGGTAATCGAAAAAGCACCTTTTCATTCTGCAGTTATTCCAAAAGGAAACTCTCACCTGTCCTTCCAGTTATCGTTCGTGTTCCTGTAATCACTGAAAAACCTAGAACCTTCCAACAACTTCTGAAAATCTTGTTGCTGGTGCAGAGTGAATTTGCATTCACCATGTTGTTTGCTATTGTTCCCACTAACCATCGACTTTTCGCTTGTGACTGCAGGCTGTCGGAAGAGAAAATGAGGAATGGGATTAACAATAATGTACTGAGATCGAAGTTTTTTTTTTTTTGAAAGACACCTGTTGTGGAGCCTCTAAAAGTTTATTAGAATATCCTAGTCTTTCCTGCTACTACTACTCATCCAAGTTATGGCTGATTTCATGAATGCTTACATGAACTTGTTACAAAATTTTGACCAAATTTTGAATGCTTGTCAATTTTCATGAATTACGAGACACGTCCTGAAGTCTTCAAGTCAAGCAGCTTCTCGTTTGTAAGAACCAGCCGAAACTGATCTGAAGCTCGCTGTTATAAATTTTTCCCAGTTTATTATTATCTTGTTCTTAGTACCTGGTGGACAAATTCGTTGAAAAATAAGAAAAAATTAAGAATAACATAATACATACGTTTTCATTTTCAAGGGTTGATTCTGACCATAGACTTCCTAACTTGCTACCTCCTAAGCCAACAGGCCAAGACGTTTGCGAGCTGAAAGGTTCGTATAGGGTCTGCTTAAGGGCTTCGTTCAATGGGTGACTTGGTGGTGTAACTGTCTGTTTATTTGGTGATTGCACAAACTCCTCCATTCTACTGGCCATATGTTTGTCGGTAACTTTCATATGTGGTTGCTCAGAATACATAAGGTTAGGAGAATGTCTCTGCCGATCAATGAAAGATCCTTCAATGCCTACAGTATTAAGATTCATGGGTTCTGACTGGCTAACTTCTATGTAATCTGGGTTTCTGGAAAGGTGTTTGTTCGAACTAAGTTCTTCCTTTGAACTGTCATGGTCGCTTGTCGTAGTAGTGAGACCAGCAGATGATTCTGTAGATGTCATCGTCTTACAGACACTTACTGTGGGATTACTTGGTTGTATAAACGATTCCGCTGGGACATCGTTTGTACACTTTTCTTCGGTCACTTCTACATTGTCTACGTTCACCTCTTGGACATCAGCCGTAGAAATGACAGAAAGATTTTCATCAGCTTTGATTGTCGTGTTTATATTCACAATTGACGTAAAGTTGTTTTTAGCATCCACTTTGTTATCCATGCCATCACCTGGTGTTCGCTCTGAATTCATGTCAAAACTTTTAGATGTTTCAGACGAATCACTCTTGTTTGAGTCAATTATTGCGTCAGATACTGTTGGACTGGTTTCCTGTAAAACTGTCACATGATCTTCTGATCTGTCATTTTTTTCCTTGTCAAATGTCGCAGATTGAAGTGGCTCGATCTTCTTTTGGCTTTCATTGGCATCTTCTGCAGACATTTCTGTCGTTTTCCCAGAAAAACTGGCAGATTTCTTATGGCACAGTTTAAGCTTTCCCTCTGCTTTGGCTTTACTCGCACTCTTTGTGTCAGTAGATAAGCTAGTCATACTGTTGTTGCGCTTATGTACCTTCATTGAATGGCGCAGCTTCTCACTTTTTTCATTGAGTGCCAAACTACTGGAACTGGATGCTGATAGGAAGTCAATAACACCTTGAAGTTCTTCAAAAGATGCAACAGAAGGTGACTGGTCCTTTGAACCTATGAAACATCGATTTTGAAATGAGTTGTGCAATAAAAGACATCATAATGCGAAATAAATAACACAAATGAGGTTAAATCAACTCACCAGAGAGAAGTTTAGGCACCGGAGGCAAACCAAACTTTGTTGATGATGAATACCAGCCAAGATCTTCTTTCTTTTTAATCTGCTCACCCAAGTCATCATCTGGATTGATATCATCAGTACCTCCCTTAGGTCTTGACTTCTTTGCTTTACGTTTGTGGCGAGGCGGAGGTACTGGCTGGTCCTGGTCATCGTGTGACTCTGAAGAACTGTTGTAACCACTCCCTAAATCTAAACCAGAAAGAAAAATGAAATTGAAAAACTAAAAAATTGAATCCTAAAAAAAATGAGAATTGGTGAAATAGCAAGTGATATTATCAACAAAATAAAGGAACAACTGACCCTTATGGTCTGGTTCATCATCCAAATCATTATCAGCAAACTCATTTGCAATCACAGACACTTCTGTGCTGGACTTTGTCAAAGTTTTACGTTGAAACAATTTATTAGTAGCCTTGCTCATACGAATTTTGATACTTTTTGCTCTTTCTTTGCTTTGCTCTTTTTTAACGTGACTCGATGGAGACTGGCACAACACGCACTGTGTGATACGAACAACGGGTACAGGCTCGATCCTGTTATAAGAATAAAAAAAAATCATTTTGAAATAAAAACAAGAGCCAGATGGCGCAAAACGGTAGCAGTAGAAGTACCCTACGCTAAAAAGTCTTGCTGATTTTGTCTGCTTAATAGAACGACTCAAAACATAAATGTAAAGTTATAAATTTTTCACTGAATTCAAAACAGTCTTTATATTGAAAAACATTGGAAAACATAATACTATACTATCAGTGTGGCTTAATAAAGTGACACCAGCAAGTTTATTGTTAACAAAAAAAGAACTAAATACGTAATGCATATGTGAGTTGTAATTTAGTTATGCATGCGCGTTTGAAAAAAAAACTCACAAGAAAAAAAATTAAAAACTTTTAAGAAAAAAATTAAAATTCCTTGTTCACGAAAACTTATGAATTACTTTATAGATTTAACGTTTTTGACTTTTTCAATTAGAGTCAGTTGCTATTAGAGAATATTTCCTACGAAAATGTTATGCCTTGAGTTGAAAAAATTCTATTTTTTAGAGCACTGAGAATACACTTGAATACACTTGAAAAAGTGTATCTTTTAAACGAACCTTGAAGCCCTTAACAGTCAAAAAGGAGCAAGAAAAAACATTTTGTGATATTATCCTTTTAGTGTAGTTTCTTTTTTCGTGTGAAAATGAACAATTTTATGTAAAAAGTACCAAAAAATATCAAAAGCTCCTTTAACAGTATTTTGAATATAGCCTGTGTTCACACATTGAAATTCACAACTAGTATTTGGTTACTCGAAGGCATAGGCTAAACTGCCATTTCGGCCGGAGTAGTAGCTGCTACCGTAACAAGTAAACAAAATTAAAACTAAATAAAAACAACAGATCGAATGCTTCAAAATAATTGTAAGGATCCATGTTCTAGATTTAAATGAATAGACAGTAGTAGCTTTTACGGTTCCACCCTACTTTTTGACGATGTAGTCGATTATGTTCACAACAGCATGGTACGTTGTGTCCACAGTTAAGATAGGCTGTAAATTCTTATCTCGACACAAACTTTTGAATAAAGAGGAATCTTCTACAATGCACCTGTAAAATATTGAAACAGTATGAGAATTAAATTTCTTCAAACTTTATTATGTCTCGAGAAAAAATAATGTGACATTTTACCATTTGGATGGTACCTCCATGTCGATAACTCCGTTATTAACCTCCAAACGAACCACCTTATCATTTTCGTTGGGTGACACTGGCTTGACTTGCAGCTAGAATAAAAGATGGAGCAAGTTAACAACAACAATGAAATAAATGTGTTTTTTTGACAAAATGTAGATGATTATGACCTAGTCAATCAGTAAGAAAAGTCATCATATTTTTGGATTTCTGCGTAAGCAAGAAAGCCTTTACGATCGTCTTTGTTTTTCTTAGTTTTTTTTTTTTCATCTTACTGTCCAAACCTAGCAATTTTTTCCGCCGTCTCAATCTTCATTGGTGCATAAAGCGCCACTATTACGTAAGGGTGCTAATAAACCTTAATAGCGCTTAGTTTATTGGCTTGATTATTTCCGCCATGTGATCATCCGGGTATTTTTCGACTTTACATTTGCACGCCGTTCGCATAATGGTATACCACAGCGTGACCGAAGAAACCTTAAATTTCCAAAAGTAAGAAGATTTGCACTTCCAAAACCGAAAGTAAAGGGTAGAAATTTATAATTATCTTGCAATGATTCCACTACGTTCACTCTTTTCTAAAAACAAGTTCTCAATGTTTTGTGAAAACAGTGTGTGAAGCTTTTATTTTTTGCAAAATGTCTGCGATTCTTTTAAGCCTTTCTAGATGCAAAATACTGTTTGTTTCATGTGTGGGCTGTAGTGCTTTATAAGCTCTGGATACATACAGCTCAGCTCAGTTTCCTCTTCAGCTCCAACAGCATACAAGGAATGTCTTGTTACCCTCTGTCTGTGGCTGTGCATCTCATTTTATGTTTGATGTTTCTCTAGCTATTTTATAGACTATTATATACTTGTATAGTTCTTGGCTGTATTATCAATGTCCTGAATTAGGAATGGGGACTTACTATTTACGATAGCAAATTGAAAGTTACCTTGATTGTCTGTAAATTCTAAATACTGGACATCTTTTAACGCAAATTTCTGTTTTCAGTTTATGTTTGCTAATTTTGGTAGCTAAGTTTAGGTCATATTTTTCATAATCCTAATCTTTGTTTACTTTTTGTGTTTGGGAAGTCTTTTCGTAATTAGGAAGATTGACCGTACATTAGTCATCACTGTGACATCTGAAAGCATATGAATTTGATGTTATTTTGTTCATTAAGTTTATTAGAAGTTAATGTAAGGTTCGTATTGTGTCAGTTATGCTTTCATGATGCCCTGGCGTGTATACGTAATTAAAAATTTATTGTTTTTTAAGTTTCTGAATAAATTTTTATAATCTTTTCATGAAATTTAGTTCAGGTAACGCATGTTTTTAAATTAAAAAGATGGCAATGACATATTGTTACTCAAATTAAAGCACAAATTTGTGTTTTCAGTTATGTATGTTGATTTTGTATGTATATAGATGTATTTCGTATCATTAAAATCTATGCTTTCCTTTTTCTCCTTCTGAATTAGGAATTCTGTTAGGAAGATTGACAAGACATATTAAATTCATAACATTTACAATGACTTACGTGCATACTCATTGTCTTATCTGAATTGATCACTGAATCCTTAATATCATTTTGTACCAACAAAATAAAGAACATGTCATTCAGATAAAGTTTTGCATAGTGACAATTATATTTTTTCTAGATTTTTGGGGAGTACATGATCAGAAATTTAATAAGTATATATTGCGGATTAAACTTTTCTTCAATTTCAAGAATGTCATAGTCTTTCTTTTTTCATACTTCAGCTGATTTTGCAGAAATCCTTGTGCCTGCAAGGGCATCTTGTCTTTCTTTTTTTTTTACTTCTTGATCTTTGTTTTCCAGGGAAATGATTTTAATTTTCTTTAGACTTTTGAGAGAAGCTTTTCGGAAACCTCAGATACATTTTGCAAATGTTTTGTAATAGATATTACTCCTTAAGTATTTTTATTTTATCCATAATTTATTAAGTGTTATCTTTTTCTAAGTACATTGGTGTGAAATGCAATCATTATCAAAGATGAGCCAAATCACTGTAATAAACTGAGGGAAATAATTAAAACTAGCTGCCAAGGCAGTGTCACTTGCTGCCCATGATCAGCCTGCGTTGTCACCTCCCAAAGAGTTCACGAAAAGTGGAATTAAGGAATTAACAATGGGAAGTGTTACCATTTTGTAGAGCTCGAAATTCTGAGCAAGAAAATGAATAGGATCATAATGTCTATGATGCACCGTTTCGGAGATATCGTTGATCAAAAGATTTGATGACGTCATAGACCTGTCCCCCAAAAAATTTAGACCCAAATTTTTCGTCACCCTATCCCCTGTATCGCGGACCCCAAAAAACATATCCCTATTGGTTACAAAGATAATTTTCCCTAAACATTGCATTCTATTAGAGTCTCAGTACAATGGTTTCACACTGATGTCGCACAAAATACAATAAAACAATCTCATCACAACTCAATCTACCATTTTGCGTGACAAACAGAGAATCGGCCATTAATATAGATACTGAGAAAAAAAAAACAACACAAAAGGATACAGGAGCATTCAATAGTTTAGTAAAATAACTTGCACTTACCAGATTGTATTTTCCAAAAGCAAGTATAACAGCCGTCCGAGCTGATGCACTTGAAGTCGAATGACTGGAAGCAGCCAGGATGCGCAAACAGAAGAAATCAATTTGCTCTTTTGTTGTGTCTACCTTCAGACCACGTATAGCATTGGATATCAGGTCTCGTACAGCTCTCTAAATGATACAGTCATAACAAGTGTTGCATAAAGATAAAACATCTATGTAATGTGAATGTAAAGAGTTGGTACCATTTTCAATGTGGTGTTTTCAAAGGCTTTTCCAGGACTGGCTTTGTCATACAGATGTCCATTTAAGTACAAACATATTCTGGGTAACTCTCTGTGCAGCATCACTTCTATGTCTTCTTTCAAGGCTGGAATACCTTGCGAGCTGGCTGCAAAGCTTTCTGCTGGGCTGCAACAGTTCTAAATCAGACATATACAACAACGAACACATGATGCAGTTGAGCTCAACTGGATGCTTTTATTCAAGCTAGTTAAAATTTAAAATACAAGTACCTGCAAAACCTTTTGCAATTCATCAGGGTACATATTGAAGGATGCTGGAATATCCACTTCACAAACTGCACTGGAAAACAGTCGATCAACATATTGCTAGAAATATAAAATTGGTTCTTTTAATATGAAATGTAGATTTAAACCTTCTATTCATAATCGTTCCAACAGTAACTATGGAAGCATTAGCTTCTTCTTTTATGGAAATATTGTTTTTATAACTGAACTTCTGAAATACCTGCCAACACTACCAAACCGTTTTTACGGCATTGAAAAGTATTTGATGATCAAAGTGTAAAAACAAAAGGCAATCCAAAACCTCAGGTTTCCTATAATGAGGAATTCTACAAAAGCAAAGGAACACCAACCTGAATCAACTCGTTAATTCTTGCGTTCAACTTTTTACGAAATGATTCAGAGACATCCTCACCATGTTGCCAAGATAATGTTTGACTGATTTCGTGATTAGTTAACCCAAAGCCATGACGTAACGGCCGGTTAGCCTAAAAGTAAATTTCAACTCGTCAAAACATATCAAACTGATTTATGAATGCATTTACTTTCTAACCTGAAAATTATATTGGGTAGACAAGTGCAGAGACATAAGTTAAAGTATAATAAAATAGAATGAACATAGAAAATACAATACTTATACAATTATCAAAATCATAGTCTTTTCACTATCAAAGATTGTCTGCGATGCAGGCATGAAATTTTAAGTACAAGCAAAACAACCGTTGTTTTTTCTGATACGTAATATAAATAGTTCTACAAAAGTATTGATCACTATTTTTGACCAGAAGAAATAAAACAAATCAATATTCAAAATTGCAATAATGGGTTCCTTTTTTATGTACAATACATGTATCATACTGTTTTTGCATTGGTCCTTTTTCTCAATACAACTAAACAAATCTTTTTATCCTACCAGCTTTATAAATAAACAATAGAAAAACTCACTTCTGAAATTGCAAGCCAAGCTGCTACAATTTCATCTTTCCCTTCAATCCCTGTTAATGTGACATTATCAAAATCCTCTTGAAATTCGGAGAATACCAATGGTTTCAACACATCAGCAACAGTTTGGTGGTAATAATAGAGTTCCTTAGCAACACGTAATGCCATAAGAGCATATTGCTGATAAATAAAGATACGAAAGAATGATGAATGAGTCACTAAAGTACAATATACAAAAAAAAAGATAACAGTAAACTTCAAATACCGTTTCAGCTGAAGATTCTTGTTTGCCTTTGTTGCTTGTTTGATATTTTTTGGTGTGGCTGTCGATTAGCAACTCAAGCAACTTTTCCTTACAATCCAGAAGTGCGCTCTGGTAACCTTCAAACGCATTTTGAGTTTGCAGAAACTGAAAGCTTTTCTTCAATCTTTTATCGTGAATCTCATCAGGATTTGCAAAAATCTCTTGGAACCTTTCATCAATAATTTTCCCAACACTTGAGTAAAGCTTGCTGCCTGCAGCACAACTTGTTGACAAACAGTTCAAGTAGGATCCAACAGCTTCTTCCAAATCAATTTCAGATTCCATTTTGTTTGTTTTTTTATATTCTAATACTCATACTAAAGATATAGGTTCATAGTCATCATACAAAAGGATTTTTTTTGAATAATTCAGAAAATTCTATCGTACATTTTTGTTTTTACCATAGGGATGCCTTATAGTACTTGCAAAGAAATAAAATTAAGGTAAGTGTCCGGTAAGGTAAGGTACGGTGTCTGCTAAACAACTAAAATTTGAAGAATGAAAGATTTTAACGTGCTGATATCAAAAATATAATTTCATATAAGTTTGAAATTTTCTTTATGTTGTCTTGAGAACAAGTTTTTCATGTGCCTTTTTATAAAAACACAACATTGATCACGACGTTGAACAGCTGTTATGCAAGAAAGACTGGGTAAACTACTTAATATGCAGAATTATACAAATAAAGTAAAGACTTGGTTAGAATTTAACTTAGTCTGAGATCCCAGAATTTCTTCACCCATTTCATCATAATTTTGCATAAGATTCGAGATGTACGTCCAAGACCCAAAAGAAGAGTGCATGTATTACCATGAAACTAGGAACATGAAATACGTACATCTACAAGTGTCTTAATAATAAGAAGAGACATACTATAATAATGTCAATTTATAATTATGTAATGCAGAGACAATAGTTGTTTTATCGATCACAAAGACCTTGGTTCTGTCATGCTTTCGAAAAATTTATTTGCATAGCTTTGGTTTCATTGCATGACAAATACAGGAAAAACAGCTCTTACAGACTTAGCTTTTCAGCATGTGCACTTACGAATAATTCATTCAATCTTCAAAAAAATGAATGGGTGAAAGAATATCAAAGAACAAAATGTTTTACTTCTCTACTCACATTTTGGTTTCAGTTAGTTATAAGACATTTTCACACAGACTTTATCAAACCAAGTCTCATCACAATGGCCACATTAGATTTATCTTGTTTTGATTATGAAAGCTTGTTTACAAGGGTAATGTTACTAAGTAGAAGCTATTTGACATAAAGAAAGAGGGTTGGACAGAGACTAGTTAGTTTAAAATGAAAGATTCCTTGTTTTGTAGAATGCAGAAAAAATAGATTTTTGAATTTAATATACACAATATTAAACAACAAAGATTACTCTATCCATTTCTTGTTTTTAAAGATAGTGTCTGTGCAAAGATTTAATTTTAATAATGTAAAAATAAAATTTTTAAATAATTACTGAAATGTTCATTATTCTCCTCCTTTAGTAAAGGATTTACTAAATTTAAATTTTAAATTTTACTCTCTGCCCAACTCTCTTTCTTTATGTCAAATAGCTTCTACTTACTAACAGCTTTATTCCAATCCATCCCAAACAAAAATTGATATGACAAATCTTGAAAAGAAAAGATAAATCAGAAGAATGTCCATATAAGAATTCATCATCACTATGTTTACCAAAAAGATTTTTACATTTTTTTTATATTTATATTTGAAAACAATGGAATTTTTAAGCACAGTATTTATAAACATTATCCTTGTAACATAAAAAAGAACATTTTTGGTACTAGAAAAGAAAATCTCCTGAATAAAGTAAAATTAAAATAAAGCACAAAAAAGGAATTAATGAAATACAGAGCTGTGAAAAGATTATAAACAAATGAATTTAAACACTGTATAGGAATTTAAAATCAACGTAGTTTCTAGACGAATAGTGTAGTAATGGTAGTAGCATTAAGTCAGAAATTTCTGATTGGGAAATGTTTAATCGTAATGAAGACAGAACTTCCTAAGCGATTGATGACTGGATTCATTTAGAAAAATACTGTCTTTGTATAAATCACCCTTACATCAGTAATAATCAATACTCAAAACAAAGTCATTTTGAAGAACTTTCTGTTTTATATAAATGGCAAAATTCTTATTTGGCATTATATATATACATCTCTTTATGTCTTGTGGAATGTCAAGGTGCAAATGTAAATATTACAAAAATAATTTTAACATCTATGTCTAAGAATGTACAGTTTCTGGTGATTCTTTTTCTCATCAACTTGTAAGCTTGATCCAAAACTTATATTCTGTATTCTATAATTGGTAACTTTACACAAACACACATTTATAATAGCTTGAACCCAGTGAGCAAATTTGATAAAAGTTCACTGCAAAGGAGTGCATTTCTATCGAAATATACACACTATTTCAGTAAAAATACTCTTCGACGCAGTGACTTTTTGATGGTTTTGTCCACTAGGAAGATATTAAAAATAATCTGTTATTAGATTCTTTTTTGTATCTCAATATTAAAATAAAATCCTTATGAGAAGACGTGGTTATGTGAATGACATCATTTGAATTCATCCTTGAATTTAGCTAACCTAGGTAACAAAACAATAACAATATGATAAGTCAACATAATATTCAAATAATTTTCATGAAAATTTACATTTTTTAATTGGACTATAGAGTTTGGATTTGCTTTTGTTTCTTCACTGACATTTGGGCTAATGTAGACTAAATTTTCTAAGTGCTTCAAACTTTTTGAAAATTTGTACATGCTGGGAGAGTCAAAAAAAGTACTGGTGTTTCACAACAAATATCTAAATTGGCCCAAAATATCCCTTTCTTGACTAAATTATAAAAAGCAATGCCAAATTCGAATTCAGCACAACAATATCTTTATATTGAATAATCATAAAAGATGCTTTTTTATTTCTGATTAGAGGAATCCATTAAGTTTATTTTGGGGTATTATTCTTCTACAATTCTTCTTATAGTCTTTGGAAATAATGGAAAAAAAGCAGAGCAAAGTTTTTGAACAGTTTTAACAACAGTTCTACAAATACTTTAGGTCAATGGTTATCCCAGAAGTCGATCTTAGGACAGTAATTGAATGGGGTCAGAAATGGTTGGTTTCAAAAACTAAGCTTCCCTCTATTAATTGTTTCAGGGACCCTGTAACTCCTTCTGTTCTTATGAACAGAAGTCAACTTGCAGAGTCATCTCATGTTCGTATTCTAGGTTTGCATCAACTGACCCCTCCTCCTAAGACTTTCTCTCGGAACACTTGTCTCTCTTCGAATTCTCATCCTTTGACTGTTCAGGTCCCAACATGCCATAAGAACTTTTATTCATCTAGCTTTTTCCCTCAGACTGCTCGCCTCTGGAATTCTCTCCCTCATAGTTGTTTTCCTGCTGAGTATGATCTGCAATCTTTTAAATCCAAGGTTAACCGCCACTTTGCTCTGCCTTTATAACTCTTCTTCCTTTTCTCATCTTTCTCATCTGTCTTTATAACTCTTCTTCCTTATCTCATCTTTCTCATCTGTGTTTATAACTGTTCTTCCTGTTCTTATCTTGTAGCTCTCTGCCTAGTAGTGGCTTCGGCCTTGCAGGGAGCAACCCATTAAAAAAAAACCAACAAAAAAACAAAAAAAACAAACAAACAATATTTTGCACATATTTTGTAAGTGGAAATCCCACTTAAGAGTCTTCTAAAAATCCAAACAGACACAAAAAACTTTCAGTACGGGGGAAAGACCAATAAGAAAATGCAATGGGAATGTCGAACACATCATGAGAAGTATGTGAAACTTGAAAGGTCCGTGTGAATTCCATGGATCCAGGGTTCGAATAAGAAACAAAAAGTCGATTCGCAAAAAAGTTGGAATAGTGACTTGCCTAAAAACGCTGTCTATGGTTGGGCAACGAAGAAAATTTTGAAATTTAAACCCTCAAAAACAGCAACTACAGGCTCTCCTAACAGTATTTTTGTTCACTTATTTTGTAGGAAACAACGTTGATCATTGAGATTTCAGGTCTTAATTGTGACAATGTGACAATTCAACTTTCGACCCCTATCGATTGTGACTGTTTGTTTGTGATTTGAAACAAAGTCATTGAGTTTTCATCCTTTCCAGTTAAATATTTACATCAAAAAATAAGCACTGGGAATGAGTTTGACTTCATGTACAATCAATCTTTGAAGAGAGAAACTAAATGAACTGTTAGCTCAACCTTGTTCCTAGGGCCAATTTCGCTTTTGAAAATACGGAAGGGGCATGTAGCGAAAAGCAGCATTGGGAACGATATTGCTGACTTTTTGTAATATCCTACGTGAAAGAGTTAAACCATCGTTATTAAAAAGCTTTTTTGCAAATATCCGTCTTACATAAAATATAACTTTCACTAGCACTTATTTCTACTATGCATCACAATTTAATTTAGTTTCCCATTTGTTTACGGTTTTCAACAAAGCAGTAAATTCTGAAATGTTCTTTTTAAAAAAAATCTACACTTAAAAACTATTTGTTCATTATATATGATAAAGTTAAGTGGAGAGAAATACAATAATGTTCAAATGAACAATAAAAAGGTTTACCCCTGCTGTGATGATCCTCGCGCCAAATTATTTTTGTAAACAAAAGTATATAAACTGTTTGCACCTGTTTTTAAACATGTGGAAATACTCTTTTATGTGTGTATAAGACGCTATTTATTATGGAAATCTTCAAACATATTTAAAGGATAAGTTTATTTATATTAAAGTTTAATATAGGTTCACAATTTTAATATACTTGCCAGTCATTTGATTCGCTAAAACTTCAATTGGTCTCGCAAATTGCGAATTGCGATGTGCTAATTCGAACCCTGGGATCCATTGTAGAGGTACAGTAGGGCCTTAAATCGCATATATACGTAATCACATTGCAAATCTCAGTGATATTCCCAGGCCTCGAAATCCAATGCGAGAATTGCTCGCGCTGGTACTCACGTAACTGTAACTTACGCAAGTGCTCTTTTATTCGTGAGTAATATGTAGCAAAGATATTTTTTCAACAGACTACTTTCTCTGGGAAGAAGTGTTATGAATGGAAAACATAAATGCAGACGAAAAAATTCTGAGACAAACTCTCCATCTGTAGTTTTATATAAATCTTCTATTAGATAGAATGATTAATAGGAGCTCTGTGTTGGAGAGTGAGTTCCACAATAATTGATTACGTTAACAAGAAAAAAAAATTGAACTTCTTTTGCGAAAATGTGACGTGACAAAATGTGAAAAAAGATTGTCGCCACTAGACACCTGAAAACGTTAAAATCAATTGTAATTGTAATTCATTGTAATAAATGGATGTTCCATTTTCTTTCCTCTGGGATGTAGTAATTTTCGAAATAGATTCTCTATCAACAATGTATGCGAAGGTGTGCACAACAGAATTGTAAATGAATGAATGACAAAGTTAAGATATTTCTTTCTTCCTTTTCGCAGTGTTGTAGACATGATGTAATTCTATTGCATAACACTGAAAAAATGTGCCGCAAAGGAGTATATGTTGCAACATTTGTACTCGCGTGAAAGATGATTTTGCGAGTATTTCTGTACACAGTATACTCGCAATGAATTTACGACGAGAGTACAATTACACTCGCGCAAAATTCGGATTTAGAGGCCTGATTCCCTGTGCAACATGTGTCTCAAGGGTCTATACAGTTGACTTATTCCAGAAACTGTGTTTGTTAAGTTTAGTTATGACAAGTTTTGGATTTAGTTTGATTGACAGTGCAGTATGGATTATTATTGATGCGGTTTGTATTTTGCAGATATATGTTATGTCTGCAGTTTGGAAGGATGCCAGAAGCTACAGCAATTGACAGTACATACTGAAAAGAGAGTTAATAAACAAGTTTTTGAACAAGGCCCATCATATTTTCAAGCATCACTGCAGATGCAGGAATCCCTTTAAAACTCACTGCCAATTCCGTATCGCAATTTACAATAATGCTAATACACACACTTACATCATCATCTACTCTCTTACAAAAGTCATTTATATATACACAGCGTTTTTTTCAGGGGTTCTTGAATTGAGTTTTGAAACTCAATCTTGAATAAGAGCAAAACAAAAAAAACTGTCAACTAGCCATTATTTATTAGCCATTATTAACAATCAGTAGTTGAGTGTTCTTTTTGTTCAAAAACTCTCTGTCTTTATGCATCGCTCTTTACATGTGCTGGTGCAGAGAGATGACTCCTTGTTTACAACCTAGCTCCTGCTCTTCCATTTTTATTTCGTTTTGGATTCCGGTTGATAAAATAACGATAAAATATTGAATAGTGTGAAATGTATTTCTATTAATGCGCACAGACCGTATTTTTAGCTCTTACTGTGTATTTCTAAATAGAGCTCGTCTCGAGAGACTTCTTTTGTCACATATATGTGATAGGTAACCATAAATTCGAATGTGTGAATTTATTATTTTTCCTGATCTCAAAATACGCTTCTCGTTGCAATATACTACGTGTGATTTCTAACATTTTGATCTTTCACATTCTTTTCTCATTCCGTAATAATGTTATAAGTTTTTCTTTTTTCAATGGTTTTTTTCCTTTGTTTTTTTTTTTTTTTTTGCTACATTTTATTACGCAACGTTATGAACGCACAGGATATAATCAAAGAGACTTTAATAAATATTTCGGCCATGCAGTCAAGGAAGTTAAGACTGAAAGATTCAAGCTATACGTTTATAGCAGCTAAAAATCCTGAAATAAAGCTTGCAGGGTGTTAGCTAGGGTCCTTTAGACGGCTCTTTCCCAATCCAAAAAACTAATAAGTTTCCCAATGAGTCCAGCAATAAGTTTATGAAAAGTTAGTAACTAAGCTTGCTGTTAAAATAAATGATTTGATTCTATTTTGAAACATCGGCTTAAACTCATCACTAACATGAGTTTCCGATTCATTATAAAAATGTTCATCGTAGTTATAGTCTAACGGCCTCAATTGAGAATTTCTAGCTAACACCCTGGCCTGATACATAGTAAATAAATACAATAGTATAGCAATGCAAATATGTCAACTCACACCTTTTGAGTGTGTGACACACATTTTGGTTATCAAACACTCTAAATAATTTTTTGAAATTCCTTATCTGAAATAAAAATTGTGGAATATTCAAGTAGTTCTTCAAATCTTCAAATTTGCAACTTTTCATACTGGTTCCAGCAATTACTGAGTGCATTTTATTGCAATACAGAGTGTAAAATTTCAAAAAGTTCTCTGGTATAGAGTGCCTGCTCCCCTTACCGCTAACTTTAATTATATATAATGTTACAAAATTCTTCAATACAAACGTAAAAACACAGTTAAATGGATTTAGCACTACTATTGGTCATTCTAGATACTAAATCAACAAGAACAAAGAGAATAAGATTGATAACAAATACTGTAATTGTAAACATCATCGGGGTGATGTTCCTCTTTCCGCTAACTTGTTCCTCTTTCCGCTAACTAATTTCACGTTCGTCAATCCCTTTTCTCTCAATTTAAGTGCTTTCCTCTTTGCTTCTGCAGATATAAGACAACCACAGGCTTAATAAAAATGCATGCCTTTACTGTTTACAAATGGAAGGCAGCCATATTTTTATGAGCGAAGTTTTTTAGAAAACAATAGTGCCGTCTCAACAAGTTAACTTTTGATCGCAAAAATCTAGACACGTGATGGTAATTGCCCTATTGTGAGCCTGCAGAGTAATTATACGATAAACACAGACATCGTTAATTTGTTAAAAGCATGAACCGCGAATGTTATTATCAACATGTATTGAATTACTTTTTACACTCGCAACATATGAAATCAATTGTTTCTACTTGTGATGGAGATTTTCAACATGCGGAGGATACACGCTAGAATGATCCCACAGAATTCAAGTTGCAATTGCTAAAAAGTTGAAATTGCGATTGATAAAAAGCGTTAACGCAATAAAAAGTTTTTAATGACAATGGGCCCTTTGGGTGAAAAGGTCTACGAAACAAGTTTCACGTTCTCTTGAACGATAAATCTATGGGTGATGTTATCAACGTGGGATTTCGCGCTAATTGAATGTCTGTAAAAAAAATTTAACTGTTTGAGTAATCAAGCTGAAATCAGTGCTAACAAGAACAAATTTTGTTGCTATGGCGGAGAAAGGACACGTGGTTACAGAATTACCTTGCTGTAAACGTTCATGCACCTAAAAAACTTGAATAAGAAAATTTTCCCTCCAAGCACAAGTTCTACTGCTAGAAGCTATTGATACTAATGAATTGGATGTTATTACAAGCAAAGATGCTCAATTTCCTCATTAAGAAGGCATTTATTGTTATGTTGTTGTATGAAAAACTGCAATCAGATGGGGTTCAAAAACTGTTGATAATTATTTTGACGAAAAATTAAAAAATAGTGAGCAAATTTCAAACCAGAAATTGGTTGCAATAGGATCTTCGTTTAAAATCCTCAATCACTTCATTTGCATCCCAAAAGATGAAATTTTAAGTGGTAAAAATGTTGTTTTGATTGAATCCTCCGCACATTGCTAAATTTAGGGACAAAGTTGCCCGTTAATTTCAAATTTTAATTTTGTGCCATGTTCAGAGGCTCATAGATTCTAGTGGTAAGACATTTGATGTCTTTTGTTACCAATTTCAAACAGTACTTAGGGTCTACTTTCAGGAAATATATAGTTTGCCATAGGTTCAAGAAAGACATTAAGAGTTATGAGCCAGCCATAATCCAAACAAATCCAATATTTTCAGGAAATTGAAAGAAGTCGGTACTTTGAGCCCTCATAAAATAAAGTATAAGTAGTAATTTTCTAATTTTTCTTTCAAACCTTGTTCCTTGTACAGCTTTCTTTGTATATATTCATTTGCAATGGTTGTTTTCGTCCTAAAATAGAATTATAAGTACTTGAAATTAGTAAAAATGTGATTTTTGCTCCCGGGACCCCATTTCCATGAAATTTGAACGATTTCTAAAATGCCATAAAATTTTGTTAAAAAATACTCTTCCTGTCATTTCTTTTGAGTTCCTCAGACTTCCATGTGTAGAATAAGGAACAATTGGTTCCACATTCTAAAAACAATTCATTAGAGAAAAAATTAGCACCAAAAATGGAAAAAAGTCAAATGTTTCAAATTTTCGGTCAAGGCCGTAAAATTCAAAATGCGATATCTTGAGAACCGATTGAGCTACGGGGCTGAAATTTTGGCAGTAAGTTTGTCTCATGGATACCTTCAAACCCTGTGAAAATGAAGAAAATCTGAGGACATGACCTGACACCCATTTGCTTTCCTGGGCTGGAATGACCCATGATTTACTCGCGTATACGATATATACAAGAAAACTGTTTGTGTGGATAAAATCTCAGATGTTGGTAACATTCAAGACAGCAGAGGAATAACAAGGAATCGATATATATGCTCCGTTATTTATGACACTGAATTTTGAAGCATTTATTTTTCGAAGGAAGCCATTTTTAATATTTTAATATTTTTAATATTTTTTTCACAATGATCGCGACCCGATGTTAGATTTTACTCTATTGATCAATAAGTATTTGGCAATTCACTTTGAAACTTTTCATAACGATGGCTGAATGAATATACTTTTGGGTCATTCCATGCCAAATGGTGCAAGGCTGGACATGACCTATCTCAGAATTTGTTCAAACTAACTTTGTCAGATAGTTACAATATATAAGATCAAGCCTCGAAATAATTTTTTGAGGACAGTCGGACAAAATGTCCGGTAAATTTTAAATCTGGTCGGACATGTCCGATAACCATTACGTTCTGACATAATAAAATTGATTAACTGTTGATAACACAAATAAATTACTTTTGCTTGAAAAATAAAAATCAAAACACCTTAGCATCAAACAGTATGTTATTTTGATGAGAGATTAGTCTGTTATTGCCGCGGCTTTTTCTTCGATAGAACTTTCGAGTTTGCCTTAACACAATAAATAGAACTTTCGACTTCAGAATTAATCATCTCTTTGACAAACAAACAAAATTCAAAAGAAAAATGGAAAAACTAAAGGTTTGACGTATTAAAAACCTAGGAAGTCCTCATATTCATCATCATCGCCAAACAAATCATTCAAAAACGTATCATCTGCCTCTTCTTCACTCGAGCTACAATCACTTAGCGAGGCAAGTTTCCGTTTCAAACCAGTGCGTGGTTTATACTGCGATCTCTTTCGTTGATTTGGTCGCCTGTCCTTTTCCTCCACCCACAATTTTATGGCATTGGATGGGTCATAATCTTCTATGGATGGGCCATCTTCCACGATAAAAAGTTGCGCAAATGAAATGAATGAATCTTTAATCGAATTGAATTTAATGCGATTGAGCACCTGGCATTTTTATTTCTTAAAACGAAAGATCAACTGTATGCACAAAAGGAAAGTTTCGTAACTTTTCAGTTTTTCACCAATAATATCGAAACGCTGCTATCTATATTTCCACGATGTATATTATTTGGAAGAGTATTTAATATCGGGCAGTGAAAATTGGCCTTTATAGAAAAGAAGAAAAATTTTAATAAACAACACACCTGCTATGACGTAAACGTGCAGTAGAATGAATTAAAAAAGATTACATTTTTCTAAGGTCACGTACGAGCGTTTCATTTTCATTCGAAATTGATCGATCGAAAGATTATCATTCAAGTCCTTTTCAGTGAGTCTTAAATTGATTCCCGATATAATCGCGGAAGACTAATCGAAGAAAAATTTAACATTACAGACCAAACTTTTTGTTGCTTTACAATAACGACGGCAGTATTTGCGAAGTAAACTATCGCATGAAAACATGTCGGACAAAAAGTCAGGCCAGAACTGATTTCAGTCGGACAATTTTGAGTCTGGGTCGGACAATGTCCGATGTCCGACCGCTATTTCGAGGCTTGAAGATGAGACACCCCTGAAAATTTCACCTCAATATCTTTTACGGTTCAAAAATTATAGCTGTTCAAAGTTGAGGACCATTTACAGAAAATTGCTATGACTGAGAGGTAAGCTGTTTTTTTTTTAATTTTTCAACCTCTGTAATTCTTTACAAATTTACCCTAGAATAATGAAACTTTGCAGCTCGGTGCATTACACCTCGGTGCATTATCAGCATACGCAAAAGTCAATTCCTACAAATCTTTCAAAATTCCATAATGGCAGCATAAAAATGCCAGAAAAACTAATTCAGAAGTACAAAAAAGGATATTTGAGGCTTCTCTGACACAAGAAAAAGATAATTAACATCCTAAAATCTTTTAATCCTGTATGACTACATGGAAGACTATCAGAAAATGATAAAACAGGGGTTTCCAGGCTATTCCTTGTTGCTAAAATTGACCGTAAAAACTGCACCAAATCAATTTTTGCGAATCAATGGCCTAACTTCGGAGGCCTGGAAACCTACCATAAACACTAAATCTAGGCTTGACATTTTTGTCACATATTACTACTACTATAATCTTTATAAAATGGGAACTCATTAAGAACATGGTTATTGCAACAAAAATATAACTAGGAAAATCTTGGAAAACCAGTGCCAATAAGGTTTTCAAGCGTCTACTGATCAGAACCACAACTAATAAAGTCAGAATAACCTCTTGATTCTGGAAGGTCCTATAGGGTACTATCACAAAAGGGAGAAATGAGGGTCTCTAATGGTGTTCCTTGTTTCTACAACAGGCTATAAAAAATGCTCACTGTCAGCCTTGTTATGTAGTAAGAATGTTTAATTCACCATGTTTTCTATAAGTGTTTGGAGATAATATTTTTAATGGTTGTGGTGGCAGTACCACATAACAAAAATTTTAACTCAGAATTTTTTAACAATGATTTTAGATAATAATTAGTTTGATTTGATTTGTTGTCTTTAAATGAAGGAAATAAACCATCAAATTCAAAGTTAGCGACAAGCGGCACATAGCGGTAAGGGGAGCAGGCAGTCTATATGCCAACCAAACAAAACTGCTGTTATTTATTTAGTTTCACACCATTTTATTTTTCAACGTTGGCGTCGCTGATAATGACATTATATGATGCCAATAGAAAGAATACCAATCTCATAATTATAATTTAGATAGTATCTTAAAAGTATGTAGCTTGCTTATAAAATTTGAAAGTCATACAGGGCAGCATCAGGGGAAGAAAGGGGCGGAGAAAAAGAGATATTAGCTACACCCTGAAGGATTTTCGACTCGATAATAAAACAGCATAAATGTGAAATTTATAAAATACATTTCAATACCTCAAATCTATGAAAACAACACCATCATTAACTTCATAATGAGTACTACAAAAAGCTTTCTGGTCTGGTGCTTTGTAGAAACCGTAAATCTCTACCCTTTATTTGATTTGCAACGGGCGTTCGAACGACCATTGCATGCGAGTAACAGTCTCACGAATATTCTTCTTTCTTTGAGTACTGTTTCCAAAAGAGTTTAACTTTTCAGCAGAAGCTTATTTGCATGGCTTCATGAAATTAAGTATATTTTACTATCATTTTCTACATAAAGAAACACCTTACTAAAACTGCACCAATACATTTAAGTTGTAAACGTGGTAGCAATTAATAGAAACCACCACAACCTCCCATTACGATCTGTGATTTCTGTACATGGATACAAACGTAATGGCAGACTTCAAAAGCGCGCACCTTCCAGACAATCTGTCACATGTATAACACATCGATCGGGAATTGAAGCTCAATAGAATTATGCAGATAGATAGCGGTTGCTGCTTCATTTATTTCATGTTAGCAGGGATGTATTTCTGGGACCATCTGAAATTTTTGTAGTAGGATAGAAACGTTAAGAGTTTCTTCACGTGTTACTCACGTTTTATGATGACCAGAATCAGACAGAAAGGAAAAAAGGTAACACCGGTCCCCTCCTGAACACATTCTCAATTTCGGAAGCAAAAAATGGCGCTATTAAGCCAAGTAGCATTAATATATAAGGTTTGCGGAGTGGGTGCGTCGAATCACCTGTTCTTCGTTCACCAGCGAAAATATGGAATGCGTGGAAAAAGGCTGCATATTCATCATCAATCAACAAATTCTGAAGAGCGAGTTGAATGCATGAATAACTGTAATTGTAACTGAAAGAATATCTGTAATAATTTGAATTTCTTGAAATGTATCCTATCAATGTAATGTATATACATTTTAGTTACCGTAAAACGGGGTGACTTGAAACAAAATTCGCCGTTTTTTGAAAAGATTTGCTCATAACTTTTAATCTAAGAAAGTAATTACTATGAAATTTTGAAAAAAGGTCCATTCATCTTTTGTCTTTCAGATAACGAAGTGTTCAAACTAATTGATGCATGCCATCTCAAGTTATTGCTTCACAAAGTACACCTACTGAAATTTATCGTGCGGGGGTGACTTGAAACAGTGCTGTTTGCACAAAAATGTTGTTGTATAGAGCGCCAAAAACGTGTGATCTACGATTATTTGCGTATAAAACATCAATTAAAATAATTTGTTATTGCCAGTTTCATTTTTATTAAGTGATGGAGAGCGTTAGTAAATTTTGAAAACTCAAAATTTCAGAATGGTAAAACATTGTAAAAAGTAAGTTATCTGAAGCCATTAAAATCATTAAGCGTGTGATAACGTAATTGTTTCAGAAACAATATCGAAAGCAGGCAAGATGAATTTGAATTTATAGCTAGTTTACACGACTGTACTTACTTAAAACTTGTAAATTGAATATATATAATAAAATTCCTGTTTCATAGTATCCAACTTTCTTTTTCGTGCTTCTCTTAGTTTAGGATATATTTCCTTTACCATTGCGATAGAGATGTCACAAATTGATCCATTGTCTTTGTTTTTTCCACACAGGCGCTTCATCATTTCATCCGGATTACGCAAATTTATTGTGCCATTGCATATGACATGTATATGAAGTATGAAACGGTGTCCATATATCAAAAAGGCAAGAAGAAGCCCTGGTAATGAGGTTAAGTATGAAATTGTAAAAGTAACAGCATACAGCCCGTCTATCGCCAATTTCACAATAAGTATGGTGTGCCCATAGCCTTGAACGGAGGATATAATTGCAGCACCGATTTGTTCAGAATTCTGATTAGTATTCAGTTATGGTACTTAGTAAAACGAGTCTATTGAGGTTCAATTCTTAGATTATTGACCCTTTCTATTAATGGAACTTATAATAATTACCAAATGACTTATACCACCTTTGAAACTCCATCGGCTGAACTTTATCACACATCAATGATTCGATTGCATCATAATTGATAAGGATATTTATGCAATAATCGAAGAGGCAAAGTGTATGGAGTGAAAAAAAACGAAACATTTTAATGGCATATATTTCTTTCAATTTTAAATATTTTTCGATAACATTCTGGAATTACTCCCTTTGACCTTTTTATTTTACAAATGTAAAAAAAATTATATTTCGCAATATGCTGTATCGCCGTGACATGCTATTTTACAGGGGTACTGATTTTCGGCGCTTTGTTCATCTTCAGCTTCCGAAGAACTTCCTCGATTAATGAAATTTTTCTATCGAATGTTGCGCTAGATAGTCTCTGAACGAAATCTGAAAAAAATTCGGAGTTTCATTCATTATTTCATGAGAAATAACGTTTTTTTGACGCTGTTTCAAGTCACCCCGAGTGTTTCAAGTCACCCCGCTTTATGGTATATTGCAATTCAAAGACCTTATTTCTTTAAATGTTGAAATACCAAACTCTGTGTTTGGGATTTGTTTGATGTGGTAATTTGATGAAAATTATCAGAAATTGGCCCATAGCGATTTTCAGTTATAAAAAACTTAATATCAAATGATGTCACAATGTATAAAAACTCAAATCAAGGTCGGGTTTGATAGTCTGATAACGTGTATTCAAGGATTTGATTTTGTGGATGTGGGATGGAGATAGAAAAGAGAAGGAAAACAAAATGCTTTGAATCAATCATTTCCAGTTCTTTTATGCATAAGTACAGATTCAAAAAATTTCTGACACTCATAGTGGCAAAAAGAACATATGAATGAAAATGATCTATTCTAAAAAATAGCTTTTTCAAAAGCATAAAGAAATACATAACAAATACATAACAATTCTAAACTTTGCCAAAATGTTCAGGTAACTGAACCCAGATATAATGAACAGCATCCAGTTTTTTATTGCAACTTTAAATGTCAATCAACAAAATTCAATTTACATAAAACATTCTTGAATCGGCCACATGGTCCTTTCAAATGAATGATAACCGATCCTGATAGTCTCTAACCGCATACCGTAAATCTCCGAATATAAGCCCCCCCCCCTCCCCGAATATAAGCCCCCCCCCCCAAATATAGGCCCACCAAAATCTTAACGCAAAGGTAGGTCCATATATAAGCCCCCCCCCCCCCCCCCCCCCCCCCCCCCCCCCCCCCCGTATATAAGCCCATGGGTTAATACATGGATCAAATACACAAAAAACGTTGTAGAAAAACATTTTTTATTTTTTTAGTGAATTTCTGACAATACATTTATGAATCTTCGGTCCATAAAGATAATAAGTACAAGGGAGTTCAATGCCTCCCCCGAGGACCCATGTTCCCTCTGGTGCCCGTCGTTTTTCTCCTGTAATCGTCGCTTTAATTTGATATAACTTCCATCGTTTCATCAAAGGAAATAACTTTTCTGCCAGTGCTTCTGGAATATGTCCTACTACCACATCTTTTGACTTTACAACAATTGCGTTATTGCTGTAATTATTGTCCGGTTGAAGAAAACATTTTAGTTCTTCATTTACTTTGTAATTGTATTCGTAAACATGATGACCCTTTACTCTTGATTTTACCTCACCTAAACACGCCAATGCCATGTTTGATTTCCTGTTGTGTCAAGTCGATCAGTGGACAAGAAAGACTGTCTTTCTTATGTCCACTGATCAACTTTTATTTATTCGAATGTTTGACGTTCGATTACGTAAATTAAAATCGAAACTTATTCGCGTTGATAAACAAAGCATTGTACTTGTTGGTGTGAAAATGGATGATACAAAGCAAACTCGGAGAGCCTTTTCTCGAGAGTTCAAACTTTCAGTTGTGCAATGGTTTTATTCAAATAATAAAAACGTGTTACAAACATCGAACCACTTTAAAATTGACCGTAAACAAGTACGAACATGGGTCAAAGCCGCAGAAAAGATAAGGAAACAAAAAAGTAAGAGTATGAGTGAATGTGGTCGTAAAGCATATTTCCCACGAATGGAAGAAAAGTTAGTGCAACAGTTTAAAGAACAGAGGAAACGAGGGAAAACAGTGAAAGAATGGTGGTTTCTATCAATAGCAAGAAAGATTATGAATGAAGAATACCCGAAGGACATAGTTTTCAAGTATTCCAACAGGTGGTTTAATGGTTTTTGTAGACGGAATAGAATATCTCTTCGTCGTAAAACACACATCGCACAAAAATCTCCGGCAACGTTAAAAGACCCCATCCAGAAGTTTCATGCCAAGCTCTAAGAGAACGAATCCGAGGCACGTTTCAACTGGGAGACATAGCAAACATGGATCAAACACCACTGCCCTTTGTCCTTGATGATGGTCGCACATACGAGAATACAGGAGCTGGTGAAGTATGGTGTGGTAGTGGTGCCTCAGGCCTTGACAAACGTCAATGTACAGTGCAATTAACCATGTTCGGAGACGGTGTCTCACGAGTTAGACCAACATTGATATTTCGAGGTGAAGGCAAAAGAATCAAGCCAGATGAGAGACGTAGCTGGGATAAAAGAGTAAACGTGTACTTTCAAACGAACGCTTGGTGTGATGAAGTCATTATGAAGAAATGGACAAGTGATGAATGGTGTAACATCTTCACCAATCCGGCAACGCCAGGTTCAAGCGGGAAACTATTGGTTGCAGATGTGCACAAGGCCCAACAAACCGATGAAGTCAAGCGACTATTGCAGAAAAAGAACACAGTTCTCGTCAACGTACCACCAGGATGCACCAGCCGTGTGCAACCGCTTGATGTTGTTCTGAATAAGCCATTTAAAAATCTCGTTAGAGAACAGTTTGAAAAACATCTTGACGAGAATTTAAACGATTATGTTGAGGGAAAACTCACAGCGTCCAAACGGAGAATTCTAACTACAAAATGGGTTGCGATTGCATGGGAAAAACTAATGCAAGACAAAGAGATGGTTATTCGTTCGTTCAAAAAATGTGGAATTACCACAAACGTTGACGGATCCGAAAATGATAAAGTAAACATACGGGGTATGGAAGGGTACACAATGCCGTTACCTGAAGAAGAGTATCATCTGATAAGTGTGGATGAAGACGATGCATCTAGTGACAGTGAAATCGACGATGAAGAAGACTTAGAAGATGGGGAGTACGAGCTTGATGATGATGACAATGAACAATGAAAAATATTTTATATTGTACGTTTTTAAACGCTATACAAAATATATGATTGTTGTTGTTAACACAAATGTTGTTCCGTGTATAAGCCCCCCCGATTATAAGCCCCCCTGTATATAAGCCCAGCAAAAAAGCCTTACGACCTTATATAAGCCCAGGGCTTATATTCGGAGATTTACGGTATGCTGGAAATGCCCAACACGTCGCATTTGTTACTTCTGTCTTGGTTCAGCAATTCCATCATTTCAATTATACCAGATATTCCACGACTATAGTGATTCGTCTCAATTCATAAATTGATATCAGTTACTCTTGATAATGTCTTATACACCTGAAATAGTAAAACAAACAGACAAATTAATTAAGAGCATAAATTTCACGATACTGAAAGTAAGCAAAATCATTTTTAACACAATTTTCAACCTGATGAAGTCACGTAAGATTTTCTTTCTTTTTTTAAATGGGTTGCCCCCTGCAAGCCGAAGCCACTACTAGGCAGAGAGCTACAAGATGAGAAAAGGAAGAACAGTTATAAACACAGATGAGAAAAGGAAGAAGAGTTACAAAGACAGATAAGAAAGATGAGAAAAGGAAGAAGAGTTATAAAGACAGAGCAAGGTGGCGGTTAACCTTGGATTTAAAAGATTCTAGATCTTACTCAGCAGTAAAACAACTGACGAAAATTTGTTAATTAAACAAGCTGTTGTTTTTATTGTTGTTAATATAATTATTATTTATTAATGATGTAACTATAATATATTTTTAGAAATAACTCAAGTAGCATATGTAAATTTATAACAATTATATACACAAAAACAAATTAACTAACTTCTTTGCTCTTCATTGCCATTCCATGAAACCATAATTCCGATTTAATAAAATCTAGGCTTCCATCGAATAAATTGATTTTCTAATTACATTAAATTGCAATTTCAAGTTTTAGCTTGTCATCCTTTTGTCACATATTCCCTGCTGTTGTTCAGTGTTATTTATTGCATAATTATGCGTTAATTCAAATAAATCATAGCAAATTTCTGATAAATTTACCCATAGTTAATTTGTTCGAATGATATTATATGGTAATATAAATATGATAACTTTTTGAAAAATGTACATGATTTTATCTGAATTATCCTGAATACAAATGTTATAATTTTCCCTCAAACTGTCACATAATTTGGCATAAAGGTTCACCTGCGAGTAATTGAATTTTTCATAGCGAATTATAGAATACTGTAAGATGGATGATGCTGTAAAAGTGATATCAAAGAAATTTGAGTTGGATGGGGATTTTCTGAATACGATTAGTGAGGGCTCTGTTGATGTATCCCAATGGTTGACCGTTCTTGCTGCTTACATTCTTGACAATGATAAAAAGCAAGAAGAACAAAAAACTAGCGAGCAATCACTAAGAAAGCAAAGGTTGAATGCAGGTTTGTGTGATCTACTTTTTTCTGAAAAAAAAAAACAACTATAAATCACCAAGTCGTTCTGTAGGCAATTAAACCAAAATATTTACCTTATAAGACAAAGGTCTAGTCATATCAACTGTCAACTTTTGATTGTAAACAACACAAATTCCTAATTGATAAACCGTTTCTCACCTCTTAGAACACCAGTTAAGTCAACTTGAAAAACAACTTATAGTATGTAACACCAAGCTGACTAAATACGAAAAAGGTTTGTTGGATGTTAAAACCAAGTTGTCCAAAAAGGAAGATGAGATGAATGAGACTGAAACGAAATTTGAAGAGCTAACTGAAGAAAAGAAGAGATTATTTGAAGAACATGTAATATCCATTATTAAATTAATGTATTTTGTTTTTTCGTGAAATGGTCTCTTTTTCTCTAGAAACAGTTGCATGTCGTCATAGTTGTAGTACTTTAAATCCACATTGAAATTTCAGGAAAAACTGAAGAAGAAATATTCCATTCTGAATGAAGAAAAGGTTGAATTTTCAGATATTGTTGAGACCAAGAATAGAGAAATTGACCGATTAAACGAAGAGTGGAAAACCATATCTAATAAATTGGCAGAGTCTAACAAAACTCGTTGTGAGATACAGTATAAATTGGATGAAATTAAAAACTCAGATGTTCGTAAAGAGTTTAAGGAAAAACGACTGGAACAGGAGAAAAAGATGTTATTGCAACAATTAGAGCAAGTGTCTGCAGATCTTCGTCAAAAAACTGAATCAGCCAATGACTTTCAAAAAGACAAAACTGCTAAGCTGCTCGACTTAGAATCCAAGTATGAAATTTGTGAACAAGAAAACTTGCAGTTAAAGCAGAATGTTGACATAACTAAGAAGACTTGTAAAGAACTGGAAAACAAAATTGATACTTTGATGATGAAAATGAAACGAGCTTCCGAAGAACATGTGGAAACTGAAAACAACATGCAGCAAGAGCTAACCGCACAAACGAAACTGGTTCAGCTGTATAAGGTATTCAATTTGAGCATGAAATAATCAATTCTGAAAGTGTTTTTGCTTCAAGCATAGAAAGGTAATTCCTTGAGAACAGATATTTTATGATATTATTGATAAAAGTAATTCCCTTAAATCAGGATGATCGGGACCATGCAAAATCTAAATTGGAAGAGGTCACAACTGCTGTAGTGGAAATGCAAGAATTGATGAAGCAGACCAGCGAAGGTATAAACATTCATTTTCATTTTTCCGTACTTCTACTTGGTTAATGTGCTTTTGGACATAGTAACAACCAAATGTCTTGAACATTTATTGATAATTAAAATTTTCTATATGCTGTAGAAAAAGCTGGATTGGAAGCCAAACTAAAGGCTGAAGAAGAAATTAATTCAAAGTTGATTGCAGAATTAAGTATGGCAATTGTAGTGGTTAATATGCAACGTCTCTGTTGTTGCTTCTAGGGCATATTAATAGGCATTGTGCTCTACTGATGAGCTATGCTTTAAGTGTTATTGGTAACCATGCTCAATTTCTTTCCGTAGAAGAAAAGTTACGAGAACAATCACAAGAATTAGAAAATGCAAATGATCTCCTCCAACTTTCCAAGAGAAGAGGTTTGTTACAGATCCTATCCCAAGATAAAGTTGATAACATACTTTGCTGGAAGTTAAGACCTAAGATTTTACAACACTTTTTATTTTCTTGTTTTAATAGTTGTAGGGATGAATTCTCATTCAGTTTCATTGTGTATATAATTGTCTTACTTTGAATTCATTGTATGTTAGTGAGCAATGCATCACCAGACGATATCTCAATATTGTCACCAATGGCTGCAGCCACCAGTAAGATATTGAAGAAAGGAATGACTCTCACTCAGGTATATAATGTGTCACTACTAGTGGGGGAAACAATTTGCAAAAATTGACTTTTAAGATATAACATTGAATATTTTTAAATCCTTAAACTTCTTTTTATGTTGATTTTACAAGAGTTAGTAAAGTTTTCTAAACATTCTGAATAATTCTTATTTAGATCTATTCAGAATATGTGAAGGTTTCTGATGAACTCCTTGCCGAAAAAGATGAAAATTCCAGATTAAAAATGTACATGGAACAAATTTTAAAGGTATTCTCCACCAATATTAACAAAACCTTAGGTTTAATCAATTTGATCAAATATTGAATGATCATCATGGTGATCAGGACTTAGACTGAAAACATACTTATGAAATAATAAGATTTAAGAGGAGAGTTAGAAATTTTCTTTTAATATTTTGTCTGTTTTTAAAGGAGGTTGAAGAAAAAGCACCTCTCCTAATGCAACAGAAGGAAGATTACGAACATGCAAAACAAACTATCGAAAGTATGTCTGCAAAACTCCAGGAAAATATTAAGGTGGGAAGTACTAAATTCTACTACTTCTATAATTTAATTTGTCCCATTAATGTTTCTTCAGGATGGCTTCTGCTTTTTTGGAAGAGTCCCCAGTTAAGCTATAAAAAGTTTAAGAATGCTCTAACTGCTTCACTAGGCAACCATGCACCATCCAAAGTGAGGTTGATTGAACCACTTAACTTCTGTCATACTTAGGAATGTCACCGACTCCAAACAGAACACATGGAACTGGAAAGGAAAGTCGGTTATCATAAACGAGAAGAGAAAAGACTGAAAGCCCTTAGTTTCGATTTAAGTCAACAGGTTTGTAAAACAACAAATTTTTTCACGCTCACCTGTCATTTTGGAATAGTACTTTATATGGCACTTTATAATGTCTATAATGTTTACAGAAATTCTTATGGCTTTTTAGGTTTGTGTTCTACTGAAAGAAGTTGAGGAAGCTCGTGGTGGTGTCGTGAGCACATCAGACAAGCTTCCCGAACTTGCATCAACGGACACATTGAATATGTCAAGCTCTGGCCAAGTAATCAGTGAACATCTTGTGACTTTCAAGTACTGTTATTTTAATTTTATTAGAAGCACATATGTAACTCATCTAAAAGTTGCTGTGACGAAGTGTGTTTTCATTGAAATGGCGTGTATATTTGTGGGCTATTCTATAAAAATGTACTCCTCCACAGTGATTTTTCAGCAAATTTGCGTGGTGGGATTATGTATTTGTTATTCTTGTTCTCTACCAATAGGAGTATTGAAGAACTTCAGTCTCAAAACGAAAGGTTACTGCTGACAGTACGTGAACTCAGTGAAGAGCAAGAAAAATTAGAACAAGAAGGCGGTTCAGAAATGTATGCCATCATGTTTTTATTTTTCATAAAGTATCAACAAAATATTACCACTGCAGAAATTGTATTATTGTATTATTGTATTATAACAATAATTATGAAGAATTACCATTTCCCTATTCAGTCAAAATTCGTTCTGTAACTTTCCGAATTCCCAACAATCCAATGAGATGATTTGTACAACAACTGCAAACAAACAATGTTCTATTATTTATTTTCGTTCCATTCAGCATACACGAACTTAAGAAGAAAATAGAAAATGCAAATGGTGATCTTGAAGCTCTAAAACAAAACCAGAAAACACAAGATGACATGGTAAACATCTCTAAGAGACATTTTGAAAGTTGTACTTTTCTATAGCAGGACTTACTTTTTTAGATGGAGAAGTTGTGTCGCCAACGCGATATATACAAAGCATTGTGTCAAAAGGGTGGTGTGATGGTGGTATGTTTTCCTATAGTTTATAATTCTCTATGTTTCATTTTTTTTTTTTTTTTTTTTTTTTTGTTTTGATTATTTTTCTTTTCAATTTTTATGTTTTTAACAGGGTGATGTATCATCCACGTCACAAGCTTCAACGACTTCTATTCTTGAAACTGAAACGGAATTAACCATGGCCAAAGCTGAACTCGACAACTCCATAAGTCAGCATGAAAAACTTAAGGAATCCGTGGCAGAAAAGGAAAAAGTTTGGAACCAAAAGCAGACCAAGCAAGATGAAGAGTTATCCCTCTTACGGTTGGAGAGAGACAATTTGAAGAATCAGGTTTTGCTTTTTGTCAGCAATTAAGTCTTTCTGTTTGTGAGTGTGTGTTGTCTTTTTTTTTAATTTTCCAATTACACATCTTAGTATGGGAAACAAATTGATTTTAGATTTCTTTTGCGGATGAAAAATATTCCATATTGAAAACTACTTCTGAAGGGTATAGAAAAGAAGTAGCAGCATTGGAAGGCAAGTGTAAAAGTATTACAGATGCTCAAAATAAGTTACGAGTAGAAGCTGAAAAATATAAGCAGGTAAGGTGAAAGTCATTTTTTATGTGTCATATCTATTTAAAAAGGTTTATTCCCAATGGCAAATCCATTTTTCCTACTACAGACATCCTCTTAACCTCTTGAATGACATGTATGTAAAGAGGTAATTAATGACGTTGCTGCTTTGCTAAACAGGACTACCATGAAGCAAAGGAGAAATTAGTTGCTGCTGAAGTCAGCGTAAAATCATCAGAAACTGAAAAGCATCTCCATAAGGAAGCTGAAAAACGTCTGATGCAGGAAAATCAATCTCTTCTTGATCAACAGAGAAGCCAAAATGTTCTATTGACTAACTTGCAGAGTATCCAGGTACTGCCTTTGTCAAGATGGTGTAGTCTTCTGATTTTTGCCTGTGCCTTTGGATATTTTAGATTTAAATTGTTCTTCACTCTTTAGAACAATCTTGAACGGCAAGAATTTGAAACACGAAAAACGTTTACTAAGCAAGTGGAAATACTTCAACGTGAAATTCGATGCATTCGTAGACAAAGTGATAACGATCTCAATTTGTTAAAAGTCACAAACACTAGTCTTGAAGTGAGTTACTCATACTGTTTTGTTGAATATCGACGCATGTATGAGTATAGTTTTTAATAAATTTTTTCAGCTTTATGTATAAGAAAAAAAGCCTCTATGCCTCGCAAACGTTTTTGCTGTTGTTTTGTCTTTAGCAAGAAATGAAGGAGCTCAAAATCCGACTTGCTGTTGAACTTGAAACCAAGAAGAACACAAGTGCAGAAACACAATCAAGCAAACAACACATTGAGCAATTAGAAGCAAAGGTATAGACATAGTTTGTCTATAGTAAAAGCAGTTATGTACCTAAAAGGTTAATGTAAATAATTTCTGTCGAGTCAAAACAAATAAGTTTTCAGTAATTATTGCTAACTGTGAAGTACGCAGAGTTTGTTTGGTTTATGTATTATGTTAAAAAATCATCTTTTGACTGTAAATTGGCATTTTAGATGTTTTGTTAATGGCAATTTTCAGCAACTGTTTTGACATTTTCATTTTTTTCTAAGTGTAAAGAATTAGATGGTCTCTATCAAGCATCTGAGAATCGTCTGAATGAAATCTTGCAAAGTGATGCAACAGCAAAAGGTATAGTTCTCATTTAATCGTGCTACCAGTTAACAATCACCACAAATCATTACACTGGGAAGTTCTCCTTTCTGGTGCCATAATGTAGAACTGCTTAAAAAGGAATTCATCTGATGTAGTAGAAACTGTCAGGTTAAGATGGTGTGAGTAATCCCCTGCAGCATGCAGATATAGGTAAACCAATATTTTAGGAATAAATTGTATTGTCTTTAACATTAAGGTCAACTGGATACTGAGCGTGAAATTGAACGACTCAAGACTAAAGCAAGAGAACTGGAATTGGTGGTTTCCAACACCACTACAGAGAAAAAAGGCAAATACATCATGTGTTGATATTTTCTTACCATTCTCTTTTATCTACCCAGTTTGTAGTAATGATGATGTAGAAGTCCATTACTCTTTTAATGTATTTCTCACATGGTTTAGCTGTTGAAAGTCAGTTGGAAACTGCAAAGAAGCATCTGGAACAGTATCAAGAGATTGCGAATTCCAATGAACAAGCTATCAAAGTCATCAACGAGGTATTTGCATACTTTTGTACTCTGGTTGTCAGTTCAGATCGCCAAAATTACTTTGCAATGAGATGTGGGAAATTGGGTGCTAGTTGGCCTCAGTAGCAGTGTTTTGGTAAAGTCTTTTGTATTTAGGGTTTATTGTAATCATAAAGAATATTATCATTTCAGAAACTCGAAACACAAACAATAGAATGTGAAAAAAAATTAGGTGAGGCTGATGAAACTGTAAACAGCGTGAAATCACAAATTGCAAGTGTTGTTGCAGAAAAGATTCAAATGAAGAAAAGTGCCGAAGAGGCCGACAAAAAGTACCAGGCACTGATTTCCGAACTTCGAACTCAATCTGCACCACTGGAGAAAAGGTTACAAGAAGTCACCAGAGCTTTGGTAAATGCAAAGGAACAAGAAGCAAGTGCAGTAAGAGAGTCGAAAGAGCAAGTCAAAGTAGCAAAGGAGGTCAGTTCTAGAATTTTTGACGGAGTCTTTGTAGTTTGTGCATGAACATTGTGTTTTCAATATTTACAGGCCTCCGAAAAATACGAGAGGGAACTAGTCTTGCATGCTAAAGATGTTGAGCAGCTTACTTTACTGAAAGAAGAGGTACGTTTTTCTCACCTGCCAAAATATGACTAAGTTTGGAAAGAAACTTTGCAAAAAATTGACGAAAACGCTCATGAAATCTGTATGGAACTTTTACACTTTCTGCTACTGCTGCAAACATGGGTACAACTTCATGCCATTTCACTTCATGTTTTTTGCAAGTTTTATTGTTTTTTTAAAGCTTCACAACTATAAGAGTAAATATGGTGGAGTAGCAGAACAGCTGTCCGACATGAAGCAAACATTACAAAATAATGAATTATTAATGGAACAAATGAAAGAACATCACAGTCAAGAACTGCGAAAGGGTGAAACTGCTCGTAAAGATCTCATTAATCAAAACGCAATATTACACTCACAAGTTGAAAAGGTATTAACAGATAAAGTGTTGAAAGGGTCTGTTTTTAAATATTGGAAGAATCTAGAAAAAAATACTAATTTAGCACCAAAATAGGCATAAAATAAGTGCTTAATTCAAATCATAAATATTTTGTCTTTCAGTTAGCTACAGCTGCAGCAGCTGCTGCTGCAAAATCATCTTCCAAATTACCAGAAGATACAACAAAAACTACTGATAAAAGTTTAGAGGAAGTGTACGAATTGCTTCGGTAAGTTTAAAATGTTTCTGATGGTTGGTTTGTTTTAAAGGATGTTTGCGCTAATAAGACAAACACTTCTTGTACTGAGTGCATATGTTCAGAGAGATGAACACAACTTGGATCTTATTGCCACAAACTGCAAACCATTCTTCCCAAGGTCTATCTCAGTGGTCAATATGACTTTACTGAAGTATTGTGGCTCTTTATTTCATTTTAATTTTATTTTATTTTGATTTTATATGCATAGTAAACATTTCACGAAAAATGTAAAGATAAATTCTTTTTACTAGCTTTGTACGAAGAGAAAAAGAAATTGCAGAAACAAAATCTGAAGCAAGCGCAACTGAAAGTATGCGATATCGTCAGCGTGCAGATCACTTGCAGCGCGATTTAGAAGAAACGAAAGCTGCATTAGAATTGGAACTGGAGCGTACCAAAGGGAGAATGTTGACTGAGAAAGAACATGCAGATATGATGGAGAAATTGAAGAAGTTCACAGAGTACGAGGAGTTAAACAAGAATTTGGAAAAACAGAAGAATGAAAATTTGCAGAAGTTCAAGTCAACACAAGAAAAAGTATTTACTTCTTAATCCTTGGTCTTCTTCCTTTTGTTTCTGTTTCCGTTAATTAAAAAACATTTATAGAATTTCAACTTTCAGCAATTTTCATAAGCAAAGCATGATTGATTCTGTATAAACATACCATGTTTTGTTTAGGTCAAAAAACTTGAAGCCGACATGAAGCCTCTTCAAGAGAACAAGAAGACTTTGGAAAATGAAAAAAGCATATGGTTAGGCGAGAAAACAGCGCTGAAAGCTGAGGTAATGTTTATTTTTTTATTTTGTATTAGTTCGTTTTTGTTATGATTAACAATATCAATGTTCAATTTCAGATAGAGCGTTGGACTGCTAGAACCAACCAACTGATGGCACAAAACGTGAAAGCTGACACAGAAGAAGTGAAGAAGCTACTTGCTTTGAAGACTCAAAATGAGAAAACCATATCAACCCTCCAAGACGATGTGAAACGGACCAGACAACAGCTCGAATTGTTGAGACGTGAATCCTTGAAGCTGAAAGCTGAGAAAACTGAAAACCAGGTTAGTATGCCTAATTTTGGATATAATCGTGAAAAAGTCACTGCGATGAAGAGCGTTTTTGTTGAAGTGGTGTGTATATTTCTATGGTAATGCACTACTTTGTAGACACAGCAAATTTGCCCACTGGGTCATGCAATTGTTATGAAGAAATTTTAATTTGTTTTGCTGATATTTCTTAGAACAAGATACTATCTCTTCAAAATGAATTGTCTACTGCACAAGGAGCCACCAATAAAGGAGATAATGAACAGACTGAAACAGAACAGAGCCAACTGAAAAAGGATTTGGAGACAAAGATGGCAGAAATTAAAAAAGACCAGAAGACTATACAGCAGGTGATACATAATTCTATGTTTTTTTCAACTTAACCTTTATTTCTGGGGTTTTTTCTTTCGTGTTGGTTGCCAAGGGAACATTTCATTGTCACCATGAAAAAAATTGATGATTTTTGTTAATGGAGTGAATTCTCTGTCGGAAACATGTTTTTACATGAGATATCTGCAATTTTTTCCAAATAAACACAGATGCTTTTGTGATTATTTTGTGCTTCTTACAATTATTTTGATTTCATGAAGTTGTGGTGTATTTTCGTTTTCTTTGTTTATTGCAGTTAAAAAAACTAGCTCGAAAATACAAAGGGCAGGCGGATAAACTTCAGAAAAGACTATCAGATAATAAAATTGAATTCTCTGACATTCTAAATGCACCTGTCAGCTCTGCAGAAACAGCGGAAGTAGCTCCAGTACCACCAACACAATCAGCAGTTGACCCCGAAGAGAAGAAAAAACTGGAAGATACAATTTCACAGAAAGAAAAGGAAATTGCTGAGTTGAATAGCACTGTATTGAAATTGCAAGAAAAGTGTGACGTTGAACAGAAATTAAACGCTGAGAAGGATGAGAAGTTTTCCGAAAAAGAAAAGAGTTACATTGAAAGTGAAAAGAAGCTTCAGGCTTTATCAAGTGAGGTAGACCAACTTAAGAAGGCATTGAAAGAAGAGAAGGTAAATTATTTTTAATTGTACTGCCTTGCTCCTATTTACTGGCCGAGATCATGGGAATGTAGACGTATTTTGTTGGGTTTTTTTTATGGATGTTTTCATCTTGATATTTTCATTGTTAGGAAAAACAAGACAGAAACAGAAAGCTTGTGAAGACTGCTAAAGACAAAATAAATTCCCTTACTAGTAAGTTTTGATTTCCAGATGTCTATATCTACGAGAATAGAGCTGCCAACTGTTTGATGAGGCATGAATTAAAAATATTAGAATCCAATAATGTTATTTTTATTGTTGCTAGGAAAACTATTCTTAGTCCAGATAGAAAATCGGTCTTTCCCAATGAATCAGATTTTCCCAATCAAAGTTTCTCGAAGATTTCTTAAAGGAATTTTAGGTTTCTTTTAAATTGATAGTGCGGAGGAGTACTTTTCTATACAGGCACAAAATTTAATAAAAATACATTTTGTTGCTGTGACCTTTTGACCATTTTTCCCACTGGGCTGTTTCATTGAACAGAATGAGGAAATTATCTGACACAAGGTTTCGCTCCTTCATGGTATGAAAGGAAGGTAACACTTTTTGTATTAGTTACACAGACCCAGTTCAAATGAAAACTCAAGAACCAGGCGGGAGTTTTCATTCGAACTGGGTATGTGTAACTAATACACTGACCCAACTGACCCAATGAAATTGTCCAAATTTTTTACTGGCAATTCTGTTGTATAACAGGAAATTGCTGCTTAAATTTTTAAACTGTGTTTCCATACTCAAGTTGTCTCTATGTTTTCAGAGTTGAAAGATACTAAGACGCAAGAAATCGAAACAATAACAAAACAGAATGAAGACCTGAAGAACCGGATCCAACAGTTGACCGATAGCGATCAGATACCTGCAGCAACCCAAGAGCTGAAACTACGCATAACATCTCTTGAAAAACAAGTTGAAGGGCTCCTAAAAGAAAAGGCACTTCTGACATCAAAGTGTGAAGAACTGCAACTCCAGTATGAACAATTGCTACAAGAAAAGAAAAGGTACGAAATTCCATTTAAGAAATTGAACTTTGTTTGGAAATCAAATTATAGTAGTTGTATCAAGAGTATAAAAAATCTTTCTGACCTGCTGAAGAAAACAATGAACAGTTTGGAAAATGTTTTATCTATTCACCTGTTTCTTCTAACCGTGCTAAGTGCTTTTGCATTTTATAACCACTTACCCATTTACCTAACTATGATGTTATTATTAGTTCATTAATATGTTCACCTACTTGTCTATTGTTAGAGCTACGGAAAAACTCATAAAAGCAAACCAACAGAAAACTAGAGTGCAGTCCTCCTCGACTAGTACAGTTGAGGTGCCCACTGTTGCTACAACTGAATCAAGTATGTACAAAGTATTACATACATTTATTTTCAAGTAATCTTCGGCAGATTTACTTTCAATTATGATTTACAATGTTAATTGAAACTTTCTCATATTGCCAACTTTTGATTCAATTCATCTTTCAATTTGTAGCTGGAATAATATATTCTTTGTGACGGAACAAAATAAGAAATATCATCAGTCTTCGTTTTGATTTAGAAATACACTCCTTAACGTTTTTCGACAAATTTGCCCACTCGGGTCCTATAAATTCCAAATTTTTTACTCTTTCAAATGTTTCTGTGAGTTTCTATGGAAACGCTAAGTATTCTTGAAAGTGTATGTTGATCAAAAGCTAAAATAGAAATACATGAATGGAAATATGGCGTATGATTATAACTGGTGAGGTTATTTTAACGCTGGCTTCATGTTAGGTGCTCCACTTACTGCCACCGTTCGACCAACCGCCACATCAGCTCAACCATCGAAATTTCACGCCCAAGTTACTACAACGCCCACAGCAAGTATACGCCCTCTTGCTCATGCTGCTCCTACTGCTATGATTAGTCCAACAGTTCCTGTTTCAACTACACCCACTCCAATTGCTTCAGTATCCGCCTTACCCATCTCGGCCAACGTTCAACCACAGGTTGCAGAGGTTCAAGGCCGACCGTCAACAAGTAGGCCTTTGAATGAACGCCCTGGCACATCCTTTAAAGCGCCCGTTGCTGTAGTGACAGTTCAAAGTCAAGAGCTTTCTTCCGAGGATAGTGTGAATGAACTAAATGCTGACGATGTGCAATTAACAAGGCTAGTTTTATCTTTAGATGACAATTTTGTAAACACTGAAGTTTTCCTTCTATAAGAATGCTTTCATTGGTTTTAGTAGTGAGAATAACGAGCCTGGACCATCTTCGGTAGCTGACGTCCAGCCACCACCGTCAGCAGGGGCGTCTTCATCTACGAAAAGATCACATTCTCAGTTAGAGGATGGTGGACAGCAGTCTACTGAAGAGACGTAAGGCCCTTTTCACACTCCGCATAGGAAAATGTTTTGTCAGGTTTTACAAAAGCATGTGATCTTTGTTTTCTACACTTCTGATGATGATTTTGTCCAGGGACTCGCTTAGTCAGGCTGGAGAAGACGAAGAACCAGGCACGAAAAGACAGAGAGTTGATGCGAACCAAGCGACTGAGGAACAGCTGCAACCTTTCCAAGGTAACACGACACTGTTTCATTTGAACATAGTTCCATTATCGGAAGTTGATCAACTTTGTGTGTCCATCCTTGTATAGTGGATTCTCAAGAAGTTCTTGAAGAAGATGAGTTACTCGGTGAAGCCACGGAAGATGGTGATGATGAAGTATTGGAAACTGCTCCACAAACTCATCCAGATACCCAGTCTACTCACGTAAGTTTCACTCAACTATCAGACAGCAAAAGTTCGATAAAGATGATGAGTAAGACAAAGCATGTTCTAGTAAATAATAATAATTAGATATTGTGATTTGGAAAGAAACAGCTGCAACAATACTCCAGTACAGGAACTCCAGGAATAAACCATTCTGAAGATACCCAACTTACCATCTATGATTTCATATTAACTTGCGTGTTTCAAATTCTAGGTTGGTGTGTCCAGAGAAGTGCGTTTACAAGTGGAAAGAACTCTTCAACCATCTCCACAAGAGCTTCTACGGCAAAGGTATTGTGTTTGTCATTCAGCGTATTTTCGCAAGTTGACACTTTAGAATGACGATCCATATTGCAATGAACTTTCTAGGTCTAATCCAAGGGGCCGTTCGCAACTTCCGTCGTTTTCGCTAATGTCGGTAAGTATTTATACCGTGTTCATTAATATCGATGACATTACTAATTATGTGGTTTTCGTTAACATCAATCGACGATGAAGTAGTAGCTTTCATACCTCTCGATAGTTATCTCTAGTGAAATATTAACTGTGCTTATTTTTTCTTGTTGAAGGGACAAGGTGGAAGTGGGTTTTATGAAGAGACAGATGATTCGACAGTTCCAAGTACTCCGACTTTATTCATGCCCAAAAGAACTGACGGTTTTGCAGAAGCCGTCAGGTAAAATTTAGTTGATGAGTCCTGAACATTTTTACTCAACAATCCTCACTCATCAGTCAATAATTTCGTTGTTTACATTTCAGTTCACCGTTGATTCGCCTTCCGACATTTTCTTTCACTACAACTGACCAATCAGGTGGCTCAACTGCTCCTTCTCTCGAACAAACTGGTAAGCAAAATCAACTCAAGTTACCAAACTGCTTACTCAGCACTTTCTGTTATACGTTCAGTGTTTAACGTCTGTACTAGGCCTATTGCGCCTTTTAATGACGTGTCTTTCGGCTCACGGATAAATAAATAATGCCTACACAAAGATTTTTTTACAGTTTCAGATCATTCTTGATGTGTTAAAGCGACCTTTTGTTTGCTCAGGCGATGAGAAATCAACAGATCTTTCCCGGTCTTCTGAATAAACACTGAATTGCGGCCAAGTTTCATGTCTAATGTCGGCACATTTATTGAAAAATCTGTGGGAATGGGGTGCATTTCTATAGAAACACACACAATTTCAATAAAAGTGCTCTCCGTCGCAGTGACTTTTTGACGGTTTCGCATTCATTGTTCCAATGATTTCGTTACTTTCCAACTTAAAGTAACTTGAACTGTTGTAAAGCTGAGGGTTGCACTGTGCTGAGGTTAGAAGTAGTTTGAATATTGAAAGTCAGGTTAGACATGTTCACTCTACCGCAGTGCAGCATATTTAAACGGAAATTCGGGACAGGTCCATTGTTTTCGCTTTAGTTGCTCTCTGTATCCGTATATACATTGTGCTTCTATGGTGACCCCCCTGCTTTTTAGGTTTACAGCTGAACGAAACAAGAGTAGATCTATTGGGTTCAGAAGATCAAGCCAATGTCCCTCAAACACCTTTGAGTATTGTACCTTCAGGTGAGTCTCATGTCTTACTCTCAATCATATCGGAAAACTGGATAGTTTGTGGGGATACCGCACTCCTCTAATTAACTCCCATGCTCTTTTACGCGCACAGGGTGTTCATAAGAATTAGGGGTGCGTTATTTTTTTTTTTCATTTTTTAGCCGTAAAAGAAAACGGTGAGAAAGTTTTTCATACAAATACAAGATTCCTGAAATTTGACACTTTTAACCTCATTTTCATGTGTTTTTTTCTGTGTTTTTGTTGCCTGGGATACTGCTTTTCATTAAGACCGGTACCGAATAAATGTGTATGCAAATTTAATCGACATGAAGTTGAGAATCATGGGCTGAAGTTAGTTGTCATCCTTGTGATAAACGGCCCCCGTTGTGATAAAGGCCCGGGCGCTTGTAAAACCTCTCCCGAGTTTCTGTTTAAACACCGTCTTAATTCCCAGTTAGCCATTAAGTTTCATTTCGGAAAACGTGTAATTTACTGTGTTACTTAGATAAAGTAAAATAACAAAAACAAGTTTAAAATTCAACATAGTAACATTTTATATGCACTGATGATGGTTTTATACCGAAAAGCTTTTTGCTGAATTTTAAACTTGTTTTTGTTATTTTACTTTATCTACGTTTAATGGCGAATCATACCAACACTGTGTTACTTGTTTTGCAAAATATTCTGTAATCGTTTTTATTGAAATTTGTAGTTTCAAGTAACGAGCTCACCAATGTGCAAGCTGTTCAACAACAGCCTATTAACCGAGGTTCGATTTTGACATTTACTGATTAGTCGGCCGTTTGATTGATTGATTGATTGATTGATTGATTGATTGATTGATTGATTGATTGATTCTGTTTCGTGTTTGTAGCTGCCGGTAGCAGCGAACCTGTCCGACATGACGCTTTCTTCTCCGAGGATAACGGTCAAGAGCAGAACGTTCCTCAACAGATCGACTTGACAGAAGATGATGACGACGACATTCCGGAGCAGGATGACGACGATGACGACGAAGGAGATTTCGACGACCAAGCTGAATACGAGGAAGAGGAAGAAGAAGAGGAAGATGATGAAGTTGAAGAAGACGACGATGACGATGAAGTGAATAGTGTGCCGGCGGAAGTTGTTGCGGAAATGGTTTCTGGTAAACGTCCTACGTGTTCACACCAACCCACCAACAAACCCATCTCCTCTTCATTTGTCACCTTTAGTATATGTGTCCACATCTTAAGTATTATAGAGTCGTCTGTCGTCGTTTTAGAGGTTCTCTCTTTTTATTTCTCTTGTTATTTCTCTTTTTATTTCAGCTACCACTGAAGAACCAAATATGGGACAACAGCCAACTCAAATATACGTGCCAGATGATGAACAAGGCTACGACTTCGCTGCTGAAGAGGTAAACCAAGCACAATCTGCTGGAGATGAAGACAACGTACGAGATGTTGAAGAGGAAGCCGCGTATGATGGAGGTTATGACGAAGTTGTAGAGATAAACGCTGAGGAGAGCATAGATGTTGAATTTCCTGATCCTGACGACAATAAAATTGAAGTTGAAAGTGAGGATGTTGCAGTGTGAGTGATAATCTTGAGAAATTCTTTCGCTTCCGATGTTTGCTTTTATGTTGGTTTGTTTGATATCCTTCGCCTTATGTTTTAGTATTGCTGATGAGAAGTCCAGAGATGATGAGGGAGCCAGTACCTCGGTTGTTCAACGGGAAGGCGTACCAGGTAAACTTTATTTTGAAACTGCTTTTGTCTAAAATTTACGATTATTTAAATAAGCTAAGTGTAGTTGAATATGCAGTAAAACCTTCTTATTATGGACAATTGACCATTCTGCAACACTAGTGACCATATATGGGAAAACCTGTATACGATGTACACATTTAAGACGGACCACCCTCCAAAGTGTCCGTCTAACAGAGTGTTCACTGTAGTTCAATTGCAACCAAGCTTCGAAACTTTAACAACTCTTTATAATTCTAGAAGAATCCTCCTCCTCTTCCAATCGAGGGAAAACGGAAGGTACGACGAAAGCTTCCATTCAAATTCTATATCCCATTACATGTATCTAAATTCTGCGTAATGATAGTTGACCAACCTCGTTCCTAGAGCTCTTTACAGTTAATATTTTATTGTTATTGTTGTTATAATTTAGACAAAACGAAACCAGTCCGTCTTCAACGTTCTCGAGGTAAGTTGGCTATGCGTTTCTAGACACTTAACAACTAATGGGATCAAAATAGTTTGTAGGGACATTTAATCCGATACGTTATGTTCGGATATACTGGAAAAACTCAATCGTCACACAGTGTCATGTGGTGGCTTCCTTTTTTCCTGGAATGGACATTTTGAATTATTGCTGATGTAAGAACTTTTCGTGTGTTTAGGGGTGCGCCCAAGAATACGACGAATTCCAGGTATGTACTTTTTTTCTGACATGGACTGATGTCTAAACTAGTCTTGGTGAAAACAGGGACTTATAAGTTTCAGTGAAGAAGGCTGTATACAAACGAGACTGAAATTCAAGAAGCTGGTTTCATCCAAATGTTTGTTTTTTGACTGGGTTATTTTTATTTTATTTATTTTTTTGTCTTACGTAGAAGAACAAACGAAACCATCTAAAAATAATGAAGAGGCCAAACCAAATTGAGGCCAGCGCATGTCAAGTGAAACCGAAAAAAAGTGGAAGTATTTCGAGATTCCACGTCAAAATTGTTGGACCAAAAGATTAAACACCTGTAGAAAAATTTTCTTGTATCATTTGTTTCTTTGAGTATTTTCTTTTTCATTGAGGAGAATAAAAACCTTTTTTTTAAAATGTCAAACCCTTTGTTTTATTCCCCGTTTTCATAACTTCAGGTAATTTAGGCCTCTGTTACGCTCTTTTTTGGAGGGTGAACGTGAGTCGTACTGGCAACAAATGTCTTAAAGGAGGGCGAATGTTTACACGAGAAGATGTCACTTAAGGGTTTCCAAGTCTTCACTGTTTACACCACGTGGAGTTTACATTATATGTGCATGTATCATTATTGAATACAAACAGATCACGTTTCCCTAATTTTAATTAGAACAATTTTGAACAAGTGTCCCTTCCTGCTTTCTCTTTGATGTTAAGTTTTCAGCTATACCTGTAAAAAAAAAGTAAGCAGCAATGGGAATTTTACACCACATTCTTCTCTCTACCCGGAAAAAGTTTACATTATCCGAATTGTACATACATTAATTCCGATCTGTTTCTGTGTGAATGATGTACCGTAAAGACTCGATTAAGCGCCCGGGCTCTTATTTAATTTTTTGAACTTTATAGGGGGCGCTTATAAAAATTTTTTCATTTTATGGGGGGAAGCTTAATCACACTTAATCACTTAAACACACTGCACGTTTTTTGGCGATGATATTCTTGATGCAATCTTCCGAAATATTTTCCAGTTTCCCGATTATTCGAACGCCATTATTCGGCAAGAATCATGAACAGCAAGATGGCGTACGTAGTCGCACTCGATAAAATCATGTTCATTAATTCAATTGTTGTTTTAGTAAATAAACTAGTTTTGTTTTCATATTGAAGAATTCTTCCGTAATGTATTCATTCAGTAAGTTGCAATATTTATGCCAAAAGATTTCTTAATGGTTAAGTAAAACTGATCTGATACCCCACCACAAAATATCCATCCCCTTTTTTTTTATAGAGAGGAAAAATCTCAGATTCATTTCAACAGTTTTGAAGTATTTACTTTGCTTACGCAGGACTTAAGAAATCTTCACTATTCTCCGCGAAGGAAGAAAGTGGGAGAAAAAATAAATAAAAAGTATAGCTACCCTAAGTAGCTTATAAAGCAAGACTTTTTTTGTTGGCTTTCCTTCTCTTCTTTTCCACAAATCCACAACACAGAGACCATACCCACACAGCAAAGGCACACGGACAGCTAATTCATCACAGACTGCAGAAGAATTATTCAGCTATCTATCTTCAGCTTTCTTAGAAAATAGAATATAGCACTTAGCTAATCAGGATAAGTTAGTTCGGTAAAAGTTTATTTGTTTCCAATGGATTTTATTGCAAAATAATCTCTTATTCGATTGACTGAGGTATCATTGTCGTACAACTAAGTTCTTTTTATCATCTAAAATTCGAAACACTAGAAAAACTCCTCAGCTCAGGAGCAAAAACATTATAATTGAGAGACATCTCCTTTTGTAATTTATTGTATATACTAAATAATAGGTAAAGAAGGTCGTTAGAAAATGCAATACAATACTGATGTGGACAAACCATAGCAATATCACCCTTATATAAATCTCTTTTTTCTTTCACTTTTGAAAAGCTAGTTTTCGAAATTGTAGGTGGTGCAGTCTTCTACTTTTAAAATAACATGCACGTGGTAAAACACTCTCATATAATTGCCTATGTGTGTGATTGAAATGCATCATCATACCTCACCAGTGGGATAACATGTTGTTCAAAATTTTATATGTGTGATCTGATATTTTACGTGCTTGAAAAATATACTTCCTTAGCTGTGAAAACGAAATAAGTATTACCATTACGTAATAATCTTTGTTTGAAAGCTAGACGTTGTGGAATCACATGATGATGACGAATTGATGCGTGCGATTAAATGTACGCCTAGGACTTTTGATGTGTGTGACAGCAGGTGCATGTGTGATTGCACTCGTCAAAAGGAGAAGACTGGTAGTGTTGTGGAATCTCTATGATATAAAATTAGAAACTGGATAATCTTCTTGTTTTAGGAAATAATAGAAAATTAATTAATGTTAAAATTTATAGCTGTTAGATAAAAAATGCCATCAAATGCAAAGTTACGGGATTTAATCCGATCAATCAGAGCTGCCAGGACTGCAGCTGATGAAAGGGAGGTCATAACAAAAGAATGTGCACAGATAAGAACTTCCTTCAGAGAGGAAGACAATGATGCAAGAGGACGAAATGTAGCAAAATTACTTTATATTCATATGCTTGGATATCCAGCACACTTTGGGCAGGTAATAGCTATATATATAATATTTGTGTATATGTTACAATATGATACTTACAAATTAGCTTGTTATGATGTTGAGATAAGAAATTATGTTAAAGCAGGAAATTTTCACTGGGAGAAAAATTAACAAAAGCAGAACATTTTACAGCTTTATTTTACATTATTTCTGCCTATGGTTCGATGATTTTTCATTATATTTTTAATTACCCATTATCTCTTCAGTTAGTTTACAAAAAAGATATACAAAAAGATATACAAAAAAAGATATACATAGCCAGGATAAAAAATTTTCCAACCTCTCAGAGTTCGAATTAACGATTCGTAATTCTTGAATCACGAGCCATTTTCATAATTTCACGAAAATTTTTTTCGAAATTATAATAAAATCACGAACCACAATGTCCTTAACCACAATGTCCTTATGAACATTTACATTGACATCAGACTAAATTTTTCCGTTGGAAAGTTAGGTCTCTCTGTATTTTTTGGCTAGTTCTTCCCTAAAAACAATTGCCAAATTAGGAAGTGTCACGCGCTCGCTACATAAGCCTGCCATATTTTGTTAACAAGGACAGTCATTCTGCCGACATCCGAATTTTCGCAAGTGAAAATGTGTATACCATACCATGGCGATAAAGTTACAACGTAGTAGTGATTTAGGTGGCGAACAATACCTTGAAAGTGTAGTCCAAAATACGCCTATTGGTCGTGGATTAAAGAAGATGCACTCGAAGAATAAAGTATCACTAGACATTAAATTTAATACTGCGTACTATTTAGCAAAACAGGAACGTCCTTATTACATAGATCTTTTAAATTTACAAACTAAAAATAAAATACCAGGACTCACACGTGGTTATGAAACAGACAGAGCCGCAGCTATTTTTACTGACTATATCGGTTTAGTAATAAAGGAAACATTATCTAAGGATTTGGCTAACGCAAGATATTTTGCTTGTTTAAACGATGGCAGCACAGACACATCTGTCGTTGAACAGGAAATATTGTTTGTGTTATTTTTGAATGAAGGTACACCTACGGTAAAATACCTGGGAATCGAGTCCGTAAAAAGTGCTGACGCTCTAGGGATTAAACAAAGTATCGAGGATGGTTTTAAACGTGTTGGTATAAAGTCTTTGACAGACAAGCTCATTGGAATTAATGTTGATGGGGCAAGTGTCAACCACGGAGTTCATCGTGGTGTGGCAACCATGTTAAGAGAAGATGCACCATGGTTAGAGGTTGTACACTGTTTTAATCATAGAGTTGAACTTGCCATAAAGGATGCATTCGACCATTCAGAGTTCAGTAAGATTGATTTAATGCTTTTGAAGCTTCATTATTTGTACAAAAAATCTTCAAAACGTTTAAGAGAACTGAGAATATTTTCAGAAGCTATGGATCACGCAGTACCAAAGCCAGCCAAAGCTAATGGTACAAGGTGGATTGACCACAAGTATAAAGCTATGGAAACCATACTAGCGCATTATGGGGTTTTCATGGCTCATTTAGAGTCACTTGCAACTACAGATTCACAAGCATTGAAGCGAGCAGAATTGGAGGGCTTTGCAAAGAAATGGCAAAATACAAGCTACCCAATACACATAAGTATCTACCTCGATGTTTTGAGCCCTATTCGCCGGTTGAGTCTGGGATTTCAACAAGAAAAGCACGATCCTGTTGAAGCTGTCAGAAGAATCCAAGACTTTACCTGGACAATGGCGAAGTTGAAATTATTAGTGGATGATTCGTTGGAAAGCAATAGCAGCAAATTAACTAACTATAAACGTTTGTTAAGTCAGATTGAGGTTCGAGAGGACGGAAAACACTATTACCAGAGTATAAAACTAAATCGCTTCAACGCTTCAAAAAAGGCTGTATCCTCTCATTATCAGGACACTATTGTCAGAATTAGCGATAGTATGGAAAAAGGCTTTAAAGATATAATGCTTTCGCCAGTGTTTAAAAATCAGGTAACACTGTTGGATACTTCCACTTGGCCGAAAGATGAGTTAAGCTCATTTGGTGAAGAGCAGGTTAGTGAATTGCTGACTCATTTTCGTCTCCTTCTTAATGAAAATAAGTGCAATACTTTCAAAGCTGAGGCCGAGTGGGGCATTCTCAAAGGCTATGTTATACCTATTGTCGCTAATAATCCTAAAGCTGATTACTTGGATGTTTGGAAACGAATTTTTACAAATAGCGATGTCTTGACTGAATGTAGTAACATTCTTCATGTTTTTGAAATTTTGTTGATAACACCTTTCACTAACGCCAAAGTAGAAAGGACATTTTCAAGAATGGCTAGAGTTAAATCTGATTGGAGAAATAGGCTCGGCAGGGATCGGCTGGATTGTCTTCTTCAAATAGGTGAGGAGGGCCCATCCATTGAAGAGTTTTCACCTGATGAAGCAATTGAAAAGTGGTTGAATGATAAAGTACGTCGATTGAGTTCTTCTTCACACAAGTATCCCGAAAAGAGGAAAAGAAACAACGAGAAAGAAACTGTTGATATCGTGGCCCTAACATTGTCTGATCTGGAAAATGATTCCACAGACAATGATGATACAGATGAAAGGGCATCACTTTTTAATGTTTAAATTCTTGTCCTAGTACAGTCGGCGCTTGTTATCTCGAACCTCCGTTATCTCGAATTTTCACTATCTCGAACTTTACAAGTTACAAGTTTACGAGCGTTAACTGTATTTATTTATTATTAAACTTCGTTCCCAACTTTATGCTGTGATTCTTATGTTTATTTGGTAGTTTATGAATAGTTATTCATTAGTTTTACGTCATTGCTTTTTCTTTATACCCTACTCTGCCTATTTACGTTCATTAGTTTAGAAATACCATCGGTAAAATGAAGAATGATAATAAACAAAATAAAGAGACATGTGAAAATCTTATTTCCAGCGCTGGTTTGTTTGTTTGTTTGTTTGTTCAGAAAGAGTTCGCTTGAAAGTTACGACTGCATTGTAGGGAAATTGAGGTTCTCCCTCGTTCTGGCTATCATAAATAGCTTGCGGTGGTGCGCACTTTCCCGTAGTTGAGTTGAATATAACGCGAATCAGTCTGGCTCTTCGGAGTGTCAGGTTCCTGTGGCATGGTTCCTAATGGGGCTGCTGATTCAATCGTAAATCAATGAAACGTCAGGGCTTAAAGTGTTAGCATGTAATCTCAATGCCAGCTTCAACTCGATATAGAAAACGAACAAACGAAGAAAATCACACTGTAAATCAATAAATCCAGCAACAACATACATTGGCCGCAAGTGCATTTTCCGCCAATCTAGACACTTATATTTCAAAAATTTTCCCCTCCTAAGCAAATCACTAAATTATCACGAATTACTTTTGAAACGTTAATTCGAACCCTGCCTCTGCCAGAATTCCAATATTTTATTCCAACTTTTGACCTCTCAATTGTTATGAAAATGAATTAAAATTAATGGGTAGAGTTGGGATTCTTTGCAATAAAGGCTAAATTCACTATGTTTGTAAATATAATCTCTGTTTAAATCATTTCTAATCAAAGTGCAATTCTCTAGATTAGGTAGTACAGGTGTTTTCATTAATTTCCATGTGTGTTTACACCAAATAAAAAGTAATACATTTTAATTCTAAATTCTTGTATTTGCATGTATAATCGCATTTAAGCATTACCTTAAAACAGGTGTGGGACATGTATTAGTTACAGAAAAAATGAGCAGATTTTATCAGAATAAGTAAATGCATACATTTGTCTAGATGTTAATGTTATAATTTCCATGCAACATTTGAAAGATGTGATTTGTATTTGAACTTTATCGTTTTTTTAACAAATCAATTTTGACAAACCAGTTTTAAAAGAATGTGTTAGTTGGTTAAGTATGTGGAGGAAAAAATAAATAAATAATGAATAATATGAAGCTTCTGACCAAAAGGACAGTTTTTCTCCTTTCTGATGTTACCATTTCATTTCGGTTTATGGCAGAAATTAAATTCATAAATTCTTTTTTCTTTTATTTTAGTTGGAATGCTTAAAGTTGATTGCTTCTCAGAAATTTAATGATAAAAGAATAGGGTACTTGGGTGCAATGATGCTGTTAGATGAAAAACAAGATGTTCACTTGCTTGTTACAAACTGTTTGAAAAAGTATGGACATATATATCTAAATGCGTTTCTGATCAATCAGGGTGCGAAATAACGGCCGGACACCGGACAAAGTCCGGTAAAAAATAGACTTGACCGGCAATTTTATTACAAAATGCTCTACTGAACAGGTCATTGTCCTGCCAATACATTTCCCCCAAAAAAGTAGCTAACTAGTTGATTTTGATTTTTCAATCTTGTGACATTTTTTCTTAACTACATTATTATTATTTTTTTTCTTGTTGCGCAGTAAAAAGTCGGTTTTCTTCTTCATTTCACTTTCGACTTTCCACCTCTTGTTTGCGTGATATGAAAACAAACTTTCTACCCTTCCACTGAGAGTTTGTTATTAAAACTTTTATTAATTACAGCGTATATATGGTTGATTAGTAACAGCGGAGGAGAGCGCATGTAAAATGTGCGAAATGTTTTAACATTCATTTCGGCAGACAACAGGTGAAGTAAGAAGGTGATGTTTTGCAGGTTGACGCCTGGTAAGTTTGTCCAGAAAGTTTATTTAGTGTCAGTCTTTTATTCTACACAATCAATGTTGATGATTGCAAATAAAGAAAAAGGTTAAACACAGACGACGAAATAAACGTTTATTTTCATAAAGAAGCAAATTGAAATGTCGAAGAGAAAATTGATAATAATTCTTTAGATATTCCTGCAAATAATTGCGTTATAGATAAATAATTATTTTTAGACAATCCGATTTGCTCAAGTTTATCTGTGAATTATTTCACCACAAGCATTATGATATTCGTAAGAGACATAAGATCTACCGTTCATCAATAGTTCAGTGGTGAAGAGATAAGGCTAACAATTGTTAGTTTCAGTGATTGGGTCAGCGTTCGAATTAGCAGATCGCGAATCGCAATTGAATTTAAAATATTAGCGATGCAAAATTATCACGAAATGCTTAAAATCGCGATCTTTGATAGAACATCAACTTCAAGTTTAAAGCTAGCTTGTTGTTAAATTATTTTGCGTCACGAAGAAGCTATTAACAAGGTATACTATTGTACAAAAGCTTGTGAGTTTTAATTGAAGTATACTTATTTTTGTTAATAAAAGTTCCTCACTTACTACATATTCAAATTGACGTCACTAAAGCTGGTTTTCCAATGATGGGTTCAAATAGTTATCACGCGATGAATAAGTATTAATAGAACACCAGCTTAATGTGAAAACGATTTCTTCACTGATAACTAGCTGGCTTGGGACGCCAAGTTGCTAGAATCGTCCCCTTCACCAGCCAGTAATATGAAAGACTTTAAACTTGTTTCATTTCTTCATACAAGCACTTAATCAGTGACCTGTCAACATCTTCAATGACCGTTCAATTCACACTAAATTCGTAGAATCAGCCGGACATTGACCTGCTCAGATAATTTTCTTATTTCGCACCCTGTCAATACTTTTGATTTATTTTTGATAAGTTCGTTATTTACTTTTATGGGCTTGTTTTTACATGCTTTTTTTACTTTGTTGTACCATATGTTGAAAGCTATTCTCTTTTTAGTGACTTAAATCATACTTCTCAATATGTTCAAGGATTAGCTTTATGCACACTGGGAAGGTTAGTTATTCAGAACAGTATATTTGGCATATGCACGTACAATCTTCTTTTAGTAAAGCATTTTTATAAAGTATATTAATATATATATATATATCTAATTCAAAGAATCCTTTTGAAAGAATTCCTTTCTTTCCAGTATATGTTCATCGGAGATGAGTCGTGATCTTGCTAGTGAAGTGGAGAGACTCTTGAAAGCTGGAAATAGTTACATAAAGAAAAAGGTACATATCGTTCAAGGCTCACTATCCAAAATCTATCAATTCATCAAATTTTATTCGTTTAGCTTTTTCCCTCGGACTGCTCGCCTCTGGAATTCTCTCCCTCATAGTTGTTTTCCTGCTGAGTATGATCTGCTGGCTTTTAAATCCACCACCTTCCTCTGTCTTTATAACTCTTCTTCCTTTTCTTATCTTGTAGCTCCCGGCCTAGTAGTGGCTTCGGCCTTGCAGGGAGCAACCTATTTAAAAAAAAATTTAAAAAATCCTGCATTGGAAGCATGACAGTTAAGCTGTCCTGTACTCTTGTTGTGACTAAGAAGAATCTTTAAGAATTTGAGAATTTTACTCTTTGTATTTTAAACTGTTTTTGAGCACTGTGCCAATTCAAAAGAAGATAATGTTTGTGTAAAAGTTGAAACATAAATTTGTAAATGTTTTCAGGCATGTTTGTGTGCTGTACGTGTTATTCGAAAAGTCCCTGAATTGATGGAAATGTTTATTCCGTTAACAAGATCTTTGATGAGTGACAATAACCATGGTAATGTGTTTTAAAATACAAAGTTTTTTAAAATGTCTGTCTTTGGTTTTCAAAAGCATAAAATTTTGAAACTGTCTGTGTTGATTATTTAGGTGTGCAGTTGACTGCTATAGTTTTGATCAGCGAAATGTGTTTGCTAAATCCAGATGTTGTGAATCACTTTAGACGTGTAAGTTTCTTATGATCATGCTGTTAGTGTTTGTGATGTTCGAGATGAAATCATCCTTTTATTGACAAATATTCTTAAAAATAATATTCTTGCTTCCAAAATAAAAAATGGCTGTCATAGATAAACTATCATTATCCATGATTTCACTGACAAACTTATTTACATTAAGAATCTTTTTGGCTGCTTCCATCATCAGTGTGATCTTATTTGATTATTTTTTTATTATTATTTATTTTTATTTTTTTTTGTGATAAAACATTTACCAGTTTGAATTTATCTCTTTTTAAATTTTCAGTACGTTCCGAACTTAGTGAGATCCCTGAAGTCCTTAATACAAGCTGGTTACTCACCTGAACATGACGTGAATGGTATCAGCGATCCTTTCTTGCAGGTGGGCAGCAATATAAACAATTACTTGCTTTGAAAGTCAAAAAGACACAACTAACAAATGAAATTACTTTCTTAGGTAAATGTGCTGCGCTTGTTGCGTTTGCTTGGTCACAAAGATTCTGATGCTAGCGAAACCATGAATGATTTGTTGGCTCAGGTTGAACTAGTTTGTTTTATTTTTGTATTTTCTTTGATAGGAATCACCTTATCACCTAAAAGTCTCGAAAGGCAATGATATTTTAACTGTTTTCCACTGCAAATTTATTTGCACAAAGCGACTTTTTTCACCGCTACGCATGCCCATGTATCAGAAGATGATATTCACTCTTTTTTTTTACACAACAACTTTATTACTAAGTGTTTTCTTAACAGAAATGAACGTCTTGTTTTTTTTTTCATGCTTACAAAATAATAATGTTTTGATTTTTGGTGCACTTTCGTACTGTTAGTGGAAATCAATTTTTTTTTATTTACCTCAACTTTTTTCACGGCGGAAAAAGTCGCTTCACGCAAATAAATTTACCTAGTAGAAAACCGGCTTAAAAGTGGTGTTGATTTAATACAGTGTATTCTTGTTTATTGGCTATTCATGTGACTGAAGTAAATCATGTCACTGAGGAAAAACTTCAAAAAGTCAACATTACCAGATCTGCTAAAGAATGCTGTCTTCGTTATTTTAGTCATTATAAATTTTTCATTTGAATCTCTTTAGGTGGCTACTAATACAGAGACAACTAAAAATGTGGGCAATGCAGTCCTTTATGAAACTGTGCTAACTATAATGGATATTAAATCAGAAAGTGGATTAAGAGTAAGATAATGCTTAATTGCTGGAGTTTTGCATTTCTCAAAGTTGTTCTGGACATAATTAACTTTGGTTGAATGCCTTTTTTAAGGGAATAATTTTTCTTTTCCAGCAAAAACTGATGTTAATTGTTTAGGTTTTTTCCACGATGAATCGTGCCTTAAAAGATTGAGTCTACCTTTTATTTTATTTTCAGGTGCTAGCAATCAATATTCTTGGTCGTTTTTTGTTGAACAACGATAAAAATATTCGGTATGATATTTTGAACTTTGTGTTTTGTTTATTCTGTTCAGTTAAGTCACATAGAAAGATAAAAAAAGCTTAAAGTTTTATTCCTGCAGTCTTCAGCGATGACTATATAATAGTATTTGCAATAACTATTTTCATTACTTAATTTAGGTATGTTGCCTTGAACACATTACTGAAAACTCTACACATTGACAATAATGCCGTACAAAGACATCGAAGTACCGTGTTAGAGTGTCTAAAGGACCCTGATATTTCAATTCGAAGGTAGCGACATTTTTTATTCATGTGAACCCTTATATTGCTAGCAGATGTTGCGTAGATTTAAATTGAATGGGCGAATATATTAATACCAAAGATCAGTTTCCTATTTATCAAGCAATCATGCTGAACATGAGCATCACCTCTTTAAACGAGGTGCAAGTTAATTTTCTTGTCCAGGAAAACATTTCAACAGCACAATAAGAACTTATTTTAACACTTGTCAATAATTGATAACATTATCAATGACAATTCCATCCATTGCAATATCTTCAACATTCTAACTACTGTTTGATTGTTGGATTTAGGCGTGCAGTTGAGTTGAGTTTTGCTTTGGTAAACTCTAGTAATATTCGCAGCATGATGAAAGAACTACTAGCCTTTTTGGAAGACTGTGATGTGGAATTTAAGCAGTACACAACGTCAAACATAATAACAGTTTCAGAGAAGTATGCACCCAATAAAAGGTGGCATATTGATACGATATTGAAAGTCTTAACTACAGTACGTATTCAATCTGACATAATTCACACCTATCTAATGTTCAGAGATCAAATCTGATTCATGAATAGAATATACACGATTACCATCTAAGGATTTTCAATCTTACACTTTATTGCCTCTTCTTCATAATTGTAGGCTAGTTCATATGTGAGAGACGACGCTGTCTCCAATTTGATCTCTTTGGTGTCGAACACAAGCACACTTCATACATACACAGTGCAGCAGTTATTCAGGGCAATCCAAGATGACATGACTCAGGTAGCTTGCTGTTAATTTTTATCTAACTTCTACTTTTTTGGGATCCAATGCTGTCTCAGTATCTTGTACCGTAGTATGTTATGACAGCTATTATTTGACTACTTCAGGTGTTCATTTTGAAATTTAAAGTTGACTGTTTTACAATAAAGGAAAGTGGAACAGAATTCTGAAACTTAACTTTTTAACCCCAAAATGGGCACTCACCCTTGTATATTAAAGCGGGAGAGAGGTTATTATGTTGTATGGTTATAGTTAACTTATTTCTTGTTCATTTAAGCTCACCTGAAGATAAACCATATTACATTATATTATTAGCAGTTTTTTTTTTTACTCGTGCTTTAATCTACCCATGTGTAAGTCTACCGTCCTCCGCCTTTCGATTTTTCTCGCCTATATACATATAAGCCCATAACCCATAAACACACTTGGATGAGCCCACCTGCTTTATCGGCAGTTAAGTCCACGGCTGATCTAAGGAAGAATATTGATACTATAATGATTTCCTCCGTATTTTGTTTATTAGATAACTTTTTTCCTTTTTAGCCGTCATTGGTACAAGTAGCATCATGGTGTATCGGAGAATATGGTGAACTTTTGATGTCAACAGATTTAGAAGAAGATGAACCATTGAATGTAAGTTGAATGTCTTGCAACCCACCTAAATTTTCTTTTACAACACTTTGACCAAAATCCTTGCATCTTCCTTGTTTGTAGTTTAATGGTTAATTTTGAGATTTTGAGAAAAAAAATATATTACGTGAATTCATGAACAAACCTTAACATGAAAACTATATCAGTATTAGTTAACTTTTGTTTGATGTGTCTTGTATTTTTTTTAGGTAACCGAAGTCGATGTTGTGAACGCATTAACTAGCATCTTAAGCAGCACACTGTCGTCACAAGTGACGAAAGAATACGCATTGACCGCACTAATGAAATTAACGACACGTTTCACATCGTGCAAAGAACAAATCCAATACATCATCAACAACTTTACCACTAACACTGACGTGGAACTTCAACAAAGGTCCGTCGAATACGATGCTATATTCCGAAAGCACGAGTCACTAAGGCCCGGTTTACTCGAACGCATGCCACTGGTAAAGGCTGAAACAAGCATGGACGGAGAAGAGAGTGTAATGGTAAATGGCATCAACAGCCAAGATACCGTCAAAATTGATGCTGTGTCAGCACAACAGAAGGAATCCGATTCGTTGTTGGACTTGCTTGGTGATGGACTTCCGCCAGCTTCGGTTAGCCAACCGCCACCAGTAGTGGGTGGTGTCGACGGACCTGCTTCTGCTGGTCTGATGGACTTACTCGGTGATTTAGATATGGGTGGCCCTGTATCTACGCAGCCTACCCAACAACGTAAGTGCCGTCAAGGGCCGTCAATGTTTCTTGTGTTAATCTGACATATCGAAGTTTTCACTCTCACTTCATAAACATTTTGAAGTCGGATTGCTTTTCAATAAAATGAAGTTTTCGGACATTTTTTTTGCGTCTAACTGATGTGTGTGTGGTGTTTGCTTATATCGCAACGCATGAAAACAGTGCTAGTGAAAACCGCTTTAACATTTGACGAACTACCCGGGGGATTTCGTTCTGTTGAAAACTCAATTTAAATCCTAGATTCGTATATTTTTTTTCATCTGATATTTGAAATTCATCACTTCATAATTTTTCGATATTTTTCGATTTTTCGATATTTTTCGATGTTTTCCAGCCACCCATCCTACCTCGATCGAAATTAGTTTAACTTGCCCGTCCTTCCATTTTAGCTTTATCGGTCGGCATCAGTTCTGGTTTAGACGACTTACTTGGTATGGACACAGGCAACCCTGTCATTGCTCCAACAATGAACCAAGTGGAAGGTTTGAGTTTCTATAGTTTGTTATTGTATAATTATTATAAATATATTTGGTCTTCGCTCTTCTCTTTTTATCGGTTTTCAACGACGGGTTTCACACATTCATATCGTTAAATATACCAAACTAAAATAAAAATTTTGAACGCAAAGAATTTTTTGATTGCGATGTGCCTGATATGGAATCATTGTTTTAACTTAGAAGAATCCGAATCGGATAATTTTCGGAAATCCTTGGATTCTTTTACCAAATTTTCTGTTTTAGTCTCTTCTGCTTCATTATCAGACTGGCCTTTTTTTTCAGGCACAACGGCCTACGACAAAAATGGCCTAAACATTCAATTTACCTACGACACATCGAATCTAAAGGCCAGCAATGTATTTACGATCACTATGCACGCCAGAAACAGCCTGGCGACGCCCATAAATAATTTTGTGTTTCAAGCAGCTGTACCAAAGGTAGAATATTATCGAGTATTTGTCATTCGCGCAAGTTGAACGCGTGGAAAGCCTTTTGATTTGATAATAACAAAGATTATTAATTGTCTCGATGGATAGTAACTTTTGCAATTGGTTTCCCCCTACATTTATGATGAAAGTTTTGTAAATCTTGTTTGGATAATTGAGGTTAGATGCATTTCCACTGCATCAGCCATATTTTTGTTTTATATTTAATGGCGGATAAACTTCCCGTTGGCCCAATGACCAACTTATATTTACGGACATCGCTGCCTATCGTAGATGTAATGACATGGGTGTCCTTGTACCATGATGTGAGATATTGACGATAGCTGATTCTCATTCATAATACACAAATATCCCTCAACTCATTCTTTCAGACATTCAAGGTCCAGTTGCAGCCGCCCTCAGGGAATACGATACCGCCCGCTAACAGTGGCATAATTACGCAGCCGATAATGGTAGCAAACCCGAACAAAGTAAGTGTTTTGTTATGTTCCTGTTATCTATGTAGGAAAAAAAAATTACAATCGACACAAGGTTTTTCAAGAAATATTTCGAAAATTATACTCCTTTTTATAAATTAGGCTATTTTCTATGCAATGTTTACCATCATCATATATGACCTGGAATTAATAAACATTACTGCGTTAATTAATAAGCATTACTGCGACAAAACCACCCAGTGGGCGTCAAAAGCCAGTGACAAAGGGCCAGGGTTGGATGGCTGGAAAAGCTAGGAAAAAGTTTTATTGAGAAGTTTTAGAATTTATTTTCATTATACGCAGTGATTATTTCAGACTTTTTTAGTATTGAATTGTTCTTGTTCTAGGCAAGTTCATCCTGAATGAATTCATTTTGTAATTCTTTTTCTCTTGGTAACCAGTCAAACCTGCTAAAACGACTATTTGTCTGGCTGACCATCTTATTTTAGTCTGTCAACTGAATAATCTATAAAATTACTACTGTAGAAAATGACCACCTGCCAAAAACAACTAATACTTCAACTTTTTGAGGGGCTTTCTTAAGCAGGTTTAACTGTAACAAAGTTGTTGGGAAGGTACAGCCTAAACAAACTATACAAACTTACGCTCGGATTGAAATTGGATAATGGAAATGAGGACTAAGTATTTGATAAAAATCAGAGAATAGAATTTTAACTATTCATGAGTTCTATAGATAACCAATTAAAAGCAACACCCTAATATCTGAGACCTCTGAGTTTCATCTGACATATTTAATCGAAAATAAGGGGCTTTACCATGATTGATTACATATGTAACCTTAGTCCGACCTAATTTCAGATCTTTAGCAATTTTTAAAACTTTTCATATATTGATAAGACAACTCAATCAATTCTCTCAATTACCAACTTTTACTCTGCTTACGTTTAAAGTTCTTGATAAGAAAATTAATCTTACGCTGAAATTTATATGCAATTCTCAAGTCCCGGCTGGAATTTTAGATAATATAAAGAATCAAAAAGCTGGAAAAACATACATTTTTGCTTGAAAGTGGCCGGAAAATGAGTTTTAATAAAAGTGGCAACCCCTGGCCCAGAGCATTTTCATTGAAAGAGTATGCATATTTCTGTAGAAGTTTACTCTTTCGCTGTGATTTTTAAGAAATTTGTGCCCTGGGATAATTTCACTGGCTCTTAAAAAAAACACGTTTCCATGGAAATATAATTATCTTTATCCTGTATAAAAACAGCGATGCTTCAGTCGAAAATGTGCTGACCAGGCAAAAGCACAGTAATTCAAAAACTGTTCATAAACTGTCGTGTAAAATACCCTCTAATCTATGCATTACATATATTTCTCCACCTAGGAACCAGTACGTATGCTGTTGCGGATCAGTTACTCAGTGAATGGACAGTCAGTTCAAGAGCAATGTTCAGTCGATAACTTTCCCGCCAACCTTCATCAATACTAGTCAATAAACCTCTGAAATCTGTTAACGACTATTTTTTTATTCGAATTTTTCCCTCAGTGCTTTCCTGTTCAAGCTCTTTGGTTTATACAGATTTATATCCTTTTCTCGTCCTCCTGTGAAATGGCCCCGGTTAACTCCGGCAAAGGTTGTAGGAAATGCAGTTTGTCACCGTTGCCCTAGTAACCGTTACGAACGCCATATGACCACTGGAGACCACTAATCATTTGCTTCGCCTCTTTTTGTATTGATATCACAAGGTGTATAATTTCAATTTCCATTCGAATTCTTTCTTTGATCGTCAGTGTAGCAGTTATCTTTCACGTGACAGTATAATTAGGAAGGTGTAACGAGAGCGCTGACTTAACCTAGTTTACACTGGCAACTTTTTATTGTTTCGTATGTGTGCGAATTATTTTTTTAATTACCAAATTTTTTTTGTTTGTTTTTCTGTGTTAGAAAACAATAACTGTATGCTTGTCCCGCCCATTACGCCCTCTTAATTTTTTTCTAAGAACTAATATGAGATACCAGGTCCTCTTATTTGAGCACCTCTAAACTGAAACAAGATTTGACGCCCTTTCAAATGAACTCCATGGGCGTAATGTTTATTCTTGGGTTACGGTTGCATGCATACTGTAAATTATTATCTCAATTATTGTGAATTAATTTTTCACATTATACAAATAGAGATTTTTTTGCTTTGCTCTTTTGAAATATAGAATAGGTCGAACTTATTTATATTACTTGTTTTGCAGTTTATTTCCCGTATTGCATTGCCACAAATTACCACCCAGGGCGTAATTGCTCATCATGTTCATAGTAGGCGTTAAGTTGAACTTGAAGAAAATATTCTTACAAGCACAGATCACTACTCCCGATCCTATTATAAGATGAGTGAAAAATAAAATAAGGTTTTGTTGGGTTTTTTTCTATTTTATTTTTTGGCTGTATAATTCATGAGCGTTGTTGGGATTTTTAGAAAATTTAAATAATATGTAGGTCCCAAATCAGCAATGTGGATGTTCGCTTTTGACTTTGTTTCATTCAAAAAGCTATTATTTCGTGAGTTTTGAGGCCAATTTCCATTCAAGAAAATATCCGCGCGAACGTAGGTAATCCACGCTCAGTGACTTAGAACGCACGCGTATTGGCTAATTCATTAGCGTAGTTATGTCCGCTCAGCGAGCAAAAATAAAGTTAAAGAATTTTAACTTTTTTTAAGCCCGCCGATGTCCGCTGATAATTTCAGCCAATCGTGTCTTTTGATTTCCATTTGCAGCTGTTTGGCCGCTCGGAAAATTCTACGTCCGCGCGGGCATAAGCGTTGAATGGAAATCGGCCTTTAACCAGTACAAAAGCTGAAAAATAAAAACTTCTATTCGCATTCCACAGATACTTATCTTTCAAATCAGTTCGAACTAAATGGCATAAGAAAATAAAACGAACCTGTGCACGAGGTTGATATTGATTGATTCATAACCTGTGTGACGTCATTTTCGGGGAAAAAAATTATTTCTGTTCAAATTATAAATCAACTCTGCTCAAATTTTCTAAAACATTAGTAAAAATTTTGTTTCACATATTAAAAAAGAGGAAAGTCGTAAACATATTGAGATGGTTAGTTAAAAATTCTCAGCTTGCATATATGATGTGATTTTATATTCAGTACAATAAATTTCGTATCGTACGACAATTTAAGTTCTTTTTCAAAACTTTATGATAATCGTACGATTTCGAAAAACAGCCATCTGTGAATTATCTCATGTTATTGGCACACACTTGCCAATATCTCGTGATCGTGGTGGAGGCAGTGAACAGTACTACTTATACCAGAGAATTTTTCCGCAGAATAAAGATACAGAGGGCTGGCTGACAGACTTGCTAGAAAAGAGAAAGAAACTGACAAATTCGAAAAAAAAAACACATTTCGCGGAAAAATACTCTGCCTGTAAGTGCGAATGTAACATTTATTTGTAAAAACACCATTTGTCAAAGATTCTTTTTAACAGACAGCAGTATTGGCGGTATTGCTTAGAATATTGAAAGTTTTGAAATGTGTTTCGTAAAAAAAACCTATACGATACACTCATTATTTTCTGTTCTTTTAGCCTGTTTCGATATGTGTACCTATATCTATACGAAATGTACATAGGTGATGAGCCCAGCTCTGGTTTTATCCATAGTCACAAGAAATTTATGTGGCTATGTTTTAGTTATTTATTTATTAAAATTTGTTAAAAAGCCAGTATACAACTGTCAGTTTCACTCTTAGTGCGATCATCAGATATACATAAAATTTGCTTGTGGCTATGTTTTATCTTCTCAGAGTATCTCGCGTACAACAGACATTTTAGATCGGTCGTGATTTTGTTAATTGCGTTCAATAATAGCATACAAACATTTGATATTTGGTTTGATGTTTTGAAAAATACATCGAACCAGAATCTATTGGCGAACCTTCTCATTTATACGTTCATCTTCAGTGCAATATGCAAGTAATGAATCAAATATAGGATTTTATGTTATTATTGTGGAATCGTTTTGTGTATCATTTTGTACTTTCATAAAATCTTTGTTCTAAAAGATTTAAATGCCAAAAAAGTTTTAAAAGTTAGCAGAAATAGTTCTTCGAAAGAATAAAACAGCAATGTACATTAATTTTTTTTGCAAACGTTCGCTTTCGAAATTATCATTCGTAGAAATCGTAAGAGTCTAAAGTTCAACTCGTGTTCTTCAACATCATGATCGTACCACTTTTTTGAACATTCATGCTTTTTGCATGAGGATGGTTTCCATAAGCAAAACACTATTAGAAAACTGAAATCCTTATTAACTAACTTACATAATCCTTATTAACTACCTGATTTTATTTTAAATAGTATTCATGATAATATTTATACTTAGGTGTTCTATAAAATAGATAATACTACTCGGAGAACTACTTTTGACCTGCTTTGCTTATCTCTTACTTAGTTATTGCGCATAGAAACCATGTCTTTTTTTTATCTAACCATTTGAAATATTTACCTTACGATGTGATAAGAGATCTCAGTCGATGGAAAACTCTTTTTAGTAATGATTCAACGCGTTTAAACTACCATTTTGCATAAATAACTTGTAGTACCGGGGGTAGTCAACAAACATTTGTGGGACATGATGATATCGTTCTTTTATTGTAGGACAACTTATTCATCAAAATATCAATAATTTGGAGTGAAAGAAGCTTTTGAAAATGTTTTCCGAATATAGCCAGCTATATTTACTGTTTTTTTGCGGAATGATAATATTCCTGAAAAGTAATTTACGCCCCCGTATCAATTTTCAAATCAAGCCATATGCACCGCTCAGCTTTCGAAATCTTGCAGGCAAGATTTTCCTACAAATTTGGCCGCTGCTCTTGCTGTTCATCATTCCTCTTCATAGTATAGTGGAGTATAGTTGGTAACGTAGCAGTTAAAAGCTAAGGTATGTTATTAATGTAAATCTATGGATTCTCTGTTCTCTATAAGCAACACATCAAAGAGAGAAATGTTACAAAATTTGTACATTATTATTTTATAGTGCAAAATGGCTTCTATCACTGTCAACTCACAAAATATCCAATACACGTCTGATGAGATCCAAAGCAAATACATCTATCAGACAACAAAAGTGGAACGCCTTTCTTCCAATAATGATCAATTCAAAGTAACACCAATTGATGTAGAGATTGAATTTAAAGTGAAACGTAATGTTCCCAAGCTTGGAGTTATGTTAGTTGGTTGGGGTGGTAACAATGGAACAACATTCACTGGTGCATACCTTGCTAACAAGCATAACATATCCTGGGAAACAAAATCTGGCACTAAGCATCCAAATTGGTTTGGTTCGATACTCCAAGCGTCAACTGTGAGCTTGGGTTTCAGTCAAGAAGGAGAAGTTTACGTACCAATGCATACAATGTTACCCATGGTTAACCCTAATGATATCTGTATTGATGGCTGGGACATTTCATCTATGCCAATCTGTGATGCCATGAAAAGAGCAGAGGTATTTGATTACGACCTGCAAAGAAAGCTAGCTCCATACATGAATAACATGAAGCCAAGACCATCGATTTACCAACCTGATTTCATTGCTGCTAACCAGTCTGACAGAGCTGATAATGTCATAAAAGGAACTGCACAAGAGCAAGTAGAGGCAATTCGATCTGATATCAGGGATTTTAAAATTAAAAATGAATTAGATACTGTCATAGTGTTGTGGACTGCTAACACAGAACGTTTTTGTGACATCATTCCTGGAATTCACGATTCCTCCAAAAATCTTCTGAAAGCAGTTTCACGAAATGAAAGTGAGATATCGGCTTCTTCTTTGTTTGCAATTGCAAGCATCTTGGAAGGTTGCTCATATATTAATGGTTCTCCACAGAATACCTTTGTACCAGGTGTAATAGAGTTAGCTGAGCAGCATAATGTCTTCCTTGGTGGTGATGATTTTAAATCTGGACAGACAAAGATCAAATCAGTTCTGGTTGATTTTTTAGTCAGTGCAGGAATCAAGCCAGTTTCCATCGTAAGTTACAACCATCTTGGAAACAATGATGGTAAAAATTTATCTGCACCGAAGCAGTTTCGTTCGAAAGAAATCTCAAAAAGTAATGTTGTAGATGATATGGTAGATTCCAATCAGATCTTATACAAGCCTGGAGAGAAACCAGATCATGTCGTTGTTATAAAGTATGTACCTCACGTGGGTGACAGTAAACGAGCAATGGATGAGTACACCTCAGAAATCATGATGAATGGTACAAACACTATTGTTGCTCACAACACCTGTGAAGATTCGTTACTTGCTACGCCAATCATATTAGATTTGGTTTTGCTGACTGAATTGTGTCAACGCATAAAAATGAAGATTGGAAATAGTGATCAACAAAGTTTCAACACCATCCTTACAGTATTGAGTTATCTTCTTAAAGCTCCTCTGGTACCCAAAGGGACACCTGTTGTCAATGCACTTTTTAAACAACGCTTAGCAATTGAAAATATTCTTCGTGCTTGCATAGCCCTACCACCACAGAATAATATGTTACTAGAGTTTAGACTATCAGACATGAGTGTTTTTCAAAAAGAAGCTACTGAACAGGCCATGATAACGAAACCAGCTTCTGTTAAAGATGTGGATCCTAACATTGTAACCGTTACAAAGCTTTTGTCTATGAATGCCCTCACAGGCCACATGGATGGAGTGCGTATAAATTGCCCTCAAGCAGTTGAGGGTGTACATTAGATTTATTTTTGTAAATTGACGTTATTATTTTAGGTAGATCTTATTTATTGTTATTGAGAATTCTTGTTTTCAAAGACATTTTATGTGGATAAATCAGTGAAAAACAGGTTCTTATTCAAGCATTGTTTTGTTTTGCGTGTTCATTTTTGTTTTTCTCTTTTTATGAAAAAGGAAATGTTGTAATTAGCAGTAACATTTACTCAGATAATTTGTTACTTTGTACTTGTAAATTTAGAAAATGACCCAGAAATAAATATTAAAGGTTTTCGATTCTATAGAAATTGTAGAAATGTTCTTCCAAGTGTTGTTACTTGTCCTTTTTTCGAAGATATAATTGAACAATTTCATGTCACAATCTTGATAGATCCAAACGATGAAGAACCACACAAATTAATCTGGCTTGTGATGGCCAGAGTTTTTTGATGGATCTTTCTTGAATATATTCCCAAATGTTCAAATTTTGTCAAACTGTCATATCTGTCTCATTGCGATGTCATAATTAGATGAAAATTATCCTAAATTGTTCCATCAGCCGATGCTGATGATAGTTAGATTCATAGGTCAATCTGGGTGGAGAAGTCTTTAAAATACCTAGTTTTCAGACGCCATCCGTATATCGAAAAGGCAAGAAACCCTGGGTACGAGGTTGGGACTTCTTTGAGGAACCAATTGCCAAAAATTTTGACATAGAATTGCCACCAGCCAAGGTAACAAATCCGCTACTAGGAAAAGGTGTTGTCAAATGTATCATGTAATTATCGTTGTTGAAATACGTTTAATTTGTAATGTGGTTTCAACAGGCTTGTAAGTGTGGTGCCCAAACGACTGCAATATTACTCGTATCTTTACTAAAAAATTTAAATGTCTTTTTCGTCGCTAGGAACATTTCAAAAGGTGATTTTCAACAACTTGAATGAAAAGAATACAATTACGTATTTGAATTCTTTATTGTGGTTACCAAGTGTATCGTATCTTCAATATTTTAGTTTTCAGAATATTACCAATGACAAGAACTTCTCTCGAAAAAATTTGAAATCAAACATGTTCAGATACTATTTTTTATTTTTGATCATTTTAAAAACTTTTTGTGTTTCTTGTAAAAACAGTACCACAGTCGCGAAAGGAGTGCAGGTAAGCTTGTACAGGTTTAAACCGTACAAGAAACGAATTCTCGACAAAACACCTATCGCTATAAATCGCGTTCAAAAGCATTTAGAATGCGTAGCGGCTTGTTCTACTAATCGCAACTGTGCAAGTGTTAATGTCCTTCACAATGACGCTGGTTATCTAACGTGTCAAATTTTGCAAGAAGACAAGCATTCTGATCTGTGTTCATTCATATGGAGCGAGCATAGTACTCACTATGCTTTTGCAGTAAGTAATTTCTGTGGTATACTAGCTAATATAGCAAGTATAAAGAGACGGCGCTGGGTCTTGACCATGCCTTGAAATTAAGAAATATTATCTGGTTTCTAATAGAAATTTATGCGTAGGAAGTCCATCCTTGGTTATTTTCTAGAGTGAATGTACGAAGGATGACAGCGTGTGTCAAGATCCATTCAAGAAGTGTGTTCCCGATATAGCGAAACAAAGTTATCAGTGTGTGGAGAAGGAAATCATGTCATCAGAGCAAGTTCACATTTGCCCTACCGACGGAACTCATAACGGGCTGCATGTGTTAATACACAAGGTCTCATTTTGTTGGTATTGCGATACCAAATTCACTAAAGGTATTGTTAAACATTCTTAAACTTACCTATAAGTATAACAGAGGGCTTCTGAAGAGGGCAATATTTGAAATTACTAGATTTCTCTGCCATAATTTAATGATAAAAAACCCACAAAAACAACAAGTCCTCTAAAACAAGCAAAAGCTTTTCGGTATATTATTACCATCTTCAATGATATACAAAAATTAAACTTTTTTTATAATTAAAGGGGAATTGAGGTTTAGAAAAAATTTTTTTGAAAATTTCACTAAACATTCAAGAATAGCGTTTATATTCATAAGAAAAAAGAATTTTCAAAAAATCTTTATTATTTCACAAAATATAAGCATTTAAAAATTTTCATTTTTGAGTTCAAAGTCCGTTTTCTGACGTCATTGGTGTCATATCAATATACGAGCGCACGTGTTAGTTACTATAATATATCCTCATCGCTGGCAACATGCCTACGTGTCTTGCTTTGGGATGTTCAAATAACAGTGGAAAAGTCAAAAATAAGAGTTACTTCAGGTTTCCTGATCCAAAGAAATGCGGATCACAATGTATTCGTTGGTTACATAATATGGAGAATGCAAAATGGAATATCAACAACTTTGTTCCAAGTAATCGTCGACTTTGCAGTGATCATTTCCATGATGAATGCTTTGAGCGAGATTTGAAGCATGAGTTAATGCCACATTATGGATATAGTTCAAAAAAGTTAAAACCAGGTGTTGTACCGACGATATTTTCGCACAAGACATACGACCACATAAATATCGATGGAACTACAATATCAAACAAACAATCAGCATCTCGTAAGCGAAGTTTGGATTTGCAACATGCACATGTAAGTTGTAAATAAATTCACAAAACATATTTAACATATTATTTAATACATCAGTGGCGGATCCAGGGTTAGGCAACTTAGGCAAATGCCTAACCCCCAAAATCAGTTAAATAATGTTTTTCATAAAATTGTATGAAAAAGGTATTGTATTACAATAATCAGAAAATAATCGAAAATATCAAGAGATTCCCGCATCCAATCCGCCCGATCTTTTCTTTCCCAAAAAATAGGATTATTATTCTCCCGGCGGAGGCGCGGCGCGCGCCATGATGTTAAAAATTAATGTTTTTTACAGCTTGAGTTTATAGGTAGTGATCTCTGCCCCGAAAACGACTTCTCATAGTCACATTGACAACACAGACTAGTGCCTAACGCTCACCTTAGGCGAAGAAAATTTGCCTAAGGAGCCCCGGGTTTACACACTTTAATGAATGAACTGGAAGAAAATTTGCCTAAGGAGCCATGGGTTTACACACTTTAAATGAATGAACCAGAAGAAAATTTGCCTAAGGTACAACCATATGGGTTTACACACTTTATTGAATGAATGGTCACCAAATCTGCACAAAACGACCGTGGGGGACCTTCGAATTAGACCCAGTTCAACATGGATTCGCTAGAAAACATCGTTGCAGCTTTTGATAGCAATAAATGAAGTATTAATTAGGAAATTTTGAATTCACTTAATACATCTGTTGAAAACTGACTTCAAAATCTAGGAAAAGCATTTTTTTTTTCGAGTTATGTCTCTTCTTTTGCTTTTGCGAAATGAAAACATTGTGGCTGCTTTAAAGCAAGTGTTTTATTATTTTATGTAAAATAAATGATTAGCATGGATTATTAGCACCATAATTCGTTGACCATCAGTATGACGACAGTTAATTATTAGCTCAGCTATGTATAATAAGTTTGTTTGTGTCAACTGAATCGAAGCCTTTCCTTTATTGATTAATGATGTATATAAATATTTTTGGTATCTGTTTCTGTTAACCAAAAATGCATCTGTAAATGTTATGGAGTTACGTTTGAATGACTGAGTTTATAATACACAGAGTCATTGTTATTTTTCTGAGTTGTTTTGCGTAGGCAGCTGCATGGTTTTTTTAGCACCAGTATCTCTCCTGGTAACTTATTTGTACAGTTCAGTATAATTTTTCTTGGTTCGAGATGACTGTCTGGTTTTGAATTTAAGAACTTTAAAAGGATCCTGTGTCCAAAATGATATGAACCAATATGATAGAGATCAAAAAGCCTCTTGTTAGTATTACTTACTTTCTGAGATATGTATTTAATTTTCGAAATCTTACATTCACTTTATGCAATGCATGATGTATATAACAGTGGCGGATGTAGAGGTATGTCGAAATTTGTGTAGGAGAGCATTAACATAATTTGTGAATTCAATTTATATTACCAATGGGATTATTTGAATACTTTTCTTTTATGGTTAGATTGCTAACACTCTTCTACACAAATTTCGACATACCTCTAGATCCGCCACTGTATAATAAGATAGTATATAGGTTAAACTTCTCATCGCAAGTTATCATTAATACTATATCTTTTTAATTTACTATAGAGAGAAAGGGCTTTCACTCTGAGAGTGATAAGAAAATGATATTGAGAGTTTATACACATAAACAAAGAATAAAAATCTTATTCTTATACATAATTATACATCATAATTATGTATTGTATGATTTTTTATGATTTTTAAATCAAAATATCTGCCCAAGGAAACAGAATTTACAAAAACTATAAGACTTCTGAAACAACTTTGTGCATTCTATCATCCCTCGAAAAATCATTTTGGATGCAGGAACACTTTAACATCTTTGGATTTATTCTTTCATTTTACAAAAACCTATGTTATGTCTTCTTTTGAAAAAGGTAATTACATAATGTTTTAGTTTGACTTCTTGTTTCCCATGCTACATTAAATTCTGGAAAAAATGTTGTAGCTCTTATTAAAGAGGAAGCAGTACATAATTTATCTGTTGGTTGTGTAGTTTTTATAGGTTCTTGGACTTGTCTCAGGGATTTCTGGAAACACCATCTTTTACTATATTGTGGTTGACATAATTATTTAACCATGGATCATTTTTAGGGTAGGGTATACTATTTGATTTGATGAACGCCTAGTGCAGAAATATGTTTTTATTTTGCTGCCGGATAATGATCAAGGAGCTTGTCTCTAACTTTGATTTTGGTCATTTTACTCTATTTCTTAACATAATTTCTTTTCTTTTCTTTCTATCTGACCATCTTGACCAGTACATAGATGAAATATCATGTATTTATCTGAGTGCTCCAATCTATCATGGTGTAGGTGATTGAAAATTTATTTATTTGATTCATTACAAGTATGTTTTCATTTGATGGATTCTTCCTGTTCATGTACAAGCAATCAAGAAAATGAAGAAGATAACAGATGAAGTAATTTTGGTTATTTACTTAACCTCCAATCTGGCAGAAAATATTATTTTGGCCTACATAAAGTAGTTCAATACATTCCATTCATACTCAATTAGTTTTCTTTTGTTTATTTCCCTTATTCCATTAGTGCAACAATACAGGCTTGCATTATAACACTCTTTACGTTAGGACGAATGAATTCGAGTTAATATTTTTTACATTTCGAAAAGTATGTATTAGATTGGGCGTAAACTGGCATAAATTTCATCGATTGCGCCCTTATGTGTGTTTGGCAAAAAAAATTTGCCTAACCCTTAAAAAATCCTAGATCCGCCCCTGTACATATTTTAGCTAGATTTAACTTGTGATATTTGCCATTCTCTTTCCTTATGTTTTTGCGTTGCTAGTTTTTTTTCAACATAACTTTGTGAATAGATTGCAAAACATAACCGGGGGTAAAGAAATGTTTTTTTGCATGCATCTGTAAAGAACATTTTTCGTCTTTACCCCCGTTCACTAAAAGAAAAATCATTTGGCCATGCTCAAGCTTCATTCACATACACGTATTTTTTTGACGTAAGGCCGAAATTTCATTCATTCTCTTACCTTACGTAATTTTTTACGTGAACATTACGTGAGCATGTGAACATCATTCACGTAATGACGTTAAGTCTTACGTATGACGTTAACTCTTACGTCGTGTTTTCTCACGAACAAAAATTTTTGTTCGTGAGAAACTCGACGTAAGGGCAACGTGAAGAAAAAGAAGAAAAAATTACGTCACGGCGTTCGATTTCACGTTCGAATTATTAATTGCGTTCTTTTGAAATCAAAACTCGCTAGTTTTATATTTTTATTTTCGACATGGCTGTCAATGAAGAAGAACTTTCTGTCATTGTGCAAAAGTACAGTGTTCTTTTTGACAAAAGTCACAAGGAATTTCACAGAAAAGATGTGAAAAAAACGCATGGGATGCTGTTGCAGGAGACATGAATTTGGAGAATGGTAAAAACAAATAATGTTTTTTACTATATTCATCTTTTCTGTCTTAAAAAAGCCCTAATATTTCTAATCTATTTAGGTGATGAAGCAGAGAAAGCCTTTATTAGACTGAGGGACAAATACGTCCGCGCAAAAAAAAGCTTCAAAGAGTCGAATAAATCCGGTACGTCAGCTAAAGCAGTTAGAAAAGCCCGAGAAAAGCTTGATAGCCTTGCATTTATGCAATGGCTGGACGACTTTATCAGACCAAGACAATCAACACACAACGACACCTTCGACCCATCTTTCGATAATGAAGCATCTATTGGTGATCTGTCCCAGTCATTTGTAGCAACGCAAGACAGCAGTGATTTTGAAAATTCAAACCCTGTAATAAGTTCAAAAACTTTACTGCCTACGAAACGAAAAGATGCTCAAGCCATGCCAAAAGAAGCAACCAAAAAAAAGAAAGAATTTTCTGACATCGAAAAGGAGGAAATTGATATATTGCGCTCAATAGCTGCTGCAACATCGAATGATACAAATCCAAAAGATCAAGACGAGTATGACTGCTATGGTCAATACATTGCAAATAAAATGCGAAAGCTTTCAAAAGTTCTTGATGAGGATGAAATGGAAGTTTTGGAGTTTAACGTCAACGCAGTATTCTTAAATGCAAGAAAAAAAAGACACCATCTACCAGCTTACCAACAACAACAACAGGAACAGCAACAAAATTTAACATCTTACATGGACATGTTAAGATCGTAACTGTCATAATAAGTCGTATATAGCGTTTTTATATAAGAAATATAAAAATACTGTAATCGTATATTGTTCGTCAAATTGTTTATTCATTCCCAGTTCGACGAATATAGTCCCATTGCCACGAAACAGATCCTTGTGAGGAAAGATAATTTGCCGGGGCTTCTCTTGTTTCCAATGCTGTGTTAGTGTATTTCGAGTTGTGAACTGGTTTCACATTTTGCAAAGCATTTCCATCGATTAAATCCCTCCATTGTCCTGAAATAATATCACCATGTTTATCTTCGCTATCAACAAAACCTTGTGGTGTATAACGAGCGTTGTCTGTCTGCCTTAGATAGTTATGCAGTGCAACTGCTGCTAAAATGATCTTTTCCACTTTTTCAGGTTTTGCTTCAATTGGTTTTTGAAAAACTCTCCAACGAGCAACTAAGATTCCAAAGGTGTTTTCGATAACTCTACGCGCACGCGATAACCTATAGTTAAATATTTTTCGATCTTCATTTGTTAATGCCTTCCCTGAATATGGTCTCATGAGCCAATTTTTGAGTGGGAATATTTCGTCTCCGACAAGAAAGTAAGGCATCTTTAAATTGCTTTCAGGTAACGTCTCGGGTTTTGGAATATCAAAATTGTTATTCTCAAACTTTTGACCCATTCTAGAATTTTTTAAAATGCCGCTATCATTGTTGCTACCGTATTCACCTACATCGATATGACTAAAACAATATCGAGCATCGCAAATTGCAAGTAGAACCATGCTAAAGAACCCTTTGTAATTGTACCAAAGAGATCCTGACATTTTCGGTTTACGAATGCCAACATGCTTTCCATCCAACGCTCCTAAACAGTGAGGCATATTCCACAATTCGTTGAAATCATCCGAAATTATTTTCCAATCGTCGATTGTAGCAGGTGGTTTCACATATCGCATGTTTGCTCAAACGAAATGTATATCGTTTTACGGACTTTGCTTGGAGACCAAAACCGAAAAGAATCGAATTTTGTAAGCACCAGTTTGAATTCAAAATGGTAAGCGATAAAGAAGTGCTGAACTACCTAAAGGGACTTAAACGAAAATGTGCAGTAGGTTTAGATAACATTCCAGCATCCTACCTAAAGGACATTAAGTTTGTAATAGCAAAACCACTGGCCCACGTTATAAACTGCTCGCTAAAATCTGGTAAAGTACCGAGTGACTTCAAAATAGCAAAAGTTGTTCCGGTTTTTAAATCTGGCTCTAGAGACAAATTCGACAACTACAGACCCATCAGTGTTCTGTCCGCCGTATCAAAAATTTTAGAGAAATGTGTGCACCGACAAATTATGGATCACATTGAATCACACTGTTTGATATCTCCACTTCAATTCGGTTTCAGGAAATGTCGTTCTACCGAGCTGGCAACTGTGTATTTTGTGGATGAAATTAGAAAAGCGATGGGTAAAGGAATGCTAACTGGTGCCATTTACTTAGACCTTAGCAAAGCATTTGATACAGTTAGCCATGCATCGATAATTGAGAAACTGCCCGGATTCGGAATCACAGGAATTCCCCAAAACTGGATTACCAACTACTTGTTTGGTCGCTTTCAACAGGTTTCGTATGATGGGACAAGTTCCTCTCAAGAACCAGTATTCTGTGGAGTTCCGCAGGGGTCCATTCTTGGACCTCTCCTGTTTCTTCTACACTTTAATGATTCGGCTACAGTTTTATCTCAATGCAGGATAACCAAATATGCAGATGATACTGTCCTTTACTACTCTGCGAAGTCTATTGATGACATTGAAAAGGTCTTGACACATGAATTCAAGATATTTGCAAACTGGTTGAAAGAGAATGAGCTTATCCTGAATTGTAAGAAAGGCAAAACAGAAGTTATGGTTTTTGGTACTAACAACCGCCTGCATAAACTTAATGACCAGCCAATCATTATCCAACATCAATATACTAACATAAACTGCACCGATACCTACAAGTACCTGGGAGTACTATTAACGAGTAACCTGAATCTAACTGAACACATCAGGAAATCGATATCAAAAGCTTCATCGCGTGTTAATCTGCTACGAAAAATGAGATTTATGCTAGATCCAAAAACCAGTTATACCATCTACAAAACGATGATTCTCCCTTTCTTAACGTACTGTTCCTTTGTAACGATTAGTGTAATCCCAGAATACTTGAAGGACAAGATCGCCAGTTTGGAACAACGTGCACAGGAAATTGTAGGACATGAGTTTGTGATACCCAAGTCAAACACAATTATTCGTAAGAAAGCCGTAAATTATGTTCATCGGTGCTTAACTAATGATGTATGCTCAAATTTCAAAAACTATTTTCAACTATGCACTGGACGAAATACACGAAACAATGGAAACCTTATACGACTACCACGAGTAAAATTAGAAGCAGAACGGAACTCGTTTTACTTTCAAGGGGCTTTGATATACAACAGTCTCCCTTCTGAGATAAGAGCTGAAAAGGATTATGAAAAATTTAAAGATCTTATAAAAAATTTATAAATTTTCTGTGTGTATAATAATCACCTATTAGTAACTTTTCTTTTCTTTTTTTTTGACATTCGTTTTCGCCTCTTTTCTTTAATTGTTGATTGTTTTCTTTAATGTGGTTATATCATTTTCTTTTCTCATTTCAGAGCTTTCATGTTTTTTGGCTAACTCGTCTATACGTCTCTTAATATTTCAAATCCTTTACGTCATTTTGCACAGGACTTCCAGAATAACAGTATTTGTATATATTGTATATATGTATTTATAACTGAGGAACCATCCTGTAATAAATATTCGTAATAATAATAATTGCGCCCGTTAGGGCGCTTTATAGACTGCCGCGCGCGCGTATTTTGCAGGAGTTCACCACAAAAAATCTCGAGTTGATCAGAATTTTAACTCGATTGCTCAAATTTTACTGTGTGTCGATGTCCCAAAACACGCTGGTTAAACACACACTTAATTTTTATTATAAAGGTTCATCAACACTGACATATTATATTCTTTTGTTGCTTTTGGAAAGAAGCTTTGTTTATTGTTCAGAAGAAAGAGTTTTTTCTTAAAAAAAGAAAAGATATTAAGGTTTCATTCTATTTATTTATTCCCAATGAAAAATAAAAAACTTGTACATAAAAAAGTACAAGTTGAGCTGTCACTGTTCTTCAAAACACATTTTCGGTATAACAATGATATGGTTTTGTTTGTTAAAACTCATCGTTATAAAATTTTTACTAATCAAACAACAAGATAATTCGTAACTTGCGTATTTCTAAATAATTGTTTCCACAAGAATGCGTCTCCCTATACACCTTTCCCGAATTCGTTTTTATATGTTGTTTTCTTGCTATATTGTCCATACGGGCCTCGTTTTGATGTACTCTTTTCTTATCTGGTATTTATTAAGTTATAGATTTTGATCATTAACAAACCGCAGTGGGAAAATTTTCGGTAATTATAAGCACAGAGACGAGGCCCGTCTCTGTGCTATTTCGTCCTCTTTTTCATTAATGCTTCATTATTTCCTCTAATTCTCTCATCGTCATCTGATTCTACCTCTATTTCTGCTTCAACTTCCCCTTCATCTGACTCCTCATTGTCTCCAAAGAGTTCTTTCACATCTAAAGTTTGTTTCATTTTTTCAAACCAAATTTCAACTTTAAAAAATAACGCCGATTTTTTGAAAAATTTCCATTTTTTTGGTCCTTTTTACGCCGGCCCTTTTTACGCTGGCCCTTTTAACGCCGCGCACCAAAATTAACGCCACATTAGGGCCGGTGTAAAAAGGGCCGATAAGGTAGCACATTGTTTTGAAAAGTTGAGGTGGATTATTTCGGCGCGAGAAAGTAGCCGTTTCTACTTAAAAAATTCTCCGTGAAAGAAATGTGGCATATCATAACCTAATACACAGCACACGAAAGTGTTTTGATCATGTCTAGAGCCTGTTACGGGCGCATTTATAGTGGAAACTACTAGCTAGTAATAATAATATTCCGATAAGACATTCCAAAGCTCATCGCATATCTCATTTATGATACCGTGAATAGTAGATCTACCCATTTTGAATAAAAACCCAAGGGAGTGCAGGCTGTCACCAGTGGCAAGAAAGCGAAGTGTTACTGCTAAACGTTCTTCCGCAGATATAGGTTCTCGTATGCAGTGCTTCTTTGTAATGTTTGGCCGAAGCAAGGAAACCAAGTGTTCGAATCTTTCTGGAGACATACGGACAAACCTAAGTAAAATTGAATATCAATTAATCTTTCATTATATTTAGGAGCAATCACAATTGCTTTGACTGATGTTACCTGAAAAATTCTCTTCGATCATATAGTTTTGTTGGTATGAAGGTTGATACAAAAGCCCCAGAAGTTTTCCGATCAATATTGGAAACTCTTATCCATGTTCTTCTTTTTGGTTTCCTCATTTTGTTCCTTCCACGACGACGTCTTTTTAAAATAAGAAGCGCAACAGTTAAAAGTCGACGCTTGTTAATGACTGCCATGTTGAAAATTTTTGTGAAAATAGATTTCAAATTTCTCATAACTTTTTTTACGTGATTGTGAAAATAAAATCATACGTACATGTGAACATAACGTTACGTAAGAAAATTTCTTCACGTTTTCTTCACGTACCTTACGTCCATTTTTGACGTGAAGGTTAACGTTAAAAAACTACGTGTATGTGAATGAAGCTTCAAAGAGATACATAAAAAAGGAAAAATATTAAGGGATGATCTACACTATCCAGAAAGTGCTTTGATGTTTTATGTAAATGTTTATGACGGTACGCTGTGAAACGAAGTTGTCTAAAACAAATTGCAAGTACACTTTTAAGTTCTTGACTTAAGTTTATTTTTAAATGTTTATTTTAATTTTAGCTTTAACCCTGGGGGTAAAGTTTTTTCTTTTGAATGTGTATATAGAGCCTGACAACATTTTGTTTGTTGACTCAACATTTTCATTGTGAAGCGCATTGTATTTGAGTATATTTTTTGTTGTTGAGATTTTTGATGTACTTTAACGATTCCTTCAAAAACGTAAAATGTTTTTGACAAAAAAATAAATTTATACTTGGTTCATGTCTTTAAAGTCCTTGAAGTTGCCTTGATAACGTCTATGTCTTATGAATGAAAGCTCAAGATCAGCAGGAGTAAGAATTAGTGTTTTAAAGTCTGGGTGGGCTGTGATACAATTTAAGTTTTCCAATTTTTCACTCAACATATTACATTCTTTACAACGTTTACATTCTTCCAATGTCATTGTCAGACCTATAACGCAACATCTACAGCAGCACCAGTGTGAAGGTTTTCTAAACGGCTAGAATCCAAATCGTCGTCAGAACTCGAATTTTCATTAATAATTTCTTTATCTATTTTCTGAAGTTCTTCCTCTGTATATTCTGGCTCACACTCATAGCATTCACCAACATCACTATAACTTCCATTAGAATCATCAGAAGCAGAAGAAATATTAGAAAGTTCAGAAGAATGTGATGAAACGCTTTTCGACATGTTCTTGCTTCGCGTCGCTTTAACTAAACTGTAAACACCTATGACACCAATGACGTCATAGCAGTAAAATCTTTAAAATGTTCTTATTCGCTAATTAAACAAAAATTATTCACAAAATATATATTTTTGTGATCCTCTCATCACACACAATATTTTAGGCGAAAAAAAACAATATCAAAAATTTGACCTCAATTCCCCTTTAAATATTTGAAATGTTTTTACGATTGTGAAGTTGTGAGATAAAATGTAAAGTGGCAAAGTGGGAATGATGATGGTCATTTATATGAAGAGTGGAGTTTAATAAAACCTTTATGATGGTGGCCCTGTCGCACAGACACCGTGGATTATTCCAATTTACTAAGCTAAAGAAAAACTTATTTTTGTTTTTGGGAGGCCAATCACTATCTTACTTTTGACATTTGGCGACATCTCTGACATTAAATTTCTTTTTATTTCTTTTTGGCAGCATAGAACATAGCCTAAGAATTTCAAAATCTTTTTTATTACCATTGAGCAATGTCTTGGCTTACAATGGTAAATGTTTTTTATTAATTTATTGAATACAAAAGCATTGGTGTTCAAATCGTTTAGCTAAGCCTACCAGGGAAATGTCAAATCCTCTTTAATAAGATGGCGTTGATTGGTAGAAGCGTCAACATTAGCATAACCCAGTTCCCCCTTGATGTTTGATCTTATTTGGGACCATTCCCTTAGCATACATTTTCTTTTATTCTCAAAGGAAGCCTTTACGCTCTACTTTCAAAAACGAACGATGACTTCTTTTACAATCGGACTTGGGAAGAATACAAAAATGGATTTGGCGTGTTTCCATCGTACTTTATCGGTAACGATATGTTGCATAAATTGACAAGATCACCTGTGACAGCTACTATATCGGGCATTTATGAAGATGGAAGCACAGTAAAAGTGACCTATACAAACTTTACAATCGGTAACGAAAAAGACGAATATGTTATCCGATTCTCATCACCAGTGACCATCATTGGTAAGCATTTTGAATTTCGTTTAAACTGATGATGTTTAGACTAAAGCTCGGTTTCCAATAAGATTATTTTTGTTGCACAGCGCTTGTGCAACCGTTTCTCAGAATTTTTGCGTATGATGAAAACAGTCTAAAAATGTTGCAAGGATAGAAAGAAATCTATCTCTGCAACAATTTCCTACACTATGTTGCACAACAAAGAGCTGCAAAACGGTTGTGAAACAAAAACAATTTTATTGAAAATCAAGCTTAAAGCTAGCCGCATTCTGAACCAACATGTTGGTCACGTTTGCGATAGGCGCCAACATGTTTGCGAAGATAAATATATGCTAAAAATGTTGGTTCAGGCCAACATGTTGGTCTTGATTTTGCGAGCTTTTAACACTGAATTATCGACGCAAAGCATTCTGCGCCAATATGTTGGCCCAGAATACGGCTAGCTGAAGTCATGAGAACATCGTTGTAAAATGAAGCACTTTTTGTAGTTCTGAAACCTTTCTATGGGTCCATACAATTTAAGAGTAGAAGGAAAGTGAAAAGCATATAAAAGATCTTGAGTACCTACAAAACCGACTGGAGTTTTCATATGGGTCTCATTTCTTTTGAGAATAATACTGTCTTTCTTTGAATTCTATTTAATTCGTTCAAAACAAGTAGTCACATGGCTTGAAGACTTCTGGACTTGTATAACTAGTCTTGACAATATCAATAATTTTATGAAAATTGGGAAGCCTTTGAAATTTGGACCAAATTTGACCACAATTTCTTGTGTGGTTCAGAACTTGGAGCAGTAGAAGTAGCCTCTACCAGGAAGAGACTTTACGCAAAACGTAATAAAGAAAGTATAATTAAAGATAATGAACTATCGTAAGGTCGTGGAAAAAGCGTGTCAACAGTTTTATTATGAGATCATCTTGGATTATTCTTGGAGATTATCTCAACGAGGGACCCAATCATTTTTTTCTTTATTTTAGCGCTTTGCTAATAATAAACAGCTGTTCGTTCCCAGACCATTTCTCTATTGTTCTATTTCTACTGACATCATCATAGTGTAACCCTTTGCTCTACATACAATAGTTCCATTGTCTTCAAGAATTCAGTTTCCTACAACGCCTACTGAAATAAAGTATATATAGAGAAATAACTCAGAGTCACTTCAAATACATTGAACACTTCAGAGCATACTGAAAAACTATTTAATTGAGAATTACTATTTTTACATTTTAGATTCTAATGAACTATTCCATCAAAGTTTGTCTTATCAAAACGGAGCAAAATTTAGTACTTTTGACCATGGGGATTATAATGCAGATGCCAGGAAACATGGAACAGGAGGATGGTTCAACGAAAACAATGACATATTATTTTTCACACACAGTCCACTGTACAATAAGCTTATCTTCAGCAAAACAATAGGGCGTTATTTCAAACAATTTGCATTGAAACTCGATTTTCTCGTAACATGATGGCTTCAGGAAGCATTTATTTTTTTGTTTGCAAGGTAATTTATTTGCATTTCCAACTCTTATTGTAAACACCCACTTTGGTGTTAATTGCTTTTTGCCTGGACTTTATGTTTTCCCTTTTTTTTAAGAATACCCCCGATAAAGAATTGATATGTGATTAAACAAACGTTATGATGATCATTGAAAAAAAATGATGCAGTGATGCAATATTGGGCGTTCGGAATGTTTCACGGAATGGACGACTATACGAAAACAATCATTATCATTCATTTTGGAAATGGCTTGAACTAATGACATTTTAAAAGGGGTTGAAATATGTCCCTCGTCTGTTCAGTCATAACACAATGAATCAGAGTTTATCATGTCAAAACAAGCGAGTTTGTTTTGTATTTATTGCTATTTGGCGAAACAATAATTAAATCACTTATTTGAGAACTTCATAAAACAACACATGGTATGTGAAATTGTATAAACAAAAGACTTGAACAAAACTTTTTGACGATAATAACGGTAATCTGTGCCCTTAGAGGATATTAATGATATTAACGATTTCACTTTCATCTCATTCGATATTCTGTTCATTTCACATAATTAATTGAACCAACATTATTATACGAATAATTTAGTGATAAATCAAATACTTATCGCTAAAATTTAGCGCTTTTTCGTAAAGAGCGATATTTATAAGCGATAATAGTGATAATGATAAAACTACAAGCGCTAAATTTATCACTAATATTGTTACTACATTTGTAAATAAGAACAAATTAGCGCTAAAACCCATTGTTCTTTTAGTGCTATTAGCACTTTGTATAAAGCGCTATTATCGCTTGTAGTGATTTTCCCTAGAATCGTCACTTATAATGGAAACAAAAACAAACAAAACTTTGTTACTTTTTGTTATCTCTTAGGCCTATGTCACACTGATGCTAATATACCTTTCAAAAGGTGTAAATAAGGCTTAACAAGTAATATCAGAAAGTATTTGCTACAAACAAAAGAAATGTGTGAACTGAAACATGGATACGTATTTTATAATCAAAGTAAAATTTGTTAAAGAAATTATGTAAGAGCCAAAAGAAAAAAAACACTGTTTCAAAAAAAATATTAAAGCGAAAAATCCATTAGAAATTTGCGTTTCAAACTTTAGTTCAAAACAAAAAATAGCCAACGTTTACATAAAATAGTAAGAAAAAAATATAAAAAGGTTTTATTGATCATGAGTGGAGGACAGTTAAAGAAGAAGAAAACAAGAATTTGTAATATGGCTTTCTTGCATACACAGAAATCCAATAAAAATGGCAAGATCCACCAAAAATCAGTGAATAAAATTTATTGAACGAAAGATTTAGAGCTAAAACAACATAATACAAACATAAAATGTATGCTTTGCTTGGCAAAATTTCAGATTTCAAGCTGTGCTTCAAAATCCTTGTTGTTCACTTCACTAAAAAAACGCAAAAGTAATATAAAAAATGTTTAATTAATTTTAGCATACGAACTTTTTAAATAACATAATATATTATAATAATAAATTAGGAAAGAGATACGAAAAAACATTCTGTCATCCACTTACAGCAGTACCATGCTTTGATACGGGAAAAACGCAAAGTCAGCTAATAATTGTATTCCACCGTGTAACGTCAACACGAAAGTTGGAAGATGATGATGAACAAAATCGAAAACTGACATTCGCCTATCTCGTGAAACTACTATGTATCAGGGGGGATCCGGGTCATAAGTCGCCGTCCGTTTCGGGCGTTGGTTTCAGCCGTTCGCGTAATTGGTCGTTGGTTTTAGTCGTTGGTTTCGGGCGTTCGTACAATTGGTCGTTGGTTTTGGTCGTTGGTTTTAGGCGTTCGTACAATAGGTCGCTAATTTTTTCTTCCGTTTACTTTTAAGTGTTCGTTTGTTCAATTTAGTGAGAAACACATAACAAGTCCTTAAAATACAGAAAATTAAAAATAGTTTAAAAAAGCAGAGAAAATATGGCAGCTATTACTGGGCCACTTTCACTTTCTATCAGGGGGGATCCGGGTCATAAGTCGCCGTCCGTTTCGGGCGTTGGTTTTAGCCGTTCGCGTAATTGGTCGTTAGTTTTAGTCGTTGGTTTCGGGCGTTCGTACAATTGGTCGTTGGTTTTGGTCGTTGGTTTTAGGCGTTCGTACAATTGGTCGTTCTCTCGTATATTTTTTTCGTATCAACGACTTATTTGATTATTTTGCATAACCGGTCCTCAGTATTTCCTTTATTTTCATAAACAAGCATGGTTGCAAAGTTTACCGATTACAAAATGGCTGATATTACCACCATGCTTGGTGATGTCGTTAAAACATTAGAAAACATAAGAGAAAAAACGAAAGAAAATGGAGAAAGAAAAGAAGAAAAGAAAACAGTTGAACAATTTTGTTCATTATACTCTACAGTATCTTCTTTACTCCATAATTTACGATATTTCATTTACAGGACGTGTACGATTTTCACGTTTACATAAAGCACAAGAAGAGGATTCGAGCATACTCGTGACAGCCAAACTGATAAATTAAGGTGACAGATCGTTTTGCGATTCTTATGAGTTACCATGAGTGAAAGTGAAAGTGGCCCAGTAATAGCTGCCATATTTTCTCTGCTTTTTTAAACTATTTTTAATTTTCTGTATTTTAAGGACTTGTTATGTGTTTCTCACTAAATTGAACAAACGAACACTTAAAAGTAAACGGAAGAAAAAATTAGCGACCTATTGTACGAACGCCTAAAACCAACGACCAAAACCAACGACCAATTGTACGAACGCCCGAAACCAACGACTAAAACTAACGACCAATTACGCGAACGGCTAAAACCAACGCCCGAAACGGACGGCGACTTATGACCCGGATCCCCCCTGATAACTATGCCTCCTCGCTCGCTTACGCTCGCTGCGGGGGCAACAAACACCGCGTAAACACGAAGCAGAGACTAGTGACAAAATGCAAGGAAAAAACTGTAAAAACTGAAGAAAGTATTTTCATACTTGATAAATTGATTTTCCGTGAGAAATATTTAGCATTCCGTGAGACCGTGCGATTAAGGTTAAATCCGTGAGTCTCGCGGCGAATCCGTGAGGAGTTGGAAGGTCTGACCTTAATAGTAGAGGGGCGGCTGTTCGGGTGGTCTCTTAGGGCGGATTGAATTTCCAAGATTTTGAAATCAAATGTGGGAAGTCACACAACGGATTCACCAAATCAATTTCCCTCGTCAAAATATGGCGGGAAAGAGAATAAGAAAAAAGATGCTAAACAAAGAAATGGGAAGACACCAGAAACTACTATGGTCTTAATAAATCAGTAAGGAAATATCATGATAAACAATCCCAAGATAGATGAGGACTTCATATTTAAATTCCCTTTTGATATTCAATGTTGAACTTTGGAATTTGGATGCTTCTCTCTCCACAAACTCTCACAAAAATTTGACTTGACAATTATTATTTACTCGTTTACTACAAACTTTGAGGTAGCTTCTATTCTTGACATCTTTCTTCTTATCTGTCTCTAATTATTTAATAAATTATGTATTTGTTGTATATACCTCTGCTATCTCCTTCTTGCACACCCCCATCACATCACTCTCTCCGTAGTACGGCCGTCAAGGAAGGATGTTAGGGTAAACACGGTTAGGGTTAGGATTAGGGTTATTTTTTATGTCCGTGATGAAGAGCCAACTAGTAAACAATATGACAGATACACATTTAGGGGGTGCAGCAAAAAGGAAATAACGCCCCTCTACTTTTGCTTGATTTACTTTCAACTTCTCTGTTCTGAGAAACACAATACCGTCAACCAGGGCGATTTTGACAGTTTTTACCTTACTTGTTTTGATTTCTTCACTTTAGTCTAAATTGTTATTATTATTATTATTATTATTATTTTATTTATTCAAGCAGGTTAAGATACAGGCAGCATGAAGCTGATGTGGACCTACTATATACAATAAATAAATAAACGAATAAGATAAAAACATTTTATTATAACTATAAAATCTCAAACTAAAGTCGTTTGGTCAACTATCGAGATTACGAGACTGACAAGTAAGATCGGACAGATTTGCGATGAGGTTGACAATATTGAGCAATAGTAACTGATATTGTGTATAGAACTCAGGAGGCCACAATGTGCAGACGAATAAAACAGTCGACCAAAGTAAAAGAATGTGAATGAGTAAATATACGTATGAAATATAAAATCAAGTCTAAAAGCATTTGGTCCTAATCAAACTCAATGGACCCTGGACTATACAAGTAAGATTTGGCACATTTGCACATAAGAACAAGTGAAGTCGAGCTCACATGACTTAAGACGTAAAATCGAACTCACAACTGAGCCAAAATCTGCGAAATGTTTGTGTCATAGTCGCCCCACTGAATGGGATGACTTTGACAGTACAGTTTTAGGTGAGAAAAGCCTTATTGGGGCGACTTTGATTCATCAATGAAAAGCTAATTATTTTAAGTATATATATATATTTTAGAATATTTTGAAATATATAGTGCTTTAACATTTTTTCGCTAGTTGACACACAGACACGCAGCGAGGGTAAAATAAACAAAGAAAACAAAGTAAATAGAGATAAAAACAAAAAAAATTACGTCAGCTGTCAAAGTCACCCCCATTGTCAAAGTCGCTCCGGTTATAGCAGGCCTGGTCGTAAGAAAATTAGCAGATGTGTGCTCATCGCACACCTCAATTGACAATATCAGATATGGCGTGCACTTGTGTAAATTTTCTGGCAGATGTGCGTGATCAGTTTTCTTCAATTAAGATCGACAATGTGTCATGTATGTAAAAATAATGAGATTTTCACGGAGAAAGAATGTGATAAAACAAAACAATGTTTACGAAGATTTCGAACGTATAAAGCTATAAAGATTACTTTGACGGTAAATAAAATTTTGTATAACTAGCAGTTTTCTCTACATGTTAAAGATATAAAGAAATCAAAATCGAAACTATATTATTATAAAGAAGAAATATCATTTATTTAATGAAAAAGAAGAGTTAAAATACGTCGTCAACATAAGTGGTGATTGAAATTTTAGAATGATATAATCATCTTGAACGTAAACATTGCTACATGTAGCGACGTGATACTTTCTTTACTTATAACTGTCTTGACAAATGTTCATATAGCATCAAGTGAAAAAAAAAGAAACACACCTGATGTATTTAACGTATATAAGTAGAGAATGCCTCATTAATATTGTGAAATACTTCAAGGTATGTTAAAGTATGTTATTGTTAAAAAATGCATATTGTATGTCATTATTTTGTCTATAACACAATTGCGGTATGAATCCATTGTTTTTTTTACCCGATTTTCTTTCTTGAACGATTATCGAGGCATATTCGGAAACTATTTATCTGGCCCACATGTCAGATTAGCCAATCTGATTTGATTTGTTGGCTGTTTTCAGCATATATGTCTGTTATTATATTTCTATTCTTCCTACTTCGTTGTAATATCTGGCTGCTGAAAAATGAAACTAAAAATGATTTGATTAACAGTTCAATGAAGGGATATCATATTTACCATGTTCGTCCACATCATGAAGTTGAAATGGATGCCACAATTGTGGTATAGACCCCGCATTTACGGGATCCAACGTTTAGCTGTTTTCCCTGACTGTATATTTGGGAAGACTGGGAAGAAAACTAAGCTAAAACTTTCAACAAAAATATTTCCTCAGCTATGCCAACGTCTTGGCAGATACATTAACCTCTCTTGAAACTAGTACTGTTTTAACATTGCTTTTAATTTCCTATTTTAAAAAGGTCCTCGCTACTTATTATTGACCTATGTCTAACTCTTGGATATTGATCAAATCTTTCAAAAACTTTCAAAAAAAATAGGCCCATGCATTCTTTAGTAGTTTTTAGCATATGACATGTCAAAAATCATGAGAAACTAAAGTGGGGTATGAAGGGTGGTTCTCAGTATTTCCATCTACAATTTTGAGATACGACCTGTCTATCATTGTCTTTTAGAATTTTTATTAAACTTGACATCCAATAAAGCAGCCCTGTATATAAGAAAATATGTTTTTCCAGCATGCAAGTGAATGAAAAAATATTTGAGGTAAATATCATCAAGTTTTTCATATGTTTTGGGGGTCTTGTAATATTAGCAATAGGGTGACGAAAAAATTGGGTTAAAAATTTTGGGGGACTGTGACGTCGTTAACATTTTTGATCAACAATAACTTAGTAACGGTAGCCTGTAGTGAAACAATCTCATACGTTTTTGGGTTTTTTTGAGCTCCACAACATGGTATAATGTCTGTTCAAGATTCGCAGATTTTTCTTCACCTATTTTCGACACGGGATTTGCACACATCTTTTTCAGAGTTAGAACCTGTGAAGAATTTTTATGCGGGATAGTAGTTATGTGTATACTTTACATTAGGTGGACCAAATCATATGTCGAAGAGAGCACAAAGGAAAGGAAGAATATCTTGTGAACTGGAAAGGTTTTGATATATCATCTGCTACTTGGGAACCCACAGAAAACTTGCTTTCTTGCACTGATCTTATTGAGCAGTTTCAAAGGCAGGCAAGCCCAATACCAGGTAGTGTTTTTTGTATTTAGTTGTGTTCATTCATGTTTCCAGTACCTGTCTTATATATGACTAAGATTGGTTTTAATTTCTTAAATATACTTCTTCGTAGCAATTGAAAATAAAGTACTTTATTTGTTTATTCAAGGAAAAAAAATTTTTTTTTCATCAAAAAAGTTCAGGATTTACTTCATCATAACTTCACACTTCAGAAAATTAGCAAAGAAAGATGGACTTTGTGTTTTTATTGTAGAAGGTGTTCAGGTGTGAATCAAAAAATAAGTAGTTTTTATGTCACATGAAAGTAGGCCCACAAGTTTTCTTTTTATTATTATTAAAATCAACCCATCATTGGCTTAAATTTTCCTTTTTTGTGTTTCAGTGTCTTTTTGTAATCAAGTGCAGTGTGTAGTCATTACCTATCAGTTTCCTGTCTGTTTCCATTGTTTGAGTGATTCTTTATTCACAGTGGGCAAATTTGTTGAAACATCTCTGCAAAGGAGTGCATTTCCGGCCTTTCTAATTCAGATTCGTTTACCTCTGCAAAAAATTGCTGACGCAAAACACGTAAAATCCGTTATACGTCGGCAAAAGTAGAATTTACGTTGGCAATTTGAAATCCTTCCTATTCACGAAAAGTAGCAAAACTGTGCCGACCTGGGAGAGTGAAGGGTATTTTTCAGATTAATCAATAGTCCACTAAATCTAACTTATTCTGTTTTGAAAATGATGTCTGAATATACCATGGACTTCCAAGCACTTTCCAACTATCGTTTACCGGTAGTTGAAACTCAATCTTGAATTGAGTTTAGAAACTCAATCATTCATTGTCAATTAAGCATTTTTTAGCTCTTTAATGCGTAGTATTTAAAAACATGTTCTGAGAGAGTAAATTATTCACCAAATGTCCCTTTACTAGGGAGAACGACCACCGTTGCTAAGGTAATTTTGAAATTTCCTTTGTTATATGCATTCATTTTCTTCACCTTACGAAAGAATATGAAAACAAAAGTGGTACCAGTAGGACTCGTTTTCATTGTATTCAATGAAATTAAAAAAGGTTTCTTCCTTTCTTTCCCGCGTCAATTTTTCCTGATTCGATTTCTAAACAGACAATAAGATCGTCTGTCTGTAGAGTAGACACAACTTGCCGTACTCTCAAGTAAATCAGGCTTTATACTCATTCCGTGTAAGTCATACTTAAAACTGCCTGAAGTAAGATGGTAGACAAGTTGTGGAACACAAACCTGGAATTGGTTGAGACAAGTGAACATCGAGATGAGGCCAAAGAAATTATTTAACAGTTTTCAGTTTGGTTCAAAATTATTTACATTGGCAAAAATATTGCCGACGTAACTTTACAATTTCGCCAAGTATGCCGGCATTTACGTCGGCATTTGCAGAATGTCAACGCGAATTAGAAAGGCTGATTTCTAAAGAAATAAACACACTATTCCCATCAAACTACTCTTCATCATTGTGACTTCTTGAAGATTTTTCCCACTGGGTTATTCTGTATTCTGTATTCTTAATCTTGGTTTGTGTACAGTTCACCACTGTTTTAGGTGCAAACCCATACAAGCTTGTGCGCACAGAGAAAACAAAAACTGTACATATTAAAATGTTGCTAAATCGTAAACGAAACAATAAACGGTCCAAGTCATTGGCTGAATATATTAATATACACGATGAAGAGGAGATTATGGAGTTCACAGAGCCGTCTATTCATGAAAAATATAACAAAAAGAAACTGACTGAAAGTGAAAAGTTAATCCGGGATACATTAGTCCATGAATCAAAAACAATGGCAGCTCATAAAACGAATTTAAGTAAAATCAATGGAATCCTAAATTGTTATGATAACCCTCCGATTAAATTGAATGGAGCGTTAAATGGACATCCTGTAAAAAGAAGCTTGAATCGGAGCAATAGAGTTCGTGATAGTGCTGATGATGAATTGGTTCTGTCCACTATAAAAAAAAATTATATGGAGATTTTCTTAAATAACACATCTAGACACAACGTTTTGACAGTAGGGGTAAGCTTTGCTTTTTATTTATGAATTTCTAGAATGATGTTCCTAAGTTTTCTTTATTTGTTTTAGTTTGTTTTATCTGCACCAATCAAAAGCATTCAAATTTATTTTGTTCTGCATCTTTGCTTATTGAAAGTGATCTGTCTGTATATCTAATAAATATCTAATAATGCTCAGGGACACTATTATTATAATTTCATTTGTTTATAATGACCCGCCAGTTAAGTATGTTTAATTTAGTTCCATGAAGCTTTATAGGCAACTTTATAGGCACTTCAGATGCAAAGGTTTCACTTTGACTTCTCATCTCATTGTTTAATGCTTTCAAATAAATAAGAATTTCTAACTTAGAATTTCTAACCTTAACCCTAAGTTGTTATGGCAACCCACAAAAGAAATGGAATGTTGCATTACATGGACATCCTGTTAACAAAAGCTTTAGTCAGACCAATAGAGTGTGTTTTCCAAATTAATCCCTATTTAACCTGTTCTTCTTTAGATGTTGCACTCACTGAGTGATTGCTTGGAAAAGGCGAAGATCAATAACGAGGTCAAAGCAGTTTTGCTAACGAATAATGGAGATTACTTCTGTTGTGGAATTGATTATTCAGAGTTAATGGACTGTAATGATGATAAAAAATATAAACATTTAGTTCATGAACTTATTTCTGGAATTAGGTAGGTGCTAAGACCTCAAAAACTTGAATCAACTTTTATAATCACAAATCACCTGTTACATACTTAATTGACAATGCAAATCCCTCTTTTTAGGCATTTTTTAAATATTTTACTCTCTTTTACGAAACCACTTGTTTGTGCAATCAATGGACCGACTATGGAATTTGGTGTGGCTTTAGTTACTGCTGCGGACTTTGCTTATTCTACCGCAAAGGTGAACATACACTTGAATTTATGTATTAGCGTAACTTTAAAAATATACCATAGGTGTAATAGTTATCACCTTGGAGATTGTTTGGGGCATCCACAATGATCCGTGGCAAAGTCCCAATCCAGCCATAATGCCAATGCCTCACTCTGAACTGGTCACCCCATGAAAATGCTTTAATTAACCATACGCATTTGTTTAAAAATCACGACAAAGGAGTGTCTTTCTAATAGAATTACACATAGAATTTTAATGAAAATACTCTTCGTCGTTGGGACTTTTTGTTGTTTAATTTTTTTGTTTATGAGTTCCAAAGCATAACAGAGCAAAATCACAGTAAATTCCTATGTATTGAATTTGATTAAAAAGTTCCCTGGGGTATGTCTGGGATGAAAAGGAACCAAATCCTCTCAGTTACTTACCATATACTTTTTTTCTTATATAGGGAAGCTTTGATTTAATTTACAGTAAACTTGGCTTAACACCTATTGGTTGCCTAACTCAGTTTTTACCACGTGTTGTTGGGAATAGCATGGTAGGTAAATCTCATCATCAGTTTTGTTCAAAAAAAAGATAACAGTGAACTCATATAAAAATAGTACAACTATAATAGAGACAACTTCTCGTCTTTTGTTTGACGTGAAATTTCTAGAAATTCCTATTCAAATACGCAAATTGTTGAAATCGACAGCTTTGATCTAGATTTGATCAATCCTCTTAAAATTTGGACAGCTTCTCGTCCATTTTACCATGGCATCATTGGGGTTGCTAGCTTATTATAACTATAACTTAGACTTGTGACCTAGGCGTTATAATTATGCACATCACGTTTGTTGTTAATTTTGTGTAGGCTCATTCCATGCTTTATATTGGTGGACGATATTCTGCTGTTTCCGCTTCAGATCGTGGTTTGATATTAGATATGTATGGTATTAATTCTTTCGCTGAGGATATAGAAAAGAAAATGGTACAGCTAACTGTCAGTTCAACGCAGGTAGGTATTTATGATGATACAGTAAACTATACCTACCTAAAGGCGTTAAATAGGGCGCAGTACCGTCAAATTGACGCCACGAACTTTATATTTGCTCAGCTTAATTTAGGTCACAAACATGTTGTGACTTAAAATCTTTTTTGAATACGTAAATGGCTTATTTGTTCCGCATTTCCTTCAACTTCCATAATCATAAGAGATTTGAACATGTATGATTTGTACGGTAGGAATTCTCTAGCTCTTGTAATGGCTGAAAACATAAATATCTCATAGATTGCTGACATTCGCACACATTGTACCTTTCCAATTGCAGCGCAAAATAATAAATAAAGATACCTCAGTGTTTTGATTTCTCAAAGTTGAAACTCTGTACTGACACCATTTCTGACTGAATTATATCAAGGTACCGTAAGAATTTACCAATTGCATTTGTAGTCTTCCGTATATGTCTTCTTTTCTGCAGGTATTAGAATCCACCAAGCGGTTAGTAAAGCATTTTGAATATTCTCAACTAGAAGAGATTTGCAATGAAGAGCTTCGTGTCTACCAGTCGTGTTTAACCGGCAAAGAATTTAAAAAGAAACTGAAAGAGGACTGGACGATGCTGATCAACCTTTACGGTGATCCGTAAACGGTCCGTGAAAACTCGACGAACCTATTATTAAAAGCTATTGGCACCGTTACGCCATTTGCATGTTTTCAGTTGAGAAAACTTTTACGCCAATTCCGATGTAATTTCATAATGCGCGAGAAGTTTGCAAAAAATTTCAATTATGTACTTTTTATGACAAATCGATCAATGGATATATATACAAAAAAATATCTCCTTCAATTGCGGTCGCCATTTCGTGACGTGAATTTCACTTCATGCGAAACCGGAAGGCTAAGCAAATGTCGTTTTATGTTTAAAGTAGAAATTTTTTATTTGACTTTATGCGAAATCAAATTTTTGTTTTCAGTTCCCCTCCTCTTTTTTTCCCAACCTTCCCTCCCTCAAAACGGTCTCAGGAACCGCCGACACCCTCCTGAAAAATCCCTCCGGATACGATTGGTTCCAAGGGGGAATTGTTCTAACCGGTGGTTTCACAAAATCAAATGAAAATGAATGAAAGCCGCCTATCCATCTATTATATCATCATGTTGAATATCACTCTGGGAAAAATATTTAACAAAGTTCTTTTAACACGATGAATTAAGCCTATTAACATTATAAACAAGGTGATGACGAAATAACGTGGTGTCTCCCCAGTGTCCTTGTATGACGTCATAAGAAACTTCATATTCCTAAAAGCGGTCCACAAACTTTTTCGTTTCAGAGTTACAAAGTTTTGTGAAGACTACACTTGAATTTTAGGCCAAAAAGTATTGTGGTATGTATAGTAGATATGTATGTTTTTTGGAAATGTCATGTCAGTCAGACACTATTTCTACATTTGGTGCAAACCCTTCAAAATTTAGGTAAATGAGATGAATATACGATATCATCCACTGCAAAAATTATTCAAATTTCAAGAAAGTCATTGTGATATTTTTTTGGGTAATTGAGTTGATGAATTAAAGTACATTTGCATACCGTTCTTTCCAACATTGCGCAAGAGCTGGTCACAGAAACATTTGATGATCCGGAGTTGTTAGATAAGCAAAATTCAAAATATTTATATTTAAGATTTATGTAAGAAACATGAAAACAAAAGGAATTCCATGCTGATAATTATTTTTTTTTTTCTATGATATTGATTAATCATGTTTGCGTAATATGTTTATAAACTATATTAAAAGGTAAATTGGACGTTTTATTGAATTCAAAATATCAATTATTACCAACTGCTCAATTTTTGTTAAGTTAAATTTGTTGGGTCAAAGAGATGTAACCTCGTTTTTTGTTTATCAGAACATTTTAAGGCCGGTTTTCAGTTCATTCGCTGCGGTCGCGCGACTGAGCGAACAGCTTTTTCATTCGCTCAGTAGTCGAAATGATTTGAACTACCAGGCGAATGAGAATGTGTCAGCCAATCAAAATTCAGATCGCTCATTCGTGTGACCACAGCGAATGAACTGAAAACCGGCCTTAAAGAAGTTATGTATTCTTGCTTTGGTACGGCCCAGTGTTTTTTTCTAGATCATTGGTTCCCCCATGACAGATCAGTGGCTGTCTGACCTATTCAGCTAACTTAAAATTGTATTATTCATTTGCCAATTTCATTTCAAGTGCTTCTGTTCTCTGTTCTTTCCTGAAACTAACAGAGAACTGGGCAGAAAGTGGATGTATTTCAGACATTACGTCACATTGTTCAAATACTCCATTACAGATGGGCAGCCAGGATAGATTTCAGCCAGGGTAGTTTTCACTGATATTGAACAAATTACCATCTTCATATTTTATGTAACTACTCACAATTATGATGAATAAAATCCTCTCACAAATACTACTGGAGAAATTCAGTCTTCTTAAATTTGTCCTCTTGGGTCCCGTGTTGACTGGTAAGTTTATGTCGTAAAAACAAAATAAAAGCAAATTGAATGAATAAATAAATGTAAAAACGAACATGCTCAACCCGAAAGCACTTTAGTTTTAACATTCTGGGATGTCATTTTTGCTTAAATTATTTGTTGTTTTTGATTTGGTGTGAAAACAATTTTAGAAACAAGCTCATATCTTGATCACTACTAATTTAGGGAGACTAACCATATTTCTTGAGAAAGCTTACTCATTCGCCATCATAGACTTAGCGTTTTAACATTTTATCAATGCATTACTTATATTTAGGAAAATGTTATAAAAAAAATAATGTAGTCATCAAGAGGTGATTCTCTACGCACATATTAAAATCTTGTAAAACTTTTTGTGTTTAACTATTCTTGTCCGGCGCTCTCCACTCGAGTAAAACCTTACAACGAGAGTTTTTTAACTTTTCTTTAAAAAAGCCATGTGGTTGAGAGCATGTATAATAACTGAAACAAGGTTTCGCTTGTTATTTTAAAAAAATGCACCCAGTTGGGAGGAGCACTTGTCAAAAATGTCTCGTTTTCTTATCAAGCCTTCCAGACAACAATAAAAAATTTGTCTCGTTCAGAACATTCGCTGGCCAATAGGAACACGGGATGTTTTATTTCTGAAATTTGATTGGCTGATTTTCATGTAGTTGTATGTCCAAACATGAAGTGAACATAATAATAACAGAAAAAACTACACTGAAGTATAAAACATTACTGCAAAGTCAGACAGTGAAAAGGAAAAGAACCGAAGAATTCTATATCCTAAAAATTGATGAAAAATTTCGTGTTGCCGTGTTTTACCAAGTCAAATGAAATTTTACTGCTTTTATTTATTAGTTAATAGATAAAGTGTATCATTAAATTTTTCTCGTGGTCTGAAGGTTCTGGTTTTAATCGAAGAAAATGCACATTGAAGATAGAGTCATGCCTTGCAATGGCCCAAAATCTATATTCCCTTTACCTCTAAATGGGCAGGTAAGTAAGAAATTATTTCATCTTGTGGGTACTTTCTCTTTTGATTCATCATAAATCTTGGGATGTGAGTTTCTGAATCATATCACAGAAGAATTTTGGAATATACTTTGTCTGCTTTTATTTCCAGACACTGATGTTTTCTGCCACAACTGGTAACACAAATCGATGTAATCATGGTAGAGGTAACATGCATGCATTACCTCATTCATTAGAACATACAAGGTGTTCATGTGAAAGCAATTCACTCACAGGATACAATCGAGTATTGTTACCAGCCACTTCAAATGAACAAATTCGACTTGCAGCAACTAGGGCTAATTACGAGTCTTTAATCCTCAATGGATTTCCCCTCTATGGAAAATTTGGAGCTGACAGGTAACTTATAAACTGAATGATCAATATAACATTGGTTGATGTTGTATTCTGTTTTTAAAAGCAAAGATCTGTAATGTGTAGAATAATGTATCTTTCTTGTCCATTCTGTTTCAGTTATCCATCTTTGGACTATGCATTGCTGGCCAATGCACGACGAAAGAATGCAACAAGGGAAACCACAAGCACTCTGAAAGCATGGCTAAACGAGCACAAGAAAAACCCTTATCCTACAAAAGGAGAAAAAATTATGCTTGCCATATTGACTAAAATGACACTGACCCAAGTTTCTACCTGGTTTGCTAATGCTAGACGAAGACTCAAAAAGGAAAATAAAATGACATGGTCTCCAAGAAAGAAGTCTGGTGAAAAGAAAAATAATGATGGTGATGATGAGAGCTGTCTTAGTGATTCAGATGTGGAAGGTATGGATGTAGATGTGGTAGAAATGGAAAAAGGTAATAAGTTTAATTTAAATTTTCTATATATAAAATCAAAACCTAACAAAAGCAAACCTTTTTATTTAATGTTGTTTTCATTGTTAGAACCTATTATAAAGTGTACAACAGATGAGCCTGCGACCAGTTCAGAATCTGGCATCCAAAGACCCAGTGTTATTCGGACTTTAGAATCACCTACATTTAATGAAATACGAGATCGGTTTAAAGATGAAATATCTCCAGTTAAAAATCTTGAAAAGTGGGTAAATGGCTGCATTAAATCGTCACCGGATGATCAAGCAGAATTTCCTGATGAACTTACACCACCATCAACACCAATAGAAAATAAAACTACCACATTCTCCTCACAAACTTTGTTTGAAGCTTTTGATGCTGCAAAAAATAATGGTAAAGCTGCTGATGTTTCCAAACCACTTTCGGTTGAAAGTTCTTATACAAAAGAACCTCTGCACTTGATATTTTCATCCAAGCAACCTGTCTGTTCACCGAAAGAAGTTACTACACAAAATGCAACAAATCAAGCCACTAAAGCAAGTGAGGTTCCAGCAGGAATTATCACACCTCAACCCTCTCCAAAGAATGACACACAATTTCTGTTAAAGGAGGCTGAAAGGGAAGACCAGCCAGAAGTTAGGTAAGAAATGAACACTTTCTTTCTATTTTGAAATAATGTAGCAATGTATTAATGTCTCATACTGTTCTTTACAATAAAAGTTTTAAATTTTGTCATTTCTTCTTTTTAGAGTTCAAGGATTAACAACATCTCGTGAATTAGAAGCTGTTTTGGCTTTAACAAATTTATGTAAAACATAATTCTGCAAATCTGTCGTTCAACAATTTGACATGTTATCTTGGAAATCTTTCATCTAAAGTTCACCCATGTCTTGATATTTTCTATTTGAATTTAGAAATAAAATGTATTTTTGGTTTTCATTTTTCTGATACTGATAACTGTCACTGGGTGACCCAAACACATCTTTCACCATATACACCAGTGTGCTTACATTCTTATTGGACAGAAGTCCCTAAAATATGCATGACCATTATTTTAGTAAATTTTGTAGGATAGTTTTAACTCAGATTGTTATTAAAAACGATTGTTCAAAATGTAAATAGGTCTAAGAATCTGAGACATTATTTTTTTCTCTAACTTTATAGTTGTTTACACCTAGAGACAGGACTCAGAATACTATGGTTTTGTTGTTTCTGTGTTCAAATTCACCCAATATCCAATAATGAAAAACAACTATGTCATAGTTACTCTGAATCTTAGATAAAGTTTCTGTTATAAATTATTAGGCTATGTTGTATGTAGCAAGTTTTTTTGTTTCTTTAATTATATTTTAGTTGTTTTGTTAGCTTTAAGCAGGATCAACTTTAATCAAGAGGTAGTATTTTTATTTGAAAATAGAATATTTTTTATTGGCTTTGAACTGTGATGTTTATGTTTTTCACTTGAGCCATTCTTATGTTATTCACGATGGGTAGTTTCATTTCATTTCATTTTTTTTTTTGTTTCCGTTTTTACTGTCTTTCTAAATTGTGCTTTTGACGAAACCGACTTGTGTTCTTTTCTTTTATGAATGTTATATTGGTTTCTTCTTAAAAGCGTACTTGACATTGAAATTAGGGATGTATTTGACATGTGGATGAGAAACTTCCCAGGTTTTGCTGCATACATTAACAAATAACGCTTTTATTTTAAACTCCAATTTTCAACCTCCAATTTGCATCCCTGAAATGCCTATCAATTGTATAGAGTAAACTTGTGAGCTTTTTTGTGTTTTATTTCGTACATTTTTTTTGTTGTTCCTTGTCGGATTGTAGACATAAAATACAGTGCTTAGTTTCCTGGAATATTTTTCCAAACGTCTTCCTGTAAGACGGTTGAGAATGACATTTTGTCCTGGAAGCTGGGTGATCAGAGTGCGATTGTAAATAGTTAAAAATCTATTTTAAATTATTAGCATTTAACTTCATCAGCAAGACTAAATTAGAAAAACCCTGAAGAGTCCTGGTGTGACGAATATTGTCTGCTCATACGCGCACATGACAGTGTAAATGTTCCTTTAAGGTATGAATACACATTAAGATGGGTTACAATTGTCATTTTTAATTTATCAGTTTGCTCGCTTTTGTGTCTATCTTTCAAACGAGCATCCCTTTCCCATTCTATGGTCCTGCACACGCGAGTTGGACTGAATTTTTACTGCAGTCACAAATGGAGATGTGCTGTTCTATGAAGTTCATTCGGCGCCAAAATCTCGTTTGTCGAGTCGTTTTAGATGAACACTCATTTTTCAAATGAAGGCGTTTTAGAAGTTTGTTCGTTTCAGATGATAAAGCGTTGTTCAAAATTTGTCGGTCCCTCATATCAAGAACTATTAAAATTTCATGATCTGTTTATTCCGAATGATTCGTGAGTCCCTTACTTGAAATCAGGCGATTTCGTGTGTTCCGCAGTGCTGAACATGAACATAATAATGTGAGGTACATTTCTTAAAGATAAGGGATCTTTCAGAATTCTAACAAACAGCAGGGATATGTTAATTTAACATATCCCTGCAAACAGTCAAATATAACTCCAAGAGAAGGAATCTTTCATGCATAGTTTTGGTTGTTTCCTCAGTCATAGCCATGCAATTGCAACCGTCTCCATGCTACATACTAGAAAGACGCATACTAGAAGACTGCAAACGTGACACACGTTTGTTTTCGTGCAAGTGCTAACACTGACTTAGAGAAACTGGTAATGAGGTTGCACCGCCTCATTTTCTGAACCGACTAAACATCTAAAACGGCTACTCTTCCGAAACGCCTCAATTACACAGCATCCAGCCACCCCAACTTCTAAAACGCCTCAAATTGAATAACGAGTGTTCATCTAAAACGACTCGACGACTTGAATGTCGACTTATTGTGAACCGTGTAAACTTCTAAAACGATTAATGACGTCACGAATCAACATCTAAAACGACTCGACGACTTGATAAACGAGATTGTGGCGTCGAATTAACTTCATACTGTTCACAACCTGTTGAATTTGCTGATGAGACGACGGAATATGGAAAATAGTTTGTTTTTTGCGAAGGTTTGACACGGTTAACTCAGAAAATTGGAACATTGACTCACAAGTTTGTACAACCCATAGTTCTGTTTCAATTTTATGGCACGAAAATTCCCAATTGCGTTGTTTTGCGAAAATTTATACCCGCGAAAATTAGTTTCCTTAAGGTAATCAAAAATGATTTTCAATAGATAGTTTTGAATCAACCGTTAAAGAATCAAATGAAAATTTGTTCGCGCAACTGATTATGAGGTTTTCACTTTCGAAACAATGAAATAGCCATTACGAAACAGAAACAGGAATCGGTTACTTTGTTTCTACGATTACCTCATACTCAGGGTTTCTTCCCTTTTAATATATCAAAAAGGCAAGAAACCCTAGGTTGGTTTTTACGAATTTGTGTTTAGTTGCGACCACATTTGCGGTTGTGGCGTGTATGTTCTACGCCCAGAAATATTTGTGCGCCCAGAGAAATAAGTGAGACTACATTCTCTTATACAGAAAGAGTATATTGTGTTTCGCTAATCGAAACTACTCACGTCATCTTAAAGAAGTTTGGCTTGAATCGAAGGTTGCACTATGCCGGTGTCACTAATAGAAATCCCTCATTAGAACAATAAAAAGATGGGACTGGAAACGAACAACTGACAAAGATGGGACTGGAAACGAACAGCTGACAAATATTGAAACAACAACCAAAGGAAATAAACCAGAAAATGTCTTGTAGCACTTAATGTCTTAACCATTTTTATAAAAAATATACATAACAACAAGCTGAAAATGGAAAGAAAATCGCCTAGCAAAAATCACCAAGTGTAGACCGGACTTTGGAGATTTGATTACTATTTTGAAACCGGTTCATACAAAAACTATTGAGTTATCTTTGGCATGCGTTGTTTCCCACAGTTGCGTGGGTGAGAAGTTTGCGAAATGGAAATATAATCAATGAGTAAAGTAGCTAATAAACATTAAACCTCGCTACCAGGACTTTTTGCCTTTTTGATTATATTGAGATATATGTTTAGTAAAACAATGGAAATTCTAGGTCTACTGATTTTCGTCTTCAAAAGCTAAAGTTGTAGAAATCATGCTTTGTTTACACGAAACTACCAATCTCATACTCAGAGTTTCTTGCCTTTTTGATATACGGACGGTATTTGTAAGGGTTTTCGTCCAACTTGTTCGAGTTGTTCATATGAATAATTCCCCTTATTGCAAACCGTTGTGAAATCCGCATCAATAATGTTGATCACTCAAAGTGAGCGTGGGAAGCACCATAGTGGGAAGCACCATAATGGCAGCATATGAAGTGAAAATTTTCCCATAGTGAAAACAAAGTCAAGGTGCTTGAAAGAACAACCTTTAAAACTTCTAGTTTGAGTTCTTGTTTCCTAAGATCTAACAATGACATAAATGTATATTTGATGCAAATACTCAGTTTTCAGAAAAATTTTCTATATTTATTTTTAATGATGATTCAAATTCATATTTACTTTGCTTCAAATCGCTTTAGACCATGGAGGTAAAAAACCTATCCGTAAAAACATATCCGTTAGTAGTTTCATAACCAAAAACGAAATACTATGTATACAAAAAAATAAAATGAAAATACAAAGTATTAGTTGAAGTGTTGCATTGTTTTAAGAGCACATTGCTCAATAAGAAACATGAGGGCTTCCTCTCGGAATAACACAATCGTTGGAACAGTAAGAAAGCGATGGATTCACGAAACCATTAGGAGCCGCAAGTAAACCTCCATAGAACACATGAGCTAAAAATAGACACTTTCCTAATGCCAACAAATTCCAGAAGCTCTTATATCTACATCTGCAGATGTCTTTTATGTCTTCAAAAAATCTTTTGTCGCATTGCTTCTGTGTCCAACCTCGTAAAGCGCCCTGAAGCACATGAAAAAATACAAATTGGTGGATTTCAATCAATTACTAATAGATCTTTCCATAAATTATACGTCATTACAAACATCGCCTCGTTTCTACGCTAATGGATTATTACGTGCTTAACCTTAATAAAAGAATTTCGTGAAAACTTTTTCCCTGATCTTTTGTTTCTCTTTGTAAACGGCGCAAAAGTCATTAATATTCAGTTTGAAAACAAGACGTTGTTTGTTGTGACGTAATTCATTAAAAGGTCTACCCGTACTCTACTGTCCTCGATATTCTTATAGATTATTCTTATATTCTTTTAAAATCATCGTGAATCCGGGTGGAGAGATGATTTTCAACCAATCCATAATGATACAGTAGAATCTCGATAACTCGAACTTTCTATAACTCGAACTTCCAGTAACTCGACTGTTTTTATTAATCTAAAAGTTTGTTGCTCTAAAACTTCCTCAAGAAAAACTATGGTGGCTAACCATTGCGCATAATCGCCAAAAAATCCTTCCTATAAAGAGCATTTTTATTGAAACAGTATGCATATTTCTATAGAAATGCATTCCTTCGCGGTGATTTTTCAATAAATTTGTCTACAGCGTAGAATGTTCTGTCAGAAAAGTCACTACGATGAAGAACATTTTTATTGAAATACAGTCGACAGAACTTTTCGGTATCACGAACAATATTTCCGATCCCCTGGCTGATTTTCTTTCGTAATCTCGAACTTTCCCCAAAATTTTCAGAAATTCTGGGCGTGATTTTCGCATTTTTTAATGTTTTGATAAAATTCCATTTTTGTAAATTCGAATTTTCGAAAAGTATATGAATCTAGTTTTTTTTTGAAAGATTACTTGATTATCTCTACTAAAGGCGAAAACTTGAGGCTCGTTATTAAGCAAAGACTTACAAAAAAATCTGTAGTAGAGAAATGAAAGGCTTTGAAAGACTTGCAGAAAGGGATATCTAAAAAAGAGTTATATCAAATAAATAAAGAAAAGACAAATTTTAAAATGAAGCAGAAGCAGAAGCTTCATTTTAAAATTTGTCTTTTCTTTATTTATTTGATATTTTGATACTGGCAAATGTTTAATCACTAAAAAAGAGTTAGCCCAAAAGTATGGTGTCCCAAAAAACACTTGGGTTATATAAAAACAAATTATTGACCACGCTGGAAAAAAAATGGCACAAAGTCTAAGCGAAACAAACTTCCTACTCCTTTCTCGATATCTCGAACTTTTTTCCCGGTCCCCTGACAGTTCGAGATATTGGGAGTCGACAGTAGTATGTATATTTCAATAGCAACGCACTCCTTCGCAGTGGTTTTCCTGAGCAACTAAATAATGTTTTATCAGAAAATAAACTTACACAGTTGTAGCAGACGTCATGCTTATTGCATGCCGGTTCCCACAGTTCTGCGTTGGGGAGTGAAATCAATTTTTTGGACCAGCTCGTGCCGCAGCCATTATAACGAACGTTACAGCTCGAATCTACACGTAAAAGCGATATTTCGAAAATTAGTTTAATGTCGGATGTGCACGTCGTACAAAATATGCATTTTGCCGAAGTATCCCCCTATCTTTTGCATGTTCATAAAAATGTTCACAAAAAGAAAAGTTCACTTCTTAGTGTGTTAAGTATCATGTAAGACGATGGCCTCGAGGTGTCACGGTTCTGGATTTTTTTCAGACAGTTCTCGAGTTTCTTAGACAGTTCTCAACTTTTTTCAAACAGTTCTCGTTTGTTTAAGACAGTTCTCGGTGTTGTTTTTAAGACAGTTCTCGAGTATTTACATGCATGATATATTGCCACATGCGTTAACATAATAAGCTTATAAGAAAATAAACAAATGCAATAGAGTCACTGTCACGCATTTAAACATGGTTCAACATTGAATTGAGGGAAGGGGATTTATCAATGTCGTTTTTGCTAGAACTGTTTCTCAAAAAAACCCGAGAACTGTCTCCTAAAAAGTCGAGAACTGCCTAAAAAAGCAAGAACTGCCTAAAAAAAGCAAAAACTGTCTGAAAAAACCCTGAGAACTGTCGGAGAAAAAACTCGAGAACTGTGACACCTTGGGGCCATCGTATTAGAACGGTTTAATGAAAAAACAGTCAGCAGTTTTTTCACAAGGGAATTCTCCACGAAACAACCAAACATTTGTTTAACTCGTTTGTTTGCAATTTCGATATTAGCCATCTACTCGTTCCAGACCCCATGACATGATGACATCAGCACTTAAAAGCCTTAAAGACAATGAACTGTCATGTATAGATCTTAAGCCGAGTTTCCACTTGCATAATTTTTGCCTTGGAACGGATCGGATCGTATATGTTTTTCTTGGAGCATGTTGATTCATCGATGTAAAAGTTGTCACGAAAGTTTAACGAATGTGATTGGCTATTTTTTCCAAGATCCGACCATTTTCCGTAGGAAAGCTTGGAAAAAGTTAAAACATTTCAACTTTCGCTTGGAACGGAACGGAACAGAACGGACTTAAAGTTTCCAAGTCAAGTGGTTAAAATAATGTCTTCCCGAATATTTTTTTCCGATCCGACCCGTTCCGAGGCAAAAATGGTTCAAGTGGAAATTCGCCTTTAGGGTCAAAAATTGTACTGTTTATGCTGATGTAAGCAGTAAGATCTGTCAAGTAGAAGAAATGAAATCTGATCTGGAACGATTAGCTGACAATACAAAATTGAAAATAAACATGGCAAGCAAAAGATTGATTGACTCTCACGTAGAAAACTGCTGACTCAGCTTTCTGTCGACAACCAGTTCATTATTTCATTTTATCGACTTCAAAATCGTCAAACAGAATAATAATGCTAAAAAAAAAACAGATCAGTACATCTTCTTCTTCTTTGACATTTTCTTTCATTTCTAGACCAAAAGGGGTCCCGTTCCATAAAATCAGTTATATCTTCTAAAGCGTCATTGATTTCTTCATCTTCTAGATTGTCAATTGAAATCATTTCATGATCTTTGTATCCAAGCAATATTTGTATTTGAAGAAATGTCAAAACAACTGCAAAACCACAAACCTAGAAAAAAGTAAACATGGAATATTTGGGCGAGAATGGTCTTATAAGGCCGATTTCCATTCAAAAAAAATTCCGAACGGCCGTAGAAAATATACGTCGAGTGACATTATAAGCATGCGCATTGGGTATCACCTCGTCGGAAAAAATCAATGCTGAGCGGACAAAAATAGAAATTGAAAATTTTCTACTTTCTTTTTCTATGTCGCAGTCTGTTTAAAAATTTAACCAATCAATGTTTAGCATTTAAAATGCTAAGCAGATGGACTTTTTTTGAGATGGCAATATTTGAATGGCAACAATGGAGGTTCAAAAGACTTGCTTCATCATTAATAATAGGTATACTCTTTCTAAATTTACCAGAAAAAATGAAATCTGATGAAAATGTAATGAAACAACAAACCCTGGGTACGAGGTTGGTTATGAAACTGTTACTTAAGATTAAAATCAATCAAGCATACTTACGTTCATTCTTGCTTCCTGAAGTAGGGGAAATCTATGAAAAAAGTTTTAATTACTTCGAGGCTCTTATATACAAACTTATATACACAAAGAAACTTTTATTATACTGTACCTTTATGGTCATTAGGCAGTGAGATGTTGGGGTAATCTGTAGAAGAATATAATGACCCCTTGGAATATTTTCACCCTCCCCCCACCCCACCCCCTTTTTCCCGTGGTTTACGCTTATGACCTGTTAGTGTTTTAGTGTTAGTGTAGGGTTAGGGTCAGGGTTAGGTCATTAGCGTAAACCATGGGTGAAAATATTCTAAGGGGTCATTATATTCTACTACAAATCACCGGTATAATTTGCCAACAGAATTCACATGCTGGGACTGGTAAATTTTAAAAACAATAATTTGGAATCTTACTTGTTTTGCTCTTTTTTAGGAGAACGAATGAATAAATGAATGAACGTACTTCTGACCAAGAATTAAAAAATATTTTTGTAGAATCAAATATCTTACCTAGAGAATTGTTGAAACGGAAGATTTTGAACTTCTCTTCTAATAAATACTATAATGGAGTCCTGTTCATTGCTTATATACAATGTGTAATTGCTTTTAATTAATTTTTTAATTAATTTCAGAAAAAAAATTGAAAGTCTTCACTTGTTTAAATTCCCACTTTTGAGTTTATACTTCCTCCATCATCACAACTGCTCGTATAAACTCTCCCCCGCTGCTTCATATTTCTGAGTCATAGTGAACTTTCTTAATTAAGTGGGAAATCTGTGTGGGAGATTCAATATAGAAAGGAAGAATTTCGCAAGTAAATTTCCATGATAACATTTAATTGTCAGTAATCATTCCAATTATAAAAATTTCCTGGCCAATCTAATGAGGAAAAAACATAAACATTTTTTTGTCACTTTCACTGTTCAACATTGTCCGAAACTGACACAGATAGCGAAGTGTGTCCAATTTATTTAATTTATGCATTTTCAAAAGCTTTACACCATGCATTTTTATTGCATTGAAATCACATTCCTTTTCCTTTTGAAATGGAACATAACAAGAAAGCTATGAGGCCCGAAAATCAGCACGTTTCAGTTTAAAATTGAGGTCCAGAGAAAGTTTAAAATAACAGTTTCTGATAACTAAGTGATGATAGCAGTATAAGGAATAAACCAAGGATAAAACATAGAAATATAGAAAACCCTAAGAGGTAAAAAGGAAAAGCGGAACTAACAACCTCCCTATGTAGTGGATGAACTTCAAGCATAGCTCGAAATAACGGCCGGCTGTCGGCAAAAAAACGGATAAATTCTTGGTTTAACGCCCCTCCCTTTTAAACGCCCCCTTAATTTTCGAAAAAATGTAATAAGCGCACGGGCGCTTAATAGAGGAAATACGGTATTTTGATTATAAAATACGTATCCATGGTTGCAGTTCACACATTTCTTTTGTTTGTAGCAAATACTTTCTGATATTACTTGTTAAGCCTATTTACGCTTTTTAAAAGGTGTATTAGCATTAGTGTGAGGCCTAAGAGATAACAAAAAGTAACAAAGTTTTGTGCTGATTTTCGTCTGTTTAAGTTCAGATCTATTTGGTTTACATATTCAAAGTTAGTTTTGAAATACCGCCATCAATGCACTATGCCACATGGTCACACTACTCATTAAACTATTCGTTGTGTTGTAAAACTTGTCCAACCTTGGGTCTGCTTATTCTCAGTCTGTTGGTGGGGTCATTCATAACAGTGAGAACTACTTGCCAGTTTTAGGCATTATAAAGCATCAGTCAATTTCTATTTAGTATATCTTTATTCTTTCCCCAGTTGTTATCTCCACCCGTCAATTAGAAGAAAAAACATATATCATTTACAAGTTTAACCTTCGTTATTGACTAAATAAAAACACACAAAATTTTTAACATGAAACATGAAACAAAAGAAAAGATACCAAAAAGGACTACCTTTAGCACCTTCAGTGTTATCATTAAAGTAGGGACTTAACATATCCCTGATTAAAAACAGCCGGAATTAAAATAAAGACTTAATTCGACCCCTGCCAAATGAATTTAAGTATTCAGTTGGTCAACGATTATCATGTCTGTAAACTGTTTCGCATATCTTTCATTTTAATCTGATTTTTCAGACAACATAAACAGTCACAATTTCATAATAAAGGTATTACTTTGGATTATCAGGTTGCACATTATGTTTTTACCTGAGCAACTGATACCAAGTTATGTCAGTCGTAATGTTGTGTGTTTTCTTTTATTTTATCCTACTTATCCTATTATCATTGTAGCTATTCCATGTGTTGGTATTTGATTTTTGTTAGGCCAATGTATAAAGTTTACTCACAGTTTTCAAATAATAAAGATAATATAAAAGTAGATTATCATGATAAATTAAATGATTAGTTTCTTCGGAAATGTTGAGATGTTACCAATTTTTTCAGTCTGAAAATGTTCTGATTCTCTTTTTATCTTTATTTAGGATATCCCCAAATGTGGATAAAATCCCATAGCTACAATATGAGAATTGATTTTCTGTTTTTTTTTCAGGAATTTACTTTACAATATTTGTACCAAATATGAGCTAGGGTCAGAAATAATCCATTCAGATATTCAATATAAATCGTTTATATACTGCCGACCATTTACTGTTTTCAAATGGTGAACATAACGCCATCTTCATGAGTTGTCTTAAAGTACATATTTGCCACGGCCACATAGATACACCATTGTTGTTTGCTGACCTTGTAGTGAATGATGTATAGTCAACGTTGGCCAAGTGAACGAAAATATAGTTCAGAATGTCACGTAAATGTTCAAGCCTAGACAGTTGATGCCTTCTCAGTTTCTGCTTTTTCAACAGGTTGACGCCTCTTTTCCTTGCTCTCAGGTGAAACATATTCCCTCCATAGGATTTTTTTCAGTTCGTTTTTTATTTCCGACAAACTCAAAGCAAATATCAAAGGATTGAGTCCAGATTTAAAAACTGCCAGTGTGAATAGCCACAGTGTAACCGTGTGCCAATTTTTGTCGAAATCTTCCATGTTTAACAACCAGAAGAAGGAGATGATAGAATATGGTGTACTAGTAATGAAAAGTACTGCAATCACAGCAGCTGTAACCCTTGCTATTTGCAGCTCCTTTTTACTAACTGTTACGGTGTTAGATTTTGTTTTATCGACTCTGTTGACTTGCTTGACTGTTTTGTACACACGACAGTACACATATGTGACCCAAAACGTATTTGGCAAAATGAATATTGAAGATGTTATCAAAAACAATGCAAATCTTGGTGTTAAGAAACTAAATCCAATGACGAGAATTATTATAAACCATTGCAAAACAATTATGCGTTTGTACCATTTTAAGTCATTCGAGATTTTCTGTCTGTATAAAAAGGGTTTATAGATTGCTACATAACGATCAGTTGCTATAAGAAGTGTATTGGACATACTAACACAACCTGCCAAATAGCCCATGCCTAATAATAGAACGAAAAACACACAACTGGAATTTCTATAAGACGCCATTATCAACAACGGGATCCATAGTACTGCAGTATTGAAACCAACCAATGTATCTGCCACTGTATTGTTGAGAATTAAAAGTATTGGTGGTGTGTGGAGACGTTTAGTTTTAATAATGATCACAGCTAGCAAAATGTTGATGGATAACGTAACAATCGAAATTATACATGATACTATGATGTTTGTATAATAACTGTAAGCATAATTTCCTCCATAGGGTATTGCAAATATCATGTCATTACATTGAATGTAGTATATACTTGTGTCGCTTATGTTCGCCATAATTTGAAAGATATGATTTTGAAAGATACAGAGAATCTGTGCCTGAATATTTTTAACTGAACTCTTACGTATAAGTTCCTTTGTTTTGTTAATTTTTCATTTTCTTTTCTTTTCATTTTTGTTTAATTAGATTCCTTGAAAAATAATAGAAAAACGCGCAGGTGAACCATAATGTTTTCGTTGTTGATTAATGATTAACTTGATTAATTCTTATAACTTCAAATCGTGATACGAGAGGTACTTGAAATGCAAATCAATCGTAGTCGTCTTCTCCCAAAATAGCCTTGAAGCCTATGGACCTATATATCACAGCTCCAGACATTTTATCTCCGTTTTAATATTAAATAATAGCTTGTATTTAGTAGAACATCAGACACCCAATGCAATTTAAACTAGCTCTTAAAAACTGAAATTCCCGCATCAAAGGACGAAAATTATGAAGCATATGAGCTGTTTGCATGTCAAAGAAAGTTTCAATGGTTTGGCTATATCACAGAAAGACCAGGCACTATTGTACACATGATCATGCATCGTCAAGTGAGAGAAGAACGAGCTCGAGGAAGACCAATACATCTTGACTAACCAACATAAACGATTGGACTGGAAAGATTGTTTTAAATTTTTGTCAGACAAACCAATGATCGAAAGAAATGACGGAGGGGGGTGTAGCCATCAAAGTGTCCCAACGCTCCAAGGACTATGGAAATTACATGACATGCTAAGACTGGGCTGAAAACCCAGTTAAAAAAGGCGTTAAACCTCATGAGAGCACTCAACTGACTTGATATCTGCAGATATTTTTAATGTGACAGTTAAAATTTAACTTATCATCTATTTGTACACGTAGCTGTTGGGGACCCCTGTTTTAGTTGTCATGAAACCACTTTTGTGTTGTTGATTTTTACACACTGCCTTCTGTTTAATATGACAATAGGTAAAGGAAAATATTCTTATCGACTCTTATATCCGCGGCATGAGCGAGGAACACAATCGAATGCTTTTGAAAGATCCATCAGAATTCCTCCAACGAAGTTACCATTGTCCAATTGTTCCTTCCATTCTTCAATAAGCCGGATAAGTACATGCTGAGTACTATAGTATTTTCTATAGCATGCAACAAAACAAAAATTAATTACACACATTAGTAGTTGAGTTTTCCAAAATTCTATTTTTCATATATTTGGAAGCCACTAATCGCTTAAATGTTTCTTGGAGATATGAAGAGGAAAGGAAAGTTCATTGACTAAGAGATAAAAAATTTGGGAAGTTCCAATGTACTGTCGAATCCCCGCTATCTTGAACTCTCAATGAGCCGGATTTTTGGTGTAACTTTCGTGATTTTGATGCAAGTACTTAGGGTCATTCCTGAGAAAATACTGGAGATATGGTATTTCAAACTCTAAACCAGAGATTGTTCCCAGGGATCTGTTCCCTATCTAAACAAGGTCGAACTATCTATATTGAACTCTCAATGAAACGGATAAAAAATTTGAGATAACGAGATTTATAGTGAGATGTAAGTGCTGACGGGACCAAGGCTTTTGTCCGAGATAACGCATGTTCGAGAAAACGAGAGTATTAAAATTTGTCGACACAAAGTGTTTGCGGAATTATATCGTTTTTATGAGTTTAGTCAATGCTTTCATTTTCGATTTCAATGCAAACAGATTCATCGAAAAAAAATGAATAGGGGGCAATGCTTGGTTGCGCTCACATAAATATTATAGTTCGATTTAATGGGAGCACAACAAGTGAAAGATCATCCACATATATACCTGGAAAAACAACTCAGACCTTCTTGCTGGTTGTTGTTGTTGTAGTTTTACTCATAATGATTTATGTAGCCCGAAACATGTCCATTATTGCAAGCCATAGGTGAACCTACATAATGTAATCAGGCTCTTAGATTTTAAATGGAGTAGAGTTGTGAAAAACAATATATCAAATCTATTTAAATTATTTTAATAATTCAATAAATTTTGTTAACTAAACAAAGAAGGAACTAGAAGGAAAAAAAACAAAAAAATAGTGGTATTGGAAAATTTTGTTTGTTTGGAATTTTATAATAAGCCACTCACAAAGAAGAGAAAAAGGTGACTTCTTTACTCGTCGTTCTAACAGTACTTCTTTTTTTCGTCGTTGTTAATAATTTGAAGCGGAAAGCGTTATTGCTGATATCTATCTTCGGGATGAAAAATACATAATATATTTAAAAACTTTTTGCACCTATGTGATTGTAAATGAAATTATTTCAACTTATATAAAAATCATGTTTCAGCTGGGGATAAAGAATAACGTACCAAGACAGAAAAAGACTGTTTCTTAAAAACCAGAAAATGAATAATGAGAGCGACACAAGTGTATACTACATTAGATGTCATGACTTGAAATTTGGGATTAGTTACGAAGAAAATTATAAGTACAGTTATTTTCTCAGCATCATAGTGTCATGTATAACTTCGATTGTTACATTATCCGTCAGCATTTTGTTAGTTGTGGTCATTGTTAAAACTAAACGTCTCCACACACCTCCAATACTTTTAATTCTCAACAATACAGTGGCAGATACATTGGTTGGTTTCAATACTGCAGTACTATGGATCCCGTTGTTGATAATGGCGTCTTATAGAACTTCCAGTTGTTTGTTGTTCCTTCCATTAATTGGCATGGGTTATTTTTCAGGTTTTGTTAGTGTGTCCAATACACTTCTTATAGCAACTGATCGTTATGTAGCAATCTATAAACCCTTTTTATACAGACAGAAAATCTCGAATGACTTAAAATGGTACAAACACATAATTGTTTTGCAATGGTTAATAACAACTCTCATCATTGGATTTAGTTTCTTAACACCAAGATTTACATTGTTTATGATAACATCTTCAATATTCATTTTGCCAAATACGTTTTGGGTCACATATGTGTACTGTCGTGTGTACAAAACAGTCAAGCAAATCAACAGAGTCGATAAAACAAAATCTAACACCGTAACAGTTAGTAAAAAGGAGCTGCAAATAGCAAGGGTTACAGCTGCAGTGATTGCTATATTTTTCATTACTTGTACACCATATTCTATCATCACGTTCTTTTGGTTGTTAAACATGGAAGATTTTGACAAAAATTGGCACACTGCTGCACTGTGGTCATTGGTGTTGGCAAATTTAAAATGCGCACTCAATCCTTTCATATTTGCGTTCACGTTGTCAGAGATAAGAAATGAACTGAAAAAGATCGTCAGCAAGGGTAAAGTTACTCATCAAAATGGATATGGAAACCCTGATGACGTGGAAGAAGGAAGTTCTGTCAAAACTACTACAAGAATTTGAATCTCTTCAAATTTGAAATTTGTTATTTTTTCTCTCAACTAGCCGCCAAGGCGGCGTTGCTCGCCGCCCATGTTCAGCTTGCATTGTGTCGCAGAATTTAACTCGTGTTAAAGTTTTAAAACTTTTACAAATAGCAATATGGCTCAGAATATATATTTATACGCAGAAGAGAAGTAACTTTAATGTATCGTCAATTAATTGACGATAACTTCTATGTAAAACAAATCATAACTAGAAGCCTCATGGCTTGAACAATTTCCGCATCAGGCCTAGAGGAAATTGCTTTAGCCGAATTTTCAAGATATCTGAATGACTATCCATTCTTTTCTTGTTGCTTATGTGAGAACAGGTCTATCACCATCTCCAAATATGACTTATGGTTCACATGGAGAATAAAATGATATTAATAGAAGTGAACCAAAATCAGTTGAAAAAAGAAGCTGTATGGATTGAAGACTTTCACAATTGTATTGACCTCAACACTATAACATCTATTACAACAAAATGATTTAAAATAGGTTAAACTTGGGCATTTCAAAGATTTTAACATATGACAGATAACAGGATTACAAGAAGACAAAAATTATATTGTTTATAACTAAAATCAGTATCACATGCAATAAGAAAATCTATCTCTACTAAACCTGCCAGTGGCAGATCCAGAGGTAAGTCGCAACTTGTGTTGGAGAGTGTTAGCAATAACAAAAATAAAAGAAAAACGTTCAAATAATCCCATTGATAATATAAATTTAATTCACAATATGTTAATGCGCTTCTCCACAAGTTGCGACTACCCTCTAGATCCACTACTGTATGCGTATTACCACTTGAGTCTTTTCATGGTACTTATAAGTAACACAAATGTGCACGAAAAGACAAATGACACAATTAAAACTTTGCTAGGATCTGTATTGCAATGTTCTTTTCAAACATGATATTATCCTAGAACATATTACACTCCAAATTTACACAAGGTTTTAGTGATCACATTGTATGTATATAATTATTGGGTGGATTCTAATCATCATCCAAAGTTTGTTTCATGACATTGTATATATATATCCCAAACTAAATCATTGTGCCTCCATCGAGTGGTTTGCAGTGGAAAAAATCTTGATTATTTTGAATGATGTCATCTTTTCCAATGTGAATGTAACACTAATGAGTCTCAGACAGTGATAACTTGACCGAGCTACGTACAGTGACTAATAATTTGGAATTCCACAAATTACAAATTTCAAATTTCTTTAATTTATTAAACTTAATGTCAACCACTTTTCAATTCACTATGACGTTTCGGAGCCAAAAAACAGTTTTATTAGACATATCGTTCGCCAATATCTTGCGCATGATGTTTATTCAGTATGTGTCAGGGTATGTAGGCAGTTTGGATCAACTCATTAACAAGTGAAGTAATTTGTGCTTTATGACAATTTCATTTGTTTACTTTTTTTCAATATCTTCAACTTCAGTGTAATATTTATTAAATGAAGGAGAATGCTTCATGCATTTATGGATGGACGTATTCACCAGTAATGCTGATACTTCATACATTTCTGCTGTGATACTGAAGGTTTTTCACAGCACGTTTTTGTTTATTATCAAACCTTCATCTTCTTTTTCAAGAATCTTTCCCAGAGTCAGCTTAACATCAATATTTCCTCCATAAGTAATGTTCTCATGATAATATTTCGATTGCAATAGTAGATAAAGACAGGAAAGAAGTCTTAAAATTCTTCTTCAAAGCTTCTACGAAGTTACTTCAACAACTTCCTCAAAACATAAACGAAATCGGTTGGAAAACTTTTCACGTGCTTGGTGTGCATATTTTACTGACTTGATAATAAAAATTTTAAAGATTGAATTGGAAAGTTTTCAACATAACACGGCTAAAATAACTTCTAAAAATATTTCAAAAGTATAAAAAAGTTAATATTTTTATGAATTAATATTGATAGAGGCCTTTTTGTATTACATTTAGCATAGCGTTTTCGGTCTGTCATTAACTATTCTGAATAAACAAACAATCCGAAATCCGAACGGACTTTCCGAAAACGGCAAAAAACTGTTACATAGACAGATAGAATGTGTAAACCAAACAATTTCCTACGCTTAAAAGCGCGGAAATTGAATAAAACTAAAGCAAACCAACCTATACACCAAAGCATCCAACATCCTACTTAAATTGCCCTATTTCAGCCCAAAATCATGTTTTTACATGCAGAAGTTTAACGCATAAACAGATGGCAATATAACAAAAGAGAATATTTTCCATACGCAGAATAAAAGAGGTATCTATAATGTAAAAGAAAGCAATACATAACACAGAACTGCTGATCCAATTAACTTTTTTTATCACGGCGAAAGGTCTTGGATATACAATTTAATTGTTAGGCCTACAGAAAACAACATTATATATGTTTTCCGTTGTGTTATATGGTTTCTCCAGAACCAACATGCATCAACTAGCATCATATGGTTTCACCAGAACCAACATGCATCAACTAGCATCATATGGTTTCTCCAGAACCAACATGCATCAACTAGCATCATATGGTTTCACCAGAACCAACATGCATCAACTAGCATCATATGGTTTCTCCAGAACCAACATGCATCAACTAGCATCATATGGTTTCTCCAGAACCAACATGCATCAACTAGCATCATATGGTTTCACCAGAACCAACATGCATCAACTAGCATCATATGGTTTCTCCAGAACCAACATGCATCAACTAGCATCATATGGTTTCTCCAGAACCAACATGCATCAACTAGCATCATATGGTTTCTCCAGAACCAACATGCATCAACTAGCATCATATGGTTTCTCCAGAACCAACATGCATCAACTAGCATCATATGGTTTCACCAGAACCAACATGCATCAACTAGCATCATATGGTTTCACCAGAACCAACATGCATCAACTAGCATCATATGGTTTCTCCAGAACCAACATGCATCAACTAGCATCATATGGTTTCACCAGAACCAACATGCATCAACTAGCATCATATGGTTTCACCAGAACCAACATGCATCAACTAGCATCATATGGTTTCACCAGAACCAACATGCATCAACTAGCATCATATGGTTTCACCAGAACCAACATGCATCAACTAGCATCATATGGTTTCACCAGAACCAACATGCATCAACTAGCATCATATGGTTTCACCAGAACCAACATGCATCAACTAGCATCATATGGTTTCACCAGAACCAACATGCATCAACTAGCATCATATGGTTTCTCCAGAACCAACATGCATCAACTAGCATCATATGGTTTCTCCAGAACCAACATGCATCAACTAGCATCATATGGTTTCTCCAGAACCAACATGCATCAACTAGCATCATATGGTTTCTCCAGAACCAACATGCATCAACTAGCATCATATGGTTTCACCAGAACCAACATGCATCAACTAGCATCATATGGTTTCACCAGAACCAACATGCATCAACTAGCATCATATGGTTTCTCCAGAACCAACATGCATCAACTAGCATCATATGGTTTCACCAGAACCAACATGCATCAACTAGCATCATATGGTTTCACCAGAACCAACATGCATCAACTAGCATCATATGGTTTCACCAGAACCAACATGCATCAACTAGCATCATATGGTTTCACCAGAACCAACATGCATCAACTAGCATCATATGGTTTCACCAGAACCAACATGCATCAACTAGCATCATATGGTTTCACCAGAACCAACATGCATCAACTAGCATCATATGGTTTCACCAGAACCAACATGCATCAACTAGCATCATATGGTTTCACCAGAACCAACATGCATCAACTAGCATCATATGGTTTCACCAGAACCAACATGCATCAACTAGCATCATCTAGCATCAATGCTCATTAACTAAGGATGCTGATATTAGAGGCAAAATTCAAAATTTTTACATGTTTGTTATTTTTTTGTTGAAAAATCACAGCCAAGGAAGAAATTTCTGTAGAAATATAAACATTATTTCAATAAAAAATTGATAAATTCGCCATTGTAGATTTATTAAAATTATATATTTATTTAAATCTAAGCTTACGCCATCGTCAGGTTCATATACATATATTTCAATAAAATGCTCGACATAGCAATGGCTTTTTGACCATTTTGCCCACTGAGTTTTTTCGCGTTATTTAAAACAAACCTATCATCAACGTTCATCTCTAAGGAAATCCAGTAAGTCAACCACTAGTTGCAAGTCGATGGAGTAAAAGCCAACCATTAGGGGTGGAAGCCCAAGGACTCACTTATTCGAAATAAAGATTAACGTGCTAATCAAAAATCTTATTAATTGAGTGAGTCCAAGAAGATGTCGTAGTTCTGACATCGTCAAAATAACACCAGACGTTTGTGGTTCTGCAGCGCCCAACAGTATTAAATACTATTTGATAAGGATAAAGGAACAAAATGAGGTTGAAAATACGTTTTATATTTAGGATCCAGGAAAACTTTAACAACATTTGATGATGATGATGTTGGTGTTTCAAATCGAATTTTTTCCAGCGGCTACAAGAAAAAGATACATTTCACAAGTTCAACTATTTTAAATTCCACGAAATTTGCCGTCATAGACTTAAATATTTTTATTTTCTTCATAACTGTAAATTCTTAAAGGCAAAATCATATGTATGTACAAATATTCAAAAGATGTAAACTATTTATTTAGAGGTTATTCTGTATAATGTCTGAGAAGAAAATTTAAGTGAATTGAAATACCTAAGATCAAGGACTCATATGCTTGCGGAAAAAATGTCTTGGTCATTATTACATGGCAATTATCAAGAAAAAGGGCATAAGCATGTAAGCAAAAACAGTTAGAAATGCTTTATGCAAGTTTTCAAAAAAAAAAAAAAAAAAATCCTTAGTTGTAGGTAGTAAAGAAATGTTTCAGTTTTTGATGAAATACAACTCAATTTTGGCTGTCATCAAAAGTAGTACGTTTGGCATAACTTGTAAATAGGGAGTTTAAGCAATCACAACGGCAACGAAGACGGCGACGTGTTTAAAACAAAAGCTTTATTTTCTATGTGGAATTTGTTTGGAAAGAATTCTACCGCTAATGAGGCCATTGGGAAGATAAGTACATCATTAACACGTTTGCACGTTCTGTGCTCAACGTGAAAAATCACGTTTTGAAGTTGTGCTGAGAACGGAGACGTGATTACAGAGATGAGTCTTTTTCATTTTATAGTAACTTGATAACTTTCCAGTCGATATAAGTTTATCAATGGCATTGTTTCTCTAACAAAAACAAGTTATTCATACTTTTATTTGGTAGTAATTATTTATTTTGTTGTTTTTCCTCACGTCGTCGTCGACGTTGCCGTCGCAGTTGCTTAAACTCCCTAGTCGCCTGGGACGTCTATTTATTTATTTAGTTATTTATTCTAGAATATTTATACAGGATAAAATGCTTCAGCGTATGGGACACTGCTATCAATGCATGTCCTGTGAACCAAAATAAATCCAAAGGTAGATCTACTGATGAAGTTTTATGTAGAGTATGAGACCATCAAATTTATCTGTGAAACTTCTTATAAAAGCGTTTGAAAAACTTTGGCATAGCCTGAACCTAACGCTACTGACCCAAACAAATTTAACTAGAGTTACACATTCAAGTTTTGATGGTCTCAAATTGGCAGGTAAACTGTATGTGTGTGACTCAAGAAAGTGATGCTACAAGTCTATACTGGCTCCTTCTGCTGAGCTGAATTTTTTACGTTAACGAAAAAACAAAAATATTGAAATAGACTTTCCTCAAAATTCTGTTTAAGCACTGTATGATATGACAAGTATGGTCTCGTATTGGAGAAAGTGACGAATAAGAATAATTACCTTGTAATGAAGGTATGAAGTTGATAATACAAATAAAGACATAGAAATGAGATACTCAAAGATAAAAACATTTCATGAAAAGCAGTTTGATTTATCGGTTTCAAACGCAGGGTTTCACATTTATTCTGAAGTGGGACAATAAAGATACAAAGAATCTAGATCAGACAAATGGGATTACCCAGTATTTTTTGATTATCCGAGCTGGCTTTCAAATTCCAATGTCCCGCTAGTTAAGATAACCGTTGACGCACTGTAGTTCCATTACAAACATAAACAACAACAACAACAAAATATATCAATCATTTCTCTCAAATATATTAAACTAGTAACCCGGGTAAACTTTTTTACCGAGTTTAACTTCGAAAATGATGTACGCAAATCCCGTGTCGAAAAAAGGTGACAAAAAATATAATCAAGGTGTGCAAACCCCGTGACGAAAATTTGAATCACCTGGGGTTGTAATGCGATGGTTCCACCGTGGCGATAAAAAAAGCTGACGTCACGTCACGTGCTACTATATAATAATCGTAAAAAAGCGCATGGTCTAACGAAGAACATGACCACGATTAAGAAGATTTTGACCGTAAAATTCAACAAAATTTATCACGCTCTAAAATAAAAGTGTGACACACACTCGCTCTATTATATATAAGATATATTTGATAGCACCTGGAATATTATATCATGAAGACTTTGATGCGCTTTGCCTAATTATGGCTCTCATTTACCTCATATTAGCATATTTCCACTGCCCATGGGCGATTCATTTTATGGCTACTTGACAACCCTTACAAAGCTAATTGACGAAGATGGTCATGTGTTTTGCATAATTATGAACGATTTTGCTTGACAGTCTCTTACTGCGCATGTGCGAATTCCAGGCTTATAAAGCAGCCATCTGATAGCACTGGAAACATTGCTTGGTGAAAACCTTGATGAGTTTTGCCCAATTATGGTTCGTTTAGCTCATCTAAACATTTTTTACTGCGCATGCGCGATTTTGGGTTTTATTTTATGGCTACCTGATAGCCCTCGAAAAGTTACCTGGTACCTTCATGTGTTATTTATGGCTCATTTCAACGTTCAAGGCGTTTACTACATTTGACGTAGGTTTACTACATTTGCCGTTGATTTTTACTACATTTGTCGGAGTTACTACATTTGTCGGTGTAACAACTTGAATAATTTGACTTGCTCATTTTAATGATATCCCCGCAGGAGGTGTTCTTTATTTGAACATTACTTAATTTGATTGATTGTATCCTTAGAGCAAGATATCGTTGATCGTTTGAGGAAGAACATACCATCTTCTTTGCAGTAATGTTCCTGAATAGCACAATCTTTACACCTTCAACTGAGATGATGGGTTGCTTCCTGAAGCTAATTTCATTGAAATGGCACTCTTAAACAGTGAAAGAGTGAGCATTCATTAGCTGAATTACTGTGAAATTGGAAAAAGTGGAATTACTGACCTGCAGATTGACGGCTTTATTGGGATTACTATTGATTGCTTGTATTGCATTGGACATAAATGAGCAAATTTCAATAGATATATTGACAGATTTCTTGCTAAAAAATTGAAAGTTTGATAAATCGTTTTTTTGTTGGTAATTGATTCTAATGGCAGCAAAGTTATTTATTTTTGTGATCCTGATTTGGCAGTTTGTTGTTCTAATAATAACTGCTTGATAAGTGTCCCCAGTGAACGACAACTTTGATTCAGTCTACAAAAAAGCTTCAGGGAGACTCCGTTTACTATCAAGACTACGATCACAAATGGATGACACCTCTGCGGAGAAATGTATGGTAGAACGCGTTCGATTTTCCGCAATTACTTCAAGCTCCTCAATCGCGAAAGGGTAACACGAAACAACTTTCATTCGCTGAAACTACACTGCAGTACGTTTACAGATAGCCAAAAATGGTTTTTACTACATGGGTGCTAGCATTTATAATAGACTTCCATTATATATTCGAAAGGAGGCTAGCTGTTTTAACTTCAAGAACAAGAGGCCCATAGGCCTTAAGTTCAGCGCAAAATATATGCTCAAAAATATGATTATAATCAATGACTTACAAAACGAAAGAATTGCTTTTTAAAACCTGGTACGCCCATTTTGGTTGGTAGGCATGCAAATCGAAAATGTAAATCTACTCACTCAAAACAAAGATACATTAAAACCATATGCGGTGGAAAGGACCACGTTACGTAAGCACTATTGAATAGGTAAGTCATCGAATGACAACTGGAGAAGCCTGGCCACACATATAAGTTGTTTCCTCTAATTTAATATTAGGAAAAATATTAGCCAAAGTCAAATTCATATAAAAACATAAAGTAAAGAGTAATCATCGGTAAACACCCGATCGTTTCCAAACCGATCAATGAAAACCTTAGTCGGGTAACATTTACAGAAATCAAATTACAGATACTTTAATCGACTTTATTTCAGCTTCAATTTTTACTTTCCAGCTTTACGTACTTACCAGCATACGAGTTTTGCTAATCGCGCAGGTGAACTTTTCAATCAATCGTTAATTTGAATGAAGATCCAATACCAAGCAGTTGCTGATTACTAAAAATAAAAGTGAAAAAAGTTATGTATAACTGCACAATGCTCCACTAAATTCTAGGCCCATTTAACAAAATTCGGACCTAACAGAAACTTGCAAACAGATATATAAATACTATTTTAAGGGAAAACCTGAATTTATCTATTTCAGGGTGGGTGGGGTGAATCACTTTTCAATTAACCAACCCTAAAAATGTAAAATCCAGTTCATGACAATACATGGGAAAATTTTTCGTTTTCTATGGTTAAAAAAAAAACTGAAAAAATTTGTATTAAACTTTGTATAACTGATGGAGTATGCAGACAGACAATAAGCAAATATAGACTAGAGGCAAAGACGGTGTTGCTGGACTCCCATTCATGAATGAAATATTGGCAAACAAATAGACTGGGATTAAATAAGAGATAAAATAAGTTTTAAAAGGCTCCAAAAATAAAAAACGCCCGATTTTGCTGTTCAAAGAAAACCTGTGTAGGCTTCATCAGAGTAGAGTATTGACATGACTAGGAGACTTGCCATGAGTTACAGCTGCCAGTTTTAAAATACTAGCCAGTACTGTCAATTTTCCTAATTCAGAACACAAATCAAATTCAACTGTCTGTAAATGAAAAGCCTACACCTGTTAATCGAAATATAGTTTCTGCTATAGTTTATGAGTATGATATATGTATTTTCATCATCAGAATCTTTTCGCATTCAGCAAAATTAGGAAGATTCACAGTACACCATCACTACACTGCCTGAATGAGTTGTTCAAATTTATTGCCTTTTATTCTGTCAACCGTCCTAACTTTGGACAGCCTCGCTAACTTTAGACACTGTAATAAACAGACCTGTCTGAAGCAAAATGTACATAACCAAGTCACAACAAATACTAGATGAAGCAGATAAAAGATGTTGAAACGCAATAAGTGTGAAGAATTACTGGTTATAAATAATGCAAAGAACTTTTTTATGATATTTTTTTGTTACAAAAATTCCATATCCCCTAGCGTATCTCGAAACAAATATTTTTGCCAGAATTCAATCATCTTGCACGATAATGTGTCACAAACACAAAATGGCACTTTATAGGATTCTAGTTTTGCTTCTGCTTTTCACAAAATATCACCTCCTTCCCAGGACTTTTAATGATTGATGATTCACGGAAACAAATGGAACGCACAAATGCTAGAGAAAGAACACACCTTATTACACGAAATTAAACCGCATATATACCTAATTAAGACGGTCAAATTTCAGCCGCACATCAATTAAGCCGCAATGTGCTTAAGTTGTGAAAAAAATTTGTATTAATTATATAAGACGCACCTAAAGAAAAATTAGTTGACAAACAAAAAGGGATAAATTCATTTTTTGCAATGAAAGGATTCTCTTACTCATGAAAAATTGATCAAGTATATAAAGAATGTTCACCCACACGTGATGGCTTTCGATGGCTTGGATGAAACCAGCTGATCAAAATTCAGAAATGATTATCTTGTTGCCAACTTTTGTATCAAAGAAACTAAAAATCTTTTTAACTATCTTAAAATGGATAGGTTTCAATGTTGTCAGTCGTGGTTATAAGTGTTAATCAAGCCGCAATATTGTAGGTTAAAAATTAAGCCGCATTTAATTAAGACTGTTTCTATGCTGCGCGGCTTAATTAAGTACGTGGTTTAATTTCGTGTAATAAGGTATTTGTTGATCTGCGGAAAATTGAAAAGTGAAAAGGGGCCTTCTTAAGAGTCTTCTAAAAATCCAAACAGACACTATAACTTTCAGATAATGCGGGGAAAGAGGAAGTAAGAAAATGTGAGCAGGATGTGGAAAGCAATGTCATACACATCACGATAAATATGTGCAAAGTCTGCGTGAATTCATGTTTAGATATAGCCTTAATAAATCACGTACGTAATCACATTGCAAAGCTCAGATAAGTTTTGGATTTAGTTTAATTGACAGTGCAGTATTGATTATTATTGGTGTGGTTTGTATATTGCGGCTATGTTTTTTGTGCCCGAAGTTAGGAAGGGTGAAAATATTCTAAGGAGGGGTCATTATATTTACAGAACTCCCTGCACGAGAGGATTATTTCTCCATCATCTCAAATCCTCCTTTTTCTTGTTCATCAAAATTTCACTATAAAACTGCAAAATGGAAGTGCTACCACAAAAATAGAATTAGGATAGAATAATTCAGAATAATTCTCAGCACACCTAGTAGTCTTTCCTAAGTGAAGGTATGTGAGCTAAGAAAACAATTTCAATCATTGGCATATAAATAATTTATGTAACTTGCCTGACTTTTTCTTCCTCCTCAATAAAATTCTCTCCTATCCAATTTGGGATCATAGTTCTAAACGTCTTTATTCAATATGCTTCAATGTAATTGTAATGTAAATAAAACTAATTCGACTAATTTTTAGCCCTGCAGTTGTTTTTCGCTCCCAAGATGGCCTATGTTATAATTAAGGGTGGCGAAAGGGCGCATTAAAGCGATTAATTCATTTATTCATTTGAGTGAAATGAGCCCTCTTTGCATTGCAATATATAATAGTTAGTTACATACTAGCGATGTATCTACCAAAAATAAATGCTTTGAACTTTCTTATTTTGAACTGAAAAACTGAAATTTAGCAATAACGGGCGCTTAATCAGGGCGTGAAGAACTGCGATCTTACTAACTGACTGACGGACTGACAGACACGGGGAAATGAAAGATCAGCTACCTTGCGGCGCTGACCAATAAACTAGGTAGCCATATTATTTTCTTTTTTTTTCCCTTCAAATCTATTCACATCATATTAGCTTCAGGTCAATTTGTTTATCCCTAGCGAGCTAATTTGCCTTCATTTTCTTTGCATTTCATTGCTAAACCTAATCGGTTTTTCTTTTTCTTTTAGAATATTGTTTTACACTCTAGAATTTTTATAATATTATAATATTATTTATATTTGTAGGTATTTATTTCATATATCGGTTTTACCTACCTTATTTGATTAAACTCTTCTTAATCCATTAACTGATTTTCGCAGTCAACCACAAAAATCATAGATCTAAGCTATTTTTATCGTTGTCAATTTCTGGGAAATGAAATCAATCGGTTAGAAAGTATGTCCAAAAAAGTATCGAATCGAACAATCAATATGGGAGAAGGAACAACATCGAGATTAGTGGCATACCAAATGAAGTGAACGATGAAGAGAAAGTCGTGGAAGTGATGAAGAAAGCTGATGTGAATGTTAGAAAGGAGTTTGATATTGAAGCCTGTCATCAATGTCCGCATATTCTCCCTAGCTACAGGAAGATTTTCTCGATTCTGCAATTTATTACGGAGTCAGTTGATTGAATCTTTATTCAACGGTTATTTGCACGTTTCTTGAGGCCCGGTAGAATGTAAACACTGTCATGAACAACATGCTATAGTTGTAGAAGTAATTCAACGAGACTGCAGTGAAAAGCGTTGATGAAAAAAATGTATTTAAAGTTTAAGAAACGCATGAAAAAAATGAAATAAAATGTTCAAATGACGAGCCAGCCCGCCTTGCCGAGATCTCGCTTGTTTGAACCGAAATCTCGGCAAGGCGGGGATGGAAATTGTACATATGAACACTCCATCCTGGTGAGACGGGCTGGGATTTTATCAATTCCTGCACAAAGAATGCGAGGTCACGTGATGTAAAAAAATTCTTGGTTGAGCGGGAGAAAAATTATCATATGAACACGGGATAAAAATCAGCCCGCCTCCATATGAACAGCCCGTAAATAATTGCATTGAAGTAATCAGAGAGCAATTCGTTTTATTTTCTCTATTTTTTTTGTTATGCAAACTAATCGATGTTTTGGCAGCTTCCAGTTCAAGAACATAAAAATCTTTTAAACGAAGCGATACTTGTTGGCTTAGCCATAACACGATGTTTAAACAGAAATTCGGGAAAGGTCTATTCTCAGGTAACTAAATCTAATTTTAAAGATGGCGGTTTCTCGCTGCTGGGTTGCGTGTTGTTGGGAAATCTGAATGTTTGTGTCTTGTTTTGCTAAATTCCAAGGCTAGCTCTTGTGTTATTCAATCCTAGTTTTATGCTTTATATCAAAATACCCCTAGATTTTTAATTTGTTTTGTATTATATACACTTTTTTTCTGTCTTAGTGTTTGATTTAAGTTTTTCTGTTTTTTTTTATCTGGGAAGTGAGCTTGAGTAATTTTGTATGTGAGTAAACAACATGGCTCCTTGTCATTTGTGTACAAAGAGAGGGAAAACTTGCCACAAAGGCTTATACACTGACTTTCCGTTTTCCCATGATGTAAACTCTCAGTTGGACTAAGATACTGACATTCCTTCTCGTAATCGTTTAAGTGATAATGTTAGACTTTTCATCTCAAAATTTAACAATGTCAGCACTGATGTGGACTCAGAAGCTGACCCTCGCCCTGATTATCAAATCGATGCCCCAGTTTGCAAATACTTTGAATGTCAAAACTTCAATGACGCTATCACAGGCAATAACCGTTCAGCTTTTCATCTAAACATTGCATCAATTTCTGCACACTTTGACGAACTTAATACTCTGCTGACTCTTTTGCAGCGTAAGTTTAGCATTTCTAAACTACATTTTTAAAAAATAAGGAAACAGGTCTAGATTTCTCAATCCCAGGCTATTATCCTGTCCCACTGAAAACTCCATGGCTGGTGGAGAATTATAAGGTATATAATATCGGGGATAATTTCGTCGGGGAAAAGTGACGAAATTTTTGCTTTGTGACGAAAATTTTGAAAAAGTGAAATTGATAAGAAAGTATTAGTAAAAGTTTGCAATATGACGAAATTTTCCCCAACGAAAAATTATCCCCGACGTAAATGTTCTCCGACGAAATTATCCCCGATAAGGTATTCGAAATTCTCACGCTTTCAAACCCCGCGAAGACTTTTCTTTACCTTTTTGAAGTTTTTGAATCTGTTTTTTTGTAGATCATAATCCCTGAACCCTAATATGCCTGTCAGCGTTTTTAACTCCGAATTTCTTGATTCTTTTTTTACATAAGCTAAGCTTCAAAAGCAAACATTTAATCCTACTTGGGGATTTCAATGTGGAATTGCTCAAGGTTGAAGATGAACACAATTCATAGAGAGACTTTAAATTAGATTGATTATTTTTCCCATAAAAGTCAAGAAATATACAAACTTGATAGTGTTCAAAACATCTAGGGTGCACTCCCAGCATAATACCTGTTTTTTTTGTTTTCAAAATAACAGGGAAAACATTTTCAGGTGTCTTAAATTCGTTATCGATTATATCCAGATCTTAACGATTTGGTGATTAATTACATAGAGAATGAAACGAATGAAACCAATATGTGACAACAAAGAAATCGAATTGATCATAACGGCAGTGAAAATAAATTCCATTGGCTGTTATTTACGACGAATCAGAGAGTGGGCCCAAACTTCCAGTATAACCATATTTAGGAAAAAAACAACAAAATGCCGTCAATATGTTTTATTTACGCCTTGTTGTAAATCATCTGATAAATGCTAGGAGTGGCAAGCAAGTTTTCGTAAACGTGCACGTTGGTTAGGAAGAGGCGCTGGAAATACAGGGGCCTTAATAAGAGGCTTCACAGAAGTCAATACATTTACACAGGCTCAACTTTCATCATTCACATGCTGAGAAGTAATTCCATACTGAAATAAGCAGAAAGAAAAGAATGTTGTTATCTGGCGAAAATAATCAACGAAATATAAAGCCCGTGGAATGACCGCGAGCCCGATTCGAGTGAAAAAGTCTGAAACCAGGTCTGATGTCGCGATTCTCGAAATGGCGGATGCAATCGCAAAAATTGAGGTTTTTCTAGAAAAGATAAAATGACCTTAATTATGAGATAAGCCCATATTCTAATTGGTCTATTGTAGATTTTCACATTCACATGGATAAATTTATCTAATGCTACCTTAAAAAATGTCTTTTAGGTCGTCTGTTAAAAAATACCGGGGATAATCTAGTCAAAAATGATGTAATTTACCTGTTCTTAAAGTTTTTGGAAAGCGTATTTACCCAAGCACTAGTGTGAAATATTTAGGTGTTTATTTAGAAGAACATCTTCAATGGAAAACTCATATTTCCGAATTGTGTCTTAAACTGCAAAGGGCTAATGGGGCACTATCGAAAATTCGCCATTTTATTCCAAAAAAAGCTCTGGTTGGAATTTACCATTCTCTTTTTAACTCTCATCTTCGTTACGCTTGTCAGCTTTGGGGGCTTTGTGATACTCAAACCACATACCGGATACTGGTTCTTCAAAAGTTTGCTATAAGAATCATGACATTCTCTAATAACCGTACACCTAGCGCTCCGATTTTTTCCGAACTAAAAATCCTAAATGTTTTTGATCTTGTCAAAGTCCTTAACATACAATTTGTGCAACAAAACATGAACTCTTGTTTACCTCTAGACACGCTTAACACTTTCCAATTCTCAAAAATTAATCATTTATACGGAACCACGGCAAGGAATAGGGGTTTATTAAGTTGTCCTAACTTCAAATCGACCCTTTACGGCCTTAGATCTTTAAGTCATCTTGCCATCCAACAGTGGAACTTTTTCCAAAATCTCAATCCTAGCATTGACCTGTCTAATTTAACTCTCCCTGAGATTAAATCAATTGTGGTGATTAAAAATTTAATTACATTTTTCCAAGACATTTTCCTTATTTTTTCAAAAACCACTTTTTCATTTTTCACAAAAACATACTATCCGAAAGAACTTCAAAATGGCTTTCCCACGGAGTAAAAATTATTTTTTAAAGCGGTATACTCATTTAAAAAAACAGCTTTAAAATTTCTATTTCCAATATTACGAAACACACTGTAGTAACACGTGCACGTTTTTTATCGTCACGGGGGAACCATTGCTCTAAAACATGGGTATACTTTCCGTTTCCAATTCGATGATTTAATTTTTCATTACGGGGTTTGCACACGGGTAAGGCGAATACGACACATCCTTTTCGAAGTGAAACTCGGTAAAAAATTTTACCCGTGTTACTAGTTTTTTAATATTGTCATAAATTTTTAATGATCTACAATCATTCCTTTTCGGAATTCACCTGCATAGGGAGAGGTTTACTTTTGAACTTTTTGTGATCATGAAACACAAAGTCTGCATAAAAACTTTTGAAGTATACTCAAAAACAGCTTTTTTAAAGACTTAGTAACTTATTTTGACTTTAATACAAACTTTTTTAATCGAAATCAGATTTGTATTCACTTCAATTGAGAAAAATGATGATGGCATATGCATTCAATTTTGAGAGGTACCTGTCTGCTTTTTTAACTGGAATGTGTTATTCTCTGAATTGCTGCCACTATATTGACCACCTGCTGCAAAAATGTTTTTCAATTTTGCTTCCACAGTCCAACATTTTTCAACTTTTCTGAAATCATTAACTTTTAGGCCACATGTCCTGTTGTTTCTATAATTAGTTTTATGTGTAGACAATAATGGTGCATTCATAAGTATTTGAGTGAATGTGTTGTATATCTTTTATTGTTTTGAATTAAATTAAATTTTACTATAATGATATACATTGCTTTATGAACTCAATATCTGTTTCAGATTTGGACTGGGGTTTCTTATTCACTGTCACACTAGTTGTATCTCAAAAATTTCTATTTCGAGCTTCATGGTGATACGGTACGAACAACATAGAAAATCTATGTCAAGTTGTTTTGATTTTAGGGAAATGGCTGCCAAATCTATTGTTCTTTTCACTCGATTTTAACTCGAAGACATCAGACCTGGTTTCAGACTATACGTTTATACGTTGCCATCCTCCAACATCTGTCAGTTGTTTGCAAGATCTATCAGTACAGTTACAGGGTATATTTAAAGGAAAAAAAATAAAGTTGTATCTTATTTATTTACCACAACAAACTCTTTTACAGATAAAAATGCTTTTCGTTCAAAGTACGTTTTATGTTGCCTCTTGGGTATTTTCAGGTTCTTCCAACAAATTTTCCTTTTCTTTGCCAGATTTTTTTCCATTCCTTTTATTCTTTTCCTTCTTCTCAATCATTTCTTTCTTGAATATTCCATGCTTCCATGGTGCACTGAAGAATCGTGCACGACCAGCTTCTTCTATTGGATAGCAGGACTTCCATTTGGCCAGGGTCACAGCAGGAGTGCAATCAGCGTTGTTATTTCCACCATGAATTTTGCCTGCGTTGTTACCAGGAGGGGCTTGATTGAATCTGTGTAATGCATATTCATTGGGACACCAGTTGGAGCTGTAATCATACAAGTCGCAGGGAAGAAGACACGGAGAATCATCGGAATCGTCTGGGGTTCCATAGCATGCACTTGGGTAATCAAGGTAACTTGCTTGCCATGGAATTTTGGCAACTGTAGTTGGACAGCCTTCGAGGACTTCAGAAAGGACATCAGTAAGCTTGTTGAACCTAATTCTCAATGGGTCGATCATTTTTGCAGTGTCGTCTTTGATTTTTTTGAAAATAACTGATTTGGTGTCTTGAATATCTGGTGCATCATCGTCGTACAAGCTGTTTGGCCAGAGTTGTCCCGTAAGTTCATCTTTGTATTGAAGTTTGGCATACGAGTAATGTCCACCTGCCCCATTTTTATAGTCATGGCCACGAATTTTGCGATATCGTTTCATATTTAAAGATTTCAGCGCATTAACGATATCAGCTCTCATATCAGACCACTCTTCAGCAAGTGCACATGCAGGTAGCTGGTTATTGCGCATCAATTCCAAGTAAACTGCAGCCACGTACATCATGTAACCGTTGAGTACGATAATCCAGTTTGGTGTGAAATTGACATTATCGTTATTTTGTGGAAACATCGACTCCTTCATCTTTACGATATCTTTCAAGTCGTCGCGTGTTATATCGGTTGGACATTTTGTTGTGATGTAATGAAGATCATGCCAATAGCTTGTAAGATCATTAAAATGATCATAAGTTTGATATTGTTCGATGCGTCCTTCAACTCTTCTTTCAATTTTCTCCCAAAGCCCGTTACCAACACCTACGTGAAAACAATGTTTTTCATTATCGTTGCAATAAGTTAAGTGAATTTGCATATCTTTTTAATACAAGTTCTAATGTCATACCTTTTGCTGACATAGAAAGAACAGATGTGAATATGCCATGTCCAGCACGTATGAAACCGCCATAAGGTTGGGGAACAAGATGAGATATTCCAATTCCCAATGCAACAAATTTCTTGAAAGTGTTCTTTAAGTTTCGAGTGCTACCTGCAGCAGTGGATGATGAATCAGGAACTGATGGAAACTTGAAGTTAGTTAAGTCTGGTGCCCCCTCTAGTCTCATCAGCTCACAACCGTCACAGTTAGGACATGATGCACTTGATCCACCACTTCGTTTGATGATTTCAGGATCACTTGGCTTTGCATTAGCAGCAATGACCAATATTGGCAGCAAAAGAATGGCTAGAGACCAAATTTTAAGAATCGGTATTTTACATTGTGGTTGGGAAGAAAAGGCATGTTCAAAGCTGTTTCGTACAGTTCATTTATGACGAAAATAAAATCTAATTCTTATGTGGTACGAAGTATTTAGTTTGAATTTCATATATACATTTAAAATAGACCAAAATATTTTAAGATGCTTACAGTACTTCATTGCTCCTTCTTTTCTCTTGTTTTTTCGTTTATGGTAACAATGTAATGATGCGAAGGAGTTTTATAATGGTAACTAACGGAAATATCACCAAATTGTCAAAACTAAACAACAAATATAAATATTTACTTACAGAAGCAACCATGCGCAGTAGCAAATATTATTGGATCATAGTTTGTTTTTTTTGTTGATTCCACTATTGTCATGCGGAAACATTTTTCTTTCGCTTAAGTAAACAGGCCTGCACTGAGTTCTGTTTTCGGTATTGAAGAACTTAGGAGTGGAGACCGTAAGGGATGATACAATTTTCTGTTATGGTCCCCGTTCTACGATTTTTATTACTTTCTATGCAAAACCCATTGATTCTATCAGTTTAAACAAGTTTGTTGATTAGGTAAATCTAGTATGTTTTTAATTCTCAATATACTTTTAAAAATAATTAATTGAAATTAATTTCAATTTATTTAACGATCGTGTGTATATTTAGCAAATAATTGAAGCAAATTTTGGAGTTATATTTCCTATCAAATAAATAAAGTATAGCCGTAGATTTTATTATTTGACTTTCCAAGTGGTCTATTTTTTACAGGTGTGTCCTTTTCTCAACAACCAATGAAATTCAACTTCAGGCTAACTTTGTTTTGAAGCCTTTTTCTTATTTGGTTCTTAAAAAGTCCCAGCCGGCAAAAAGACGTCTTAAAGACGTCTAAAAGACGTCTTTTCGTGCGTCTAAAAGACGTCTAAAAATGTTCTGAAATGTCCGCTTTTAAGACGCATTTTTCAAGACGTCTAAAAGACGTCTGTTTTAGACGTCTAAATGACGTCTTCTCAAAAGATCTAGACGACGTCTTTAAGACGCATTTTATATACGTCTTAAAAGCGGACAAATCAGATTATTTCCAGACGTCTTTTAGACGTCTTACAAAGGCTTCCTGGCCATAAGGGAAAATAAAACATCTAAGTTGAATTAAAATGTTTATATTCTTTCGAATGAATCAGTACCTTTTCATACGTAATACAACAAAATAACAAAATAGAATATACGCAGAAAAAAGACTTTAAGTATAGTTAAGGTTCTTGCTGAAACACATAACGTTTGAAAGACACTGTATTTCGTTCACTTGCATTTGAAATCGTATCTGTTATTATTTCTTCCATATCTCATCATCCTGAAATGAAATAAAGAAATACAAAAATAATGTAGGGAAGGTTTCTGTATAAAATTCTGTATAAAACATTTACTAAACCAATACATTTACACGTTTTGCAAGAGAATTTTTGACTTTAGGACACCCATGGTGGAGTAAAGTCTTTAAAATACCCGTGTTTCTCCTCCTCCTACTACTACTACTACTCCTCCAAGTTATGAACCATTTCGTGTGGTGTTTACATGAATTACATGAATTCTGCGATAAGTTTACAGTCAAGTGCTATTATAGGTCACGTGTATGTTTTGTTTCACCAATCTTTCTGATTACCCTGAGCAGTAGTACCACGTGGTAATTTGTAAATCATCTTTGAACAAATCATCTTGAAAAAAAACAATATTCTGAAAGAAACCTGAAGAAGCTGAACGCGTGTTGAAGAAAGTATTCTTCTTGTCTGATTTCTTGATTGAAATTTCATATACGCATCGTTTATCTTATTTTTGTGCTGGTAATCAGTACCATATTGTTTTGTGCTATTAATCAGTACCATATTGTTTTGTGCTGTTAATCAGTACCGTATTGTTTTGTGCTTTTCCCAAAAGAAGCACCTTTTATTTTGTGCTTTGTTATAGGCACCTTTAGTTTTGTGCTTTTGCCCAAGCACCATTCGCTCTGTGCTTTTGCCCAAGCACCATTCGTTCTGTGCTTTCCCCAAGCATCGATTTGATTACATTTGTTTCACATCAATTATTTTTTGCAGTCATTTATATTAGTCTACTTTCTATATATAACACCTTAATCGGTTTGCTAGTGCAATTAATAAGTTTTATCAGTCACATCGCCTTGCCGTGTTATCACTGAATTAACAATGTCACCATTGACTAAGGGAAATATAAGAATTGAGACTTCAGTCCAAGGCAGGTTTAATCAAGCAGATGTAATGTTTGGTAGCACAGCTGGCAGGCAGTGTTCATGTTGTGCTTTGATTTCAATCTGTGTTTCGGCAATAAAACATATTGGACGATGGAATGCTGATGATTTGGATTTCATTGTCATGCAAGGGGATGACCTATATAAATCCTTGAATAGTGAAGACTACTTAATGGCTACAGAACTTCCACAACAAATAACTTTGCTGGGAAGCCATATATTTTTAAGATTTTTAAAAAACAGAAGTGGTCTGTTAAGTTATGGAGACCTGTCTGGGTTTTTGGTTTCAGAGGATTTTGATGGAGATTCTCTCATTTTTTTTATAAAAGGTTATTGCATTTCTGTAATTTGGACAAAAAAATTTTACTTTTTATTTGATTCACATAGTAAAGATATATTTGGTCAGTCAACTGCTAATGGTTTCTCAACATTATTGAAATTTAAAACGAAAATTGACCTTGAAAATTATTTGATTTCCACGTATGTTAATGAAACTGATTTGTCTGTACCTTTTGAAACACAAAGTATTTGTGTAAACATTTTGGAAGATGGTACTATAGAAAATCTTCAAAATGAATATTCTAAGGCAAAAGATCGGAAAAGAAAAAGAACTGCTAATGAAAAGGCAAAATGCAGAGAACGAAAGGCATCAGATACTGCTAAAGCTAAATGTAGAGAAAGAAATGCATCAGATTCTGCTAAAGCGAAGTGTAGGAAAAGAAATGCATTAGATTCTGCCAAAGCTAAATGTAGAGAAAGAAATGCATCAGATTCTGCTAAAGCAAAGTGTAGGAAAAGAAATGCATCAGATTCTGCCAAAGCTAAATGTAGGGAAAGAAATGCATCAGATTCTGCCAAAGCTAAGTGTAGGGAGCGAAATGCATCAGATTCAGCTAAAGCTCAGTGCAGGAAAAGAAAAGCCACTGAAGTTTCAAAAGTTAAAAATAAAAATTCCAAGCGAATTGCCTACACATTGAACATAGGATCTCAAAAACATGCTGAAAAAAAGAAAAAAGCTTTGCAGGTTTGTAGGAAAAGTAAAGATTGTGTTTCAAGTTTTAAATCTAAAATATGTCAGGGACCTTACCATGTATGTGTGGTTTGCAACCGTTGTCTTTATCGTAGAACAGTAAAGGTGTTTAAAAAGGAATGCTACAAATATGAATTAACTCCAGTATTTACTGATGAAGCAAGTTATGATGGCAAAAAGTATGTTTGTGTCACTTGTGACCACCATTTGCTGAAAGGAGCTGTGCCCTGCCAAGCAGTACGGAACAAATTAGAAGTCTTGCCCCTACCTAAAGAAATTCAGTGTCTCAATCGCTTGGAAAAGACTTTGATTGCAAAACGCATATTGTTCAAAAAAATAAGTATTATGCCTAAAGGTCAAATGCCTAAAATTAAAGGTGCTGTTTGTAATGTGCCAGTGAATGTTAATGCAGTTAGTAATTGCTTACCACAAGGAATGGACAGCAATGGATTAATTTTTGTTAAATTAAAGAGAAAACTTCATTTTCGTGGCCATGTTTTATTTGAAAATGTCCGTCCTGATTGTGTAAAAGGTGCATTGGAGTATTTAAAGGCAAACAACCCTTTTTATGCTGATATTCTCATCAACATGGATAATATCACTAAAGAGTTACTTTCTCTAGTTGATGCTGATGCAATTATTGATCAAGATGAATTTCCAATCAGTACTGAAGAAAATGCAAATACCAACAACCATGATGAACTGGAAGACGAAAATCCAATGAATCTTGAGCAAACAGGTTCAGATGAGATTTGTTTAATACCTAATATTTATAATGCAATAGAAGGAATTTTGGATGTAGCTCCAGGTGAATGTAAGCAGCCTATGTCTTTCTTTGTTGATGATTTTTGTGAAGAGCTTGCTTTTCCATATTTGCTTCCATCAGGAAAATTTGGTTACAAAGTGACCCGAGAAGTTGCATTGTCTGCCACAAAATACTTTAACCAGCGACTCTTAAATTTTAGTCAGAGATTTGCATCTAACACTGACTATATTTTCTTTGCACATTATGTTATGCAGCAAATGAATTTGCTCAACCAAATAAATGTAGCAACACGCAAAGTTCATGGAGAGATAACTGCAGGACAACTGAAAAATAATTTTAAGGAAACTGTTAAGTCCTTCATGTCAGAAGATCAAGGCTTTTTATTTATGAAATCTGTAAAAGGAACACCTGCATATTGGAAAGGCTTCTTAAATGATGTTCTTGCCATGGTTAAACAATTAGGTTTACCAACATTCTTTCTGACCTTGTCGTGCGCAGACCTACGATGGGATGAGCTGTTAGTTATTCTTGCCCGGCTGAATAATATTAATCTTACAGAAGAACATTTTGATTACGCAAACAGGTGTGAAATGTTGAATCAAAACCCTGTATTCACTGCACGGCACTTTCAGTTTAGGGTTGAAACATTTTTTAAAGAAATTCTTTTGCGGAAATATGGACCTTTAGGTAAAATTGAATATTATGCTATAAAAGTTGAATTTCAGTTTCGTGGTAGTCCACATATCCACTCCTTTATATGGGTTCCTCATGCACCTGTTTTAAGCAAAGAAACTAAGAATGATTATTTAGGATTTGTTGATAAATTGATACGTGCAGACTTACCTGATCCAGAAGAGGAGCCAGAACTGCATAAATTAGTGTCTCAGTATCAAACTCATCGGCATTCAAACTCCTGCAGAAAGTACAAAAATATTCCTTGCCGGTTTCATTATGGACGTTACTTCACAGAGCACACCATTATTGCAGAGCCTTTAGATGAAGGTATGCCAGAAAATGAGCGAACAGTGTTGTTAAAATCAAGAAAAAATGTGTTGGAATCTGTAAAAGGCTATATAGATTCTTATCTTGACCCAAATAAACCCAGTTATGTGGAACAAACTAATATTCCTGAAATTTTAGAGTCTCTTGGGCTGACAACTGATCAGTACTATGAAGCATTGTCAATTTCACCTGACCAAGACTTTCAGATTCATTTTCGTAGGCCTCCTAACTCTTGTTTTGTGAATAATTATTTTGATATTGGTTTGCAAGCTTGGGAAGCAAATTTGGACATACAACCTGTTTTTAATTACTACAAAGCAGTGGCATACATGTGTTCATATTTCTCCAAGTCTGAATCAGACTCTTCATTAGTAATGAAAAATGCACTAGAAGAATCACGGAATAATAACAACGTTGACTTCAAAAATCACATGAAAATATTAGCGGCTGCATTTCTTACTAGTCGGCAATGTTCAGTGCAAGAGGCCGTCTATCAGTTGATGCCAGAGTTGTGGCTAAAAAAATGTTTTCCAGCTGTTGTTTTTGCTAATTCAAATCTCCCAGAAAAACGATACAGAGTTTGCAAGAATGAGGAGGAATTAAAAGAACTGCCAGAAGACAGTATCGATGTGTTTAAAAAAAATAACCTTGATAGGTATATGGACAGGCCCGACTTGAAATTTCAAGGAGGAAAATACAGTGTGCTAGACAGCTTTTGTTATGCCGAATTTATGGCATATTATGTTCTTGATACTAAACCTAAGGCAGACACAGAAAGTGACACTCAACCAGAAGTACTTTTAGATGATGATGATGATGTTTCTTTATTATATCCATCATCAATTCCTCTCATGTCATCAAGAGAAAAAATGAAGTGTCGTCGAATCAAATTAGTTGTACGTTACCACACCCCAAATCCAGTTTCTCATCCAGAAGCTTACGCCCATCACTTATTAATGATGTTTTATCCCTTTAGAAAGGAATCAGAATTAAAAGCTCAACTAACTGGCTCTTATGTTAAAAAGTTAGAAGAACCTGGTGTGTTAAATTTGATAAACACTAATAAAACACGCTTTGAACCTTGGGCAGACTTAGTAGATACAGCTTTCATTAATTTCAGATATGCTCCATTGACTGATGAACACGCACAGCAAGAAAATGATGATGTGGAGGAGGAAGCCACCCAATTCAATAACACAGACGATGAGTGTGAACAGGAAAGTCAAGAAAATCCTGTGTACTTTGAAAATGAGAGAGCTGTTGAAACCATCCCCTTACCGCATATTAATCTGCTTCCTGACAGCGAAATAAATGATTTAATTCGATCCTTAAATGCAAAGCAGAGGGGTGTGTTTGAAGTAGTTAATTCATGGGCTAGATGTTATGTGAAAAATTTATCTTGTGAACAACCGACAATCATTGAACCGTTGCATATATTTATAACTGGAGGAGCTGGTGTTGGAAAATCACATGTCGTGAAAACCATACATGCTTCTGTTTCAAAAACATTAAGTTATCGATCTGCTTCACCTGACAAGCCCAAGGTTCTTTTACTGGCTCCAACTGGTGTGGCTGCAATTAATATTGCTGGAACAACAATACACTCTGGATTAGGAATTCCTGTAGAATGTCATGGATTGGTTGTACCAAAACTTCCTGATAAGCGAAAATGTACACTGCGAATGCAATTGTCTGAAGTTAAGGTTTTAATAATAGATGAATGTTCTATGATGTCTAATGAGTTACTATTGCACGTACACCAAAGGCTCAATGAAATTTACGGATGTGAAACATTCAGGTTATTTGCTGGATTAAGTGTTATCCTTGTTGGTGATTTATATCAACTACCGCCGGTATTGAAAAGAGTTATATTTGCAGAGTATTATGACGTATCTTATAATATATTTCCTCTGTGGAGAAATTTTGAAATGGTTGAGCTCACAGAAGTAATGAGGCAGAGAGGTGATAGTGTGCTTATAGACCTTCTGAATAATATTAGGATTGGTCAACTTACTCAAGAGGATGAAAAACTTTTAAAATCACGCTTCATAAGTAACACTGATGAGAACTTTCCACATGATGCACTTCATATTTTTGCAGAAAATTCTCTAGCTAGTCAACACAACCATCTTATGCTCAATCAAATTGATAGTTTTGAATATAGTTTGAATGCAACCGATCAAATCCCCAAAGGTGTTCCTTGTCATTTGTATAAGAATTTGTTAAATTGCCCAGCAGGTAGAACCGGAGGTCTGGTATTTAACTTGACACTAAAAGTTGGTGCAAGGGTTATGCTAACATCCAATGTTGACATTACTGATAGGTTGATTAATGGTCAATTGGGTACAGTGTTTAAATTATGTCAGAGAAATGGCATTGTGGAAAAAATATATGTGCGATTTGATGACGGAAAAGCTGGCTATAATAAGATGTTATCTGATAGGTTTGCGAGGGAAAATCGTGTTGTTCCAGTAGAACGTGTTACTATTGAAATTCGAACAAATGTAAAAAAAAGTTCATCAGCCATTATTAAGCGAACACAATTTCCCTTGATCTTAGCATGGGCATGCACATGCCACAAAGTTCAGAGCTTGAGTTTGGATAAAATAATTGTTAGCTTTGACTTGCTCAGACAAAGAATGTTTAATAATGGGCAAATGTATGTAGCACTTAGCCGTGTTAAGTCAATAAATGGTCTCTTTTTAATTGGACAGTTTAACAAGAATGCTATACGAGCAGATGAGAAGGTAACAAGGGAATATGAGTATCTCAGAGAATATCAGACATTGCAGATTAAAGATGTTATGCCAGTTCAATCCAATAATTTCATAATGACTATCTGCAATGTGAGATCTTTACGAAAGCATTTAGAAGAAATAAAAGTGGACCGTATATTATTAGGCAGTGATATGATTCTTTGCACCGAAACACAAATCAAATACTCTGATGAAGATTTAACAGGAGAGCTTTCCATGGCTGGTTTCAGAGTTATGTTCAACAACAGTCACCATAAGTTTGAGAGTCAAGCAATATATTGTAGTACCAATTTACATGTTAATGATTCTTTTTTAACAGATGGCTTTTTTTTTGTGCAGGTGAAGAAGACCAGTTTTTCACCAATTTCTTTTAATATTCTGCTTGTGTATCGGCAGAAGGACCAGAAAATGCCTCAATTCTTAACAACATTACAATACTTAGTGGAATCTAAACATGTTAATATAGTTGTGGGTGATTTTAATCTAGGTGTTAATTCACAACTATCTTCTGTCTTAGATAGGTTTGTGCAGAAGGTATCAGAACCTACACATATCAGTGGCTCATTGATTGATCATGCCTATATTCACCAGGATTTGCTTGAAATGTTTTTGACTGAGTGTGATGTTAAGTGTTTGTTTTTCACAGATCATGATGCAGTAAGGATATCTTTCCAGGAATTCTAAGTATTCTGATGAATTTGCCTCAATTGTTTAGACGTACACCTTTTCCATAGCCTAAAATGTGACCCTTGTAACTTTTGAATAAAATATCTTTTTTTAATTGTATGCAAAGGTCTTGCATACCTTGTTTGTGCAGCACAATTGCACAGCTGCACCTGGGCAGTGGTGGGGAGATAATTTTTGGAAGTCATCTCATAATAAGATGTTGCAATCAACCAGTTTATGAAATTTCTGTTTCCTTGAGTGATACGATTTAATCTAGTAATTTTTAGAAACAAGAATTTCATTTTTCAAAAGGAAAAGACTTCAAGTTGTTAAAATACTTATTCTGAGAATACAGCATCTGTTATGATGATGACTTCCAGATTGAGAAAACAGATTGTAATATTTTTCTTGTTGTTTTTATTCTAGTCAGGGTACTCAGATTCATATCAACGCTCTGTAATGTTCATGTTTTTGAAAAGCTTTTTAAATCAGTCAATGATGGTACCCAAGCATATTTATATAGATATTTATTATTTTATCGTTTTCATTGTGTTTTTCTAGTTCAATATTACTATAATTGTCAGTGTAATGTGAATTCAGGTTATTTTCATACTGTGGTCAAAAAAATAAAACCGTAATCAGAAAATCCTAAATGACAATGGCGACATTACTTTTCATTATGGCTGTGCATAATTTGGTGGGAATGCTGAACTATAGGAAGTAGAACATGCAAGTTGTAAAATTGAATTTGGTTGATTGATCTGGATTCAAATTTCAAGTTATATGTACCAAAAGAAGGTAAATACTGTTTCTATTACAATTATCTATTTCAGGTCTTCCTGAGGGGAAAAAGTTAACAAAAAGCCTTCTGTTCATATACAGTTTTTTGTAAAAACATTAAGAAAAGTTTTAACAGGGCTAGATGTACTAAACAAATAGAATATAAATACATATCATTGTTTATTTTCAGTGTCATTTAACTTAACTCGACTGATCAGAGTTCATGATGACAGCAAGTGTTAAGCATTGACAAGGTAAGATTTTGATTCATGAATTAGGAAACTAATTTTCGCGGGAACTAATTTTCGCGAGAACGAATTTTCGCAAAGAAGTGAAATTGATATATTTCGCGGGTTTCGCTAGTTTGCCATAAAACACAGTCTTAAATTGAGAAAAAAGGCAATTTTTGACTCGGAGAAACTTCATTTTCGCGAGAATACACGGGTTTCAAAATTAAGCGTTCTGTAAATTATATATAGAATTTACCGAATGATTTTTTTTCGAGTTAACATCGAAAGTGAAATCGGTGCTAGTTTATTTCGCGAGTTTTGCAAACGCCCTCATTTTTAAAATTTCGCAGGAATTTTATTTTGCGGTTTTTCGAAAATTCACGAAACTCGCGAAATTTAATTCCACGAAAATTAATTCCCTTGGTATATCAAATTAATAGATGTGGAGAATTATTGAAAATTGTTATTTTCTTTTCTCTTTTCAGAAGTTGAGATTTGCTGGTGCGATAAATCTTACCAAACCAAATTTGTTCATTCAGGTTGACCATTTCCTAAAAAACTCAAGAAATTATGTTAAATCCCTGTTGCTGTTATATGACTGGATGTGGTCAATTTGCTGCTTAACCTTGATTAAACGTCGCAAGACACTAACTTACATTTACAACGCTTTGAAATCACTGGATGTCTTCGATTCTTTGCTTAACCTCAAACTTGAAGTATATCGACCACTTGAACTCTAACAAGCATCTGTAATTATTTCATGAAGTAAATCAAATCAAACTGGTTGGTACCCGCGTACGAATTTATTTCGGTGGATGATAGACTAAAAGACCTTATGTTGTTACCTAGAACTACCTATAACTTTAGTTTTACAAAAACAAACAAACAAACAAAAACAAAAGCTTTTTAATATGAAAAATTAAGTGTTGTAATCAGTTCAGATTTTGTATTGAAGATTATGATTGCGCTTGAGATACAGTATAAATGTGAACTAAGTTTTCGTCCTTCGTTTTTCATAGATACATACCCTTTCATTTTCGTTTTCATGGTACGATAACGTGCATTAGATAAGCGTGCCTAATATGCTGCTTAGCTGCTTCAGTATTAACGCATTTTTAATTCTCTTTTCTTTTGAGAATAACATTTCCAAGACTAATACACCTTTCCCGTAATTGATTATGCAGTATTATTTCTATCAAACTCCACCTCGTTTTCAATATGCCATAATTATGACAACCGAATCTCCCGGGCTCGATCATTACATCTATCACAATTATTACATTTGTTGCTCGTTACTGAAATGAGTCCCGTGACATTCTGTTATCAACCATTGTGAAAACGAGGCGGAGTATGATACAAAAATATTGCGCAATCAATTACGTCATGCAGCTTCTTTTCTTTTTGTTGCATTACTGAATAAACTATGAAATGAAATACCTTAAAAATGAACAAATTTTCGCCGCCAGACTCAAGACTACAGTGTAACAATAACCGTGAGATATTTCGATAACGAGAAAGATGAAGCTCCCATTCCTTGTAATATTCGGACTTATGCTACCTGTAACTTCGTTTGGTTGACGAAAATGAGTAGAACGACTCAGTTTTAAGCAGAATTATCCTTATGCACACGTGTAAAAACAAAAACACGTTCCAGAATTTACTTCTACTAGATGTTTACATAAGTCTCGAACTTCCAAAAACGACGGCGGGATTTTCGAGATAGCAGGATCATGCCTTCAAAAATTCTAGATTAATCTTTTTTGATAAATTGAAGTATAAATTATGACCAAAGCCGGGCGAGCCCCTTGACCAAAGAACCTAAATAAACCAGACTACGGGTAAAAAAAACAAACAAGAAAGCAAGTAATATAAAAAGTACATGATGAAACGCTTTTATTGTCGTTTTGAAAAGGAATCAATTTCTTGCAATTCTTTACATTTTTCTAGGTTTTCACTGTTTAGGAAGGTTTCAAACTAAGAAACGGGGTCTTGCATTTGATCTCCTCTTTTCCCACTAAATACAGGAAAGTTTTTTAATATTAATATGGCATTTTGAAATTCTGTTTTGATAGGTCTTTTCAATTCTTCATCATCCACGACGTCTTCTACTTCTTCATTTTCACAACCTCTTCCAAAGCTTCTGCACCAGTAAGATATGACGCAGTTGGTTACTTCATCAGCATATTCTTCAGCTCTCATGTTTTCTGGCACCAGGCTAAAAGTGGAGAGTAGCGAAAGAAAAATAAAACATTCCGTTTTCGAAATTCAGGCTATCGAATATAAACAAGACTTGCTTCTGTAAGCGGTATTTCGTGAAAAGTTCGCGATATGGAGACTGTAATTCGCCCCAGGCCACTGAAAATTAGTTCGAGAAAGCAGAAAGTTAGATATAGCGGAGTTCGAGTTAGCAAGACAAATTTTAGTTACCTTAATAGTTTTTTTTTTGTTTGTTTATGAAAACACTTTCTTTAGAAAAGAATCCAAATAATTTGGTCATCCACCAAATTGAATTCAAGCCAAATCCTCCAAACTTTCTTCCTTCTTAAATTTCTTCCCACCAAAATTTTTTCCCTAAGGTAGCCCAGACTGTACATGCTAAGGTACCAACGTTTTTTGTTCGTGATAGCGCGAAGTTGAGATAGCGAAACTTCGTTGAAATGTGGGTTCCTTAACACACGCGAAGAGGGTACACCGGGCATTTTTCATGAAGAACAAAGCAAAAAGTGGTCTGAAGATCGATTTTTAGAACAAACCGTGCAAATACCTAGTCATCACCACGGTTTGTCCTGGATAGTGCTGTGACTGCCCAATCAGTTTTATGAGAATGTCATCGCTGACAAAAAACATTATGTTACTGACCAATTAAATCAGTATTTTACTGAAAATTATTAGCATAACAATTACGTAAAATTCATTTCCCAACTATTCCATGTGCTCCTTCTTCAGTTCCAGAGAGTTTTTAGAAAGGGATAGTTCGTGTAAATAAAAAGTACTTCGTTCGCTATGGAAAAGAAAAAGAAATCTAAAAGCAAGTCCAATAAAAAAGGTAAAGTCTTTATCTCGTAAAAGGTATATGTAAGCTATATCTTAGCATATACCAAACTAATCTCGATTGTTGACATTTAGAATTATCATTTGTGGCAAAACAAAAAGTTGTAAGTGAAGGTGAAAATTCATTAGTTATTTATATTAATACTACTACAAATCAATCTTTATATGGTTTATCCTCCCGTTTTGCAATTGTTTTTAGATATTACCCCTACTTTAGTACCTGATATCAGTAAGCAAGATAAACCGGAAAATGTCGAAGGTTAGCGCTTTCATTATCTTACATATATAAGTATTATATATCAGATGTTAATATGAAGAGCGAATTTGGGCTCTGGTGTACTTATAGCTATAAAGTTTTCATAAATTATTCTTGATACTATTTACATTGGCAAAAAGATATTCTTCATCTGCCCTCCCTGTATGCATTGTATTTACTCCCAGCAAACCTTTTTAGATGTGAACCAAACTGAGGCAACTGAGGTCGCAGTAGACAATACTCAAGGTAGATAAATTTACATTTTGGATGTTAGTAAATTGAATGTCTAAAATTTCATATTTCATATCTTCGTTTTGAAAAACAGGCTTTTTGTCTCAAATCAGATGAGCTTTCAAACTTCTTTTGTAAATGTATCTTTACAAAAATAACTTAAGTACAAAAATTAGTGGTACCATATAATAATACAAAATCTCAAAATTTTTTCAAGATTTTTTTACATAAAAGTATTACTGAAAGCAAGAAGTTTATTACACATTTTATTTCTTTTTTGTTTAAAAGAGTCTGTTGACGGATGAAAATTGCAAATACTACGATCACGCGATCAAAACAGATAAAATGTTAAACTCAAGAAGGCAATGAAAAAACACAAGAGTTTCTCAGAAAGCCTCATTTGACTCCGAAGCTTCCTTGGTCAAAAGATTTGTTTTCATTATCTCGATTTACCATTTAAAATTTAAATCGATCTCATATGTTATATTGCTAATCAAGATAAGGAATTAAACCGCTGTCCTATTTATTTGAACTGCATGTCAGGACCAGGTGGTTTATGAAAGTGCAGGGTCTCACATTGTGGATTACTTTTCTAAATTTCGATAAAAGGCTTATTATCTAAGCCACTCAATAAGTTAATTTGCCAAGGTATTGAATTCTATTGGCAAAAAAGTAACAATAAACTACAAATTTAAAGCCAATGAAAATTAGTTTTTATAACTTTTGTTGTTGTTTTGTTAAATACATTACACTGATCCTTTTTTTATAATAAAGAAACTTTTGCAGGTGACATCGGTTTCCAGAACAGATCGATAGAAAAGATTACTGTGCTAAAAATATCGTATTTTCATATAGAAACCATCTACATTTTCATCTATTTTAAGATTTTTGAAAGATGTTTGTTTACGAACATGAAATACCTCGATTTTCTGATTATATAAAACTATTACATTCAATGTTTAAGCTTTTTACGGTTGAATTTTTCTAACCAACGCATTGCTCCCGCGCGTGCCAAAAATTTATGAACAATAACACAATTAAGGCTGGTTTTTGATTGGCTGACGTATAGACCTATCCATAAATTCATAAATTATTTATTGTGCAGCCCTCGCCTCGTTTCTAATCTAAATAATTATTACGTAACCCGTGATAATAAAAGAACTTAATAAAATAATTTTTCTCCAAGGTATCATCAGCTTTTGTGAATGATAAAAACGTCATTATTATTCAACTTGAAAACGAGGTGAAGGCTGCTACGATAAATAAATTATTAATTTATGGATAGGTCTATTCTCTCATTCGCCTGGTAGTTCAAATCAATTGAGCTACTGAGCGAATCAAAAAAGCATTTCGCTCAGTCGCGCGACCACAGCGAATGAACTGGAAACCGGCCTTAAGAATTATAAATTATACCTGTTAATGTTGCTTCGTTACTCAGATAAGGTTCGATACCATTCCTTATTTCAATAGTCTGTTCATTACCAAAAGACCTATCACCCTATCAATTCTTTCAAACTTATTATAACCTAAAAAAAGATTTATACGAGTAATAGTATAAAAAACTCCTACTTAGCATCCAAAGAAAATCAAACTAAAAGGAGAAAACAATAACTTTATTTCTTATAAAATTTATTATGAAATGATCATTAGTATACCCTACCAAACTGTCAAAAATGAATTAAAATGTATGCAAAGAGAAGAAGAAAACAGTCCCAAAACTTGTCAAAAAAAATTGTCTAATTTAATACTTAGTGAAAAAATTCGTAAAAAACGTCTTCTTGAAAAGTGTTTTGTTTTTACTGCAACAAAAATGGTCGTTGATAAATTTTTAGGAAAACATTGCAATGACTACGTTTCAGCAGAGACGTTTTTCGGCAGATTTTAAGTGCGAAAACAAAATCGAATGGAGAAGCATACACACATCTCACTTTCTAAAAAATGCCCTATATACAATTTCCATAGAAACAATTCATTCCAGTCCTTTTGTTTTTTACACCCACCAACTTAAAAAGTGTATACACAACATTATAAACAAAGAGATCGAGATTTCCATAAAATTCCATAAACATGAAATCAGAATCGATTTTTACCTTATCATTTTCCCATAAACTGTCACAATTGACACAGAACTTAAATTATCACACAAAACAAACTAGACTTATACTTTGACAAATAATATTCAGTTTACTTTCTACCAAAGATGTTCTTTACAGGAAATGTAAATCATTTTAAATCTGTATGTTAATCAAGAAAGTAAGGCTGTTTCTTACCATTAAGAATGACTTTTTCACACTTTCCTTACATAGAGTATATACTATGTACTGTCCATTTAGAATCAATCACAGCTTTTATCCATGATTTAAGCCCCAAAAGAAAGGCAAGTTCAGTAATGTCGAATATTTCAATATGGAAATACAAATGGAGTCATCAAGACACCGGGCAGTATCATACCAAATGGCTTCTTACCCGATGTTTGAGCAAGCCAGCCATTCAAAATCGCCAATAAAAATTACCGGATTTAAACGTAAAGCGAATTTCAGAAATAATTCTGTGCAAGATATCCAAATAAATCGACACACCAAAATTGTTCCAGTGACAAATGCTTCATTTGAGTTTGACCCTTGCACTAAGAAAACAGCACCCAAACATACAGTGGATGAAATTAAGAAGACTGGCTATGATAGACAACTGACATCTCTCTCTGGGTATGTAAATATCGACAGTACTTACATCACAACAGTCAACTTACAGTCACCAACATTAAAGCGGGAATGCTATTTCAATGATGAGTCTGGAGTGATAACCCTCACACTTTGGGGTGGAGCAATTGAAATAATCAAAGATAGTGGCTGCTATGAATTGAAAAATTTGCTTGTGCGTGTTCTGGCTGGTAATGAAATAGTTGTATCAAGTACATCGGATACCATCTTCACTAAGCTGCCAGATGACTATGCGGACCGGTTGCCACCTCCATATAAGCTTTACTCAATCCAAACTTTTCCTGTTATGAGCTTTTCTATATCTTCCAAACAAGCACGATGTCCCAAATGTCACGTTAATGTTGAGCAGGCATCCGTGGAGCAGCTGGCTTCTGAATTTTTCAAATGCAGCAAATGCCATGCATTTTCACGATTTTCCAATCTGTCCATTTCACGTATTGTCAAGGTAACAGTTGGCAACTCTTCAAATGATATTACAATCTTTCAGAGCCAACTGAAAGAGTACTGTGACAAATGGGATGTAGATATCAACAATGAAGAAAATATCACAGAAAGTTTTTTAAACGATAATCTAACCGAAATGGTTATAAATAAAAGAAATGTTTGTCTGTTTTCTTTAAAGTAACGGCAGAAATCTCCCAATTCTTTTCGAAATCTTAAGCATTTTGTTGAAGGGCGTAGAATTTTAGCTACAACTGGGAAAATGTGCACTAACCAAAATTCATTTGTCCTCCTTTGTGTTTTGTTACCTTTCTTTAGCATTTTCGCACTAAAGCATTTTTATTCTTGAACGATTAGTGTTTTGTTTTGATATTTGTGTTGGTTCATATATATATATAAACATGTCTTTACATTTTAATTATAATACTTTCGTTATAGCTGATGTTATATCTGAATGAATATAGCTATAGTGCCTCTTTTGAATTGTCAATTTCTCTAAAAAGAGGATTCTTGTGATGGAAATTAAGATGTTTTAGAGCTCAAAAGCTTGAGCTCACAAGTCTTTTGACAGTTATTGGAATGAAAACACTGATAGCTATGTATTATGTGTGTATCAAGCAAGTTGAGTTTATTGTAACGATTATATAGTTTTCATACACAATATTTTTCTTTGACCAATAATATTCTTATTTTATTTCAACCCAAACTTTCATGCCACACAGCCAATAATCAACCTAACTTTATAAATCACTATTACC